>CM053026.1:91483097-91541145 GCA_028564925.1 Lithobates sylvaticus
ATACAGATTCCTTGGTTTGGCCTGTTCCTTGGTGTAATCTGATTTGTTGGTATGGGACAACACCACTGTTGTTAATCACTGTTCCTTATTGATTGAATATAAAGAAGAGTGATAATGAAAAGTTAATTCTTCTGAAAGCAGCCCATCCAATTTGTTGAGTTTAGAGAACTAGATTTTAACTGTCATGGACAAACTGTCAACTATCATGGGATGTACTTTTAGTTAAATCTGTCTGTCTTGCTTTGTTTACCGTAGTATTTTAAATACACTCTAGTATTTTTCAAAGGCTTTTTGCCTTGAATGAACCCTTGAAATAATTTTTAGGTTGAGAGAACCTCTGCAGAAAAATTCTTATCTATAGATTACAGTATGTTGTATGATCAGCGGGTTGTAAATTGAATATCCAATAATTATTTGTGAGTTTTGAGTAGAGAGTGTTTGTTTTTCTGGTAAACTTCTTGGTTTAACCTAGCTAGTCTTTCTTTTTTTGTTTGGTATTTTTTTCCCTTATACAAGGACCCACTAACAGTTTGCTATTCTTGTGTTGCTCATTAATATGAATTGGCTGCCAACACAGAAGGAACAGACAATAAAAATACATGCAGCATTGTGTTTACTGTGCAGTGTGGTGTACACGATTTTAAAGCGGTAGTAAACTCTGCTTTTTGACTTGTATCTACAAGTAAGCCTAAAATAAGGCTTACCTTTTAGGTACAGTGAAAATCTCCTAAATGTGTACAATGTAGGAGATATTCACATTTGTAGTGGCTGGTGACATCACCGACACATGCGCACTGTGCTCTGAATGAGGGCACTGGGCCCCGACTGCCTTCCATGCGCGTGCACAGGAGTGACGTAATTGCAGTCCAGCCATTTTAAACAGCTGGAGGAGGCAAGCATGGAAGGAAGACCGCTGAAGATGGAAGTGGCAACAATGGTAACATCACACTGCTGGAGGGCTTTGTTTTTAAGGTAAGTCTGTCATAATGGTCTAATATGCGGTGCATAACAGTCTTTTATGACTTAAACTGCCTGTTTTTTTTGGGGGGGGGGGGGGGGGGGTTGGCCTTTAGAAAGCTTGTTAGGCTGTACTTCTCCTGTGACCCATTTTCAGCGGGCTGGCTGACGTCACCGAACCGGTCCAGGCTCGGGCAGGATCGCGACCATATGGTCGGGATCTGTGCCTATGCCTGGACTGGCATCTGACTCCGCCTGTAAGCGAGCTGCTGAGAGCCTGAGCAGGCCGCTCCAGCCCCTCCACAGCCCAGCGGGGTTAGAGCAGAGAGCTGTGAGATCCAATCGATCAGCGGTGTTTGGTCGCTCGGTTCTCAGTGTTAGAGCTGGCAGGGGACAGATGCAGCATCAGTACAGTATGACAAACCCCATACTTCTCTTTTAAGTTATTATAGTATTTAATCATTTGTACAGGTTTATAAAACTGCTAACTGACTGATCTACTGACACAGAGATGGCCTTTGATCGGGTGAACTGGCAATTCTTAATGATCCACTATGGCTCACATAGGCCTGGGCAGTCACATAATGACGTGGATCTCTGCACTGTACTCTCACCCTGCAGCCCTAGTGAAGATCAATGAAACCTGATCTAATTATTTTCGTCTGTCCAATGGGACCTGACAGGGATGTCCCCTTCTCCCTTTAATTTTTATACTGACTCCTGAACTGTTTTTATGTAAGGGGATATTGGACACAACTTTTGCCTATGCAGAATATCTCCTGTTCTGCCTTACAGAGCCCGAGTCCTCCCTACCAGCATTATGTAACTTGTTTTCACAGTATGGGGAACTTTTAAAATTTTTCAATCAACTTGAGGCCTTGAATATAACATTCACTCGGTATAGAGTGGCGCATTTACAGATATGTTACCCATTTCATTGGACTTTGTCCACCATGAGATACGTTTGCACCAACATTAGTTAGAATCTGTCTGCACTATATGAGGTCAACTTAAGCTCCCTGCTGACAAGATCCAATAAGATTTTTGAAAATGGCAGGGCCTAACTCTCACCTGGTTCGGTTGATGTAACACCTACAAAATTACATAGTTGCTTCAGAACTTTAACCTAATCCAAGCGTTACCTATCCATATACAATTGTTTTTTGTCTCTCTGTGTACCATGTAAATCAAGTTTATATGGGGAGACCAAGTAGCCTGGATGAGACTTGCTCTCCTTACCATCCCTAAAATGAAGGCCAATGCCGCTGTTTCTTACCTTGAGCTTTATTATATGGCCTCATTGTCTAGGGTTGTGATGTGGCGCACCTCGCCACAATTTAAATTATGGGCCCAGATTGAACAGCATTCCTCCCCAGTGGCCCTATTGACACTGCCTTGGATACCACTCAAACATTACCAATCTCTTAACCTCTTCCTGCCCGCACTATAGCCAAAAGACAGCTACAGCGCATGCTTCCGGTTCTGGGAGGGCGTACATGGACATCCTCCCAAAACCCCTCTTCCTGCATACCCCCTGGGGCATGCATCCGTCAAGCTCTGTGAACACAGCTGATCAAGGTAAAGGGCCAATCACAATACCCCTTTATCATGTGATGTCCAATCACAGTTGGTCACATTTAAGAACATATACATTTATCACACACCTTTAAAAAGACTTGCTGGTTACCAGCATTCCTTTCCTCAAGCTGTGTGTGTGTCTTAGTGTGTGAGGAATGGAGAGCTGTTAACCAGAAAGACAGACAGTACATTATTTATACTGGTTATCAGTGCAGTCCTATCAGAAGAAAAATTACTTATTTGCTAAATTTTATAATGCAAAGCAAGAATTTTTTTTTTTTTTTGTTTAGCAAAAAAAAAAAAAAACCCAGTGTGATTAAATACCACCAAAAGAAAGCTCTATCGGTAAAAATGTCATATGGGTAGAGTGTTGTATGACAGTGCAATTGTCATTCAAAGTTCAAAATTGGCTTGGGTAGGAAGGGATTGAAAGTGTCCGGCATTGAAGTGGTTAAAGATCACCCTACCATTGGAGCCACTATAGCAGGTATTCACCAAACTCTCCTCCAAATTATAGTCACATACTGTACATACACAATCCTGCGTTGTAAGCATTTGATTACTGTCATTTGACAAAGTCTTGCTTTGACAATGATTTTCTTTGACAATGCTGTTTCATTTACCTTTCATTTGAAAAGATTTTTTCTGTCTTGTACAGGTGGATAAGGCGGTGATCTTCTATGAACATACCGATACAGAAGCTCTGGTCTGGAGTACACAGGATTCCTTCTCCTTCACAGTCTCTTCACCTCCAGCTGTGCTAGAAAACCAGAAGTTCCTCATAACTATATCGTATGAGATTGATGATCCAGACAGGCCAACCCGTCTCATTGCAAATACTGGTAACTTTTTATGTTTCATATTTTTCAAAGGTATTCTCCAACCAGATATTTCACCAACTTGATTGTGTCCAAAGTCAGGCCTCCTTCAATAAATGTTTATTTGTGAAATTTCCTCAGCCTGTTTCAATTTTATTCAATTAAGACGGTCACAGAATAAGTACAGAGGTAAAAAAAATTAAAAAATGGGCATGCAGCTCAAAACGAGAACTCATTCTTTTTTCTTTTTTTCTTTTTTTTTTTCTCTTCTGTAGCCCTGCATTTCCTTTGCCCTTTTTTTTTGGTTATCAATAGTTATATGCTCAAAGGCCCTTGGTCATCTTCTCAGTTTTGCAAGGCACTTGGATTACCTGTATTGTATTGCCTGTGCAATTTATATGACCTTGTAGGTACTTTCTTTAAAGCAGAGTTCCAGCCTGGGGAAAAAAAATACTTTAACTGTAGCTGCTGACTTTTATTATAAGGACACTTCCCTGTCCAGGGAGCCCACGATGTCGGCACCCCAAGCCGATCCGTCCATCCGCTCCGGGTGCAGGCGCTGGAATTGCTAGTAAAGGAAACTGTCAGAGAAACGTTCAGGCTTCACTGCCGGTTTCCTACTGCACATGCGAGAGTCATGCGGCACTTTCTGAATTGTCCCGTCTTCTGGGACACACACAGGTCCCAGAAGGCAGCGGGGGGAAGGAGGTGGGTACTATGCAATCGCGGAAATGACGTACCTCGCCACAGCGACATAGGACGGAAGGTACCAAAAAGCCGCCCCAAAAAAAGCACATCCAAAAATGAGGGGGGGTGTACTATTTAAGATAGTTGTCTTTTTTTTGCCTGGAATTACGCTTTAAAGTGATTCTAAAGGCTAGAGGTTTTTTACCTTCATGCATTTTATGCAGCTCACTCCCCCCCCAATACTTACCTGGGCCCAATCTCAATCCAGGGATGTGCACGAGAGCAGCTGCTCTCCAGTTTCTCTCCCTTCTCATTGGCTCAGACACAATGGCTCCTGCTGCTGTCAATCGCAGTCAGTGAAGAGATTTGGGCAGGGCCGAGCCCCACTTTGTGTGTCTTATGGAGACAGAGTGGGGCTCAGGAGCGAGCATGCACAACCTCACCCATAGCAAATAGCTTGCTATGGGAGCACCAAGCAGGAGGGAGGAGCCAGGAGCGCTGGCAGGGACCTGAGGAGGATCAGGCTGCTTTGTGCAAAATCATTGCACAGAGCAGGTAGGTATAACATGTTTGTTGTGTTTTATTTTTTATTTTTATTTTTATTTTTTGGGGGGGGGGGGGGGGTGGTTAATTATTTTTAAGCTTGTCCACCTTCTAATTTATATTTCATTATTTTGTATAGGTGCTTCTGTTTTGGAAGGAGAAAAAATTCAAATAGACAAAACAAAGCTGGATGCCTCCAACCTTCTAGTTAGGCTGCCAGAAACTCAACGAGCTGCATATGAAGTCTGGTTCCAGGTGACCATGTTACCCAAACATGGCGTTATTATAGTTGGAGACAGGAATATTACGAAAGACAAGCCCAACTTTTCCCAGTACATCGTCAATAAATTTGGGATTACCTATGCGCACAATGGAGCAGAGTCCCCTACAGATGACTTCACTTTTGCCACATGGCTCAATTTAAAAAGTAAATCTGCTGTTAAGCCAGATTTTGATATTCTAGAGGAGATGTTTAATATCACTGTAATACCTGTTAATGACCAACCACCGGAGCTTAAAACAAAACGGCCCAATCTGAGAGTTCTGCAAGGAAAAATGGCTGTATTTAGCCCAGAGAACCTGAATGTTGAAGATCTGGATAATCTACCAGACGATATAACCTACTCTGTTATAAGTGCACCAAATAATGGCTTCTTAGCCAAATTAGACAACCTAAATGAATCCATTCAGCATTTTACACAAGCGGATATTAATAATGGCGACCTGTGGTTTGTACAAGATGGAAGCCCAAGCTCAGGTGTGTTCTATTTCAGTGTGACAGATGGCAAACACAAACCATTATATAAACTTTTTAATTTAGATGTTACCCCTGTTTCCATAACTTTAGTTAACAAAACAAATCTCGTCCTTGTCCAAGGACAGACCTATGCCACAATTACAACAAAAAATCTAGCAGCTACCACAGATGGAAAAAGCCCAGTGATTCATTATGAGATCTCGCAGACACCCATGTTTGGCAGGATTTTAGTTCACAACACACCTGGGACGAACTTTGATCAGAGAGAAATTGAGTCTGGCAAAGTAGTATATCACATGAACAACTTTACTGCATCTCAAGACAGTTTAGAATTAATGGTCTTTACTTCAGAAAGTAATCTGACAGGACAGGTTCTGAACATCACTGTGGAGCCTCTAGTAAATGTTGCTATTGGATTAAAAATACCAACAGGCTTAAAGTACACACTAAAAACTGGGGACCTGAATGCTACAGAGCTAGCAAATCGGACCAGCAGTGACCCAGAATATTATGTTGTTGATGCACCAGCTTATGGTAGACTTGTAAGAAGAAAGACGTTTAAAAAAGAGGAGTATGAAGAGATTGAAAAGTTCACACATAGCGACATTGAAGCCAGACAAATACTGTTGGATGTTGACGCCAATGTGACAGATCAGGAAATGATCAACGATTCATTTGCTTTCATGTTAAATGCTAATAATGTGCCTCCTGCTCTGGGATACTTTGCCTATTCTGTGGTTCCATATGATCCAGTACTTGTGGACTCTTCTCCAACTGCAGAATCTTTTTCATTTACTACAGCTGCTCTATTGTACACCAGTCTGAGCCATGAGAAAAAGACAACCAGCCACTGGCTGCACAGAAATGTTACAGAAGCTCCCATAAGGAAATTTGGCAATCAAAATCGATGGGGAAATCAAAGACATGATGAGCCAACTCTTCCTTTAGAAATAGCAACCACAAGTTCTTCTGGTCACAAAACCACAATTAAACAAACTACAGATGATCCTAAAGCAGAGCCTAGCCAAACTGACCCCCTTTCAATCATTATCCCTTTGGTCATTGTTGCTGTCCTGCTGCTTGTCATCATTTTTATGGTTTGGTTTCTTCTTAAGAAACAAAGGGAAAAAAAGGCTCCACCACATGTTAGAAGTCACTCCTATAGCATGGTTCCTCAGGTTCCTTCACCATACATGGAGAGAAGTACCACTGTGCCAACTGTGACTGTAACCCCCCTACAAAAACCCAATGATTACTGCTCTGCAAGCCCAATGCTGCCACCCAGGCATGACCATTTACTTGCAAATTCTGCTCCATCGTTTGATGCCAACACTGATCAGAAGACCTGGTTGCAGATGGATCCAGAAATGATACAACATTGCCGAAAAACAAATCCCACCCTTAGAAATAATCAGTATTGGGTGTAACAAACAGTACTCATATAAACTTTTTTATACTAATATATTTTATAAATATGTATATTTTTGGTATTTACCAAAACAGCCATTATATTCACACGGTGCATACATTACTGTAGTTTTTAGGAGGCGGTCAGTCAATTCTAGGAGCCAATAGATTATTGTAGGCCAATCGGCATCATGCCTTTGCCTTAAATAGAGAAGTCAGCTGTGCCTTTTTAGATGTGTCGGCTGTCGGGCCTCTAAAAATTTTCCAGGTTTGATCTAGGTTTGCACCAATATTGTTTTTTTAACCTTCGAGTATAAGTACCGATATTTTCAGTCAAGTACTTGCCAATACCATTTACCTTTTTACCTTTTCAGTGCGATTTGAACCCATCCAAAATGAATGAGCTCAAATACAGCTGCAAAGAATTGCATGTGATTTAAACAGGAAGGCAGTGCGATTTCCAGCACCACTCTTATGTGAACCCAGGCTGAAGTCACTATGACAAGCCGGGGTTCACACGAGCGATGCGGGAAACCGCATGCGATTCGGACAGGAATCGGCCTACATTCCTACTTAAATTGCTTACGATTCTTTGCAGTGTGATTTGAGCCCATTCATAATTCATTTTGTATGGGCTCAATTCGCACCACAAAGGTATCGATTTCGGGTATCAGAACATTTGCATGAGTACTCGTGCAAATACTCGGTATCAGTGCAATCCTACTTTTATCGTATGTATTTGTCGTTTATGTTTTGAAAAACAAGATGTCTTCATACTGGGGGGGTGTGTGTGTATTTGCCCCCATCCACACTGGTACGATTTGACAGTTCCAAATCGCATGACAAGTCATACCCCATTATTGGCAATGGAACCATTCAAATTGCTGCAACTCATGTTGCAGCGACTTTGAAAAAAGGTTCCTACACTACTTTTTGCCAGTTTCGATGCGACTTGCATAGACTTCTGAAATTGGCAGTGCAAGTCTCACTGATGTGCAGCTTTGAAATCGTGCTGAAGTAGTGCGATTTCAAAGCCTCACCGGTGTGATCGGGGGCTCAGATTAGCAGTCATTTTTTATGCTACCTCTTTGTTGGTACTGGACTACTAAATGACTGCACATCGCTGATAAATATTTGTGCCATGTCCATGACATTTTTAATGCCACTATTGACAGGTTTGTTGATGTTTCACATGAAGGTTTTAAAGTGTTTGGTTTGCTTTGATAGCTGGAACATTGTACTACTGACACGTATTTATTTATTTATGGTCCTAATGTGATTGCAGGACTTTCTATGGCCGTCAGGCCTTGATCACCACATGCTTTTACATCTGGAATAGCGATTGGACAGCACTAGTGCACAAATAAAATTATTTTGTGCTGTACGTAAACTATCGTTCTGGTAATATTGCGAGTTTCAAGAATAAGATCAAAGCATGTCTTACTGTATTTTATTTTGTTGAAAGATCATCTGGTAATTAGTAAGGTGTTAGTGGTCTTAAAGTGATTGTAAAGGCAGAAGCTTTTTATCTTTATGCATTGTGATAAAAAACCTCCTGTGTGCAGCAGCCCCCCTAATACTTATCCAAGGTCCCTCTATTTCGAGCGATGTGCATGAGTGCCTCAGCTGTCCGGGACCCCCCCTCCTGATTGGCTGAGGCACAGCAGCGACGCTATTGGCTCTCGCTGCTGTCAGTCAGCCAATCGGGGGGTCAGAGGGGGCGGGGGCGAACCGCAGCTCCGTGTCTGAATGGCTGCCTCCATAGCAAACTGTTTGCTGTGGGGGGGCACTCAACAGGAGGGAGGAGCCAGGCACTTTGAAGAGGAACACGAGAAGAGGAGGATCTGGGCTTCTCTGTGCAAAACCACTGCAACAGAGCAGGTTTAACTTGTTACCTTTTTTTCTATTAAAATAACAATCACTTTAACTTTAAATTTTCCACTTTTGTAGCTATATTGAGGTAACGTATATATGTTACATGTTCACATTCACATAGTATGACTTTAAAAATATGGCTGCTTAGCTTTTGATTTGCCCTTACATTTTACTCAAACTCAATTTTCCAGGGGAATACAAATGGGTTTGGGGAGTAAATGTGTGCCACAGTTAACCATGTCTGTACTGTGCTGGCAGATCTCCATTATAAGTTGTAAACTAGATTTTAGCACTGTATGTTCTATAAAGATTATTGGACAAAGTGTGTTGGTTACAGACAGTTTCTGGTAAAGATGATATAATTTGTGCATTCATCCTCTATATGTCCTGAGCTAGCTGCTTCAATGCTTGGTAAACATTTCTTTCAGAAGACTGACATTTTTTAGCACTGTCACTTTAATTTTGATTCTGCATATCTGCAGTTTGATTTGCACATGGTGCACTTGTTATTGGTCTCTCTTCATCTGATTCAGCATGACCGTGGTCTCTATTCGTCTGATGCAGCATGACCGTGGTCTCTATTTGTCTGATGCAGCATGACAGTTGTCCCCCCTTTTCTCTCATGCAAGCATGTCCGTAGTCTCCATTTGTTTGAGGCAGCATGTCCGTGGTCTCCATTTGTCGGATGCAGCGTGGCCATGGTCTTTAGAGAAATCTTGCAGCATGTTTGTGGGGAAGTGGTAGTTTAGCATAGAGTAGGGAAAAATAAGAACCCTTGTCTGGTTTTACTGATATGTGGGTCTCCATTAAAGAAATTGAACTTTACTTATTGTCCCAATGACAGCCGTTTCAATGAACAAGAATTAAAGAAGGTCTCTGACACCAAAAAAAAAAAGAATTTTACTATCTGTGTACTGGTTGCAGATTTTCCATTACTCCCTGTCTGGTAAAACTTGAGTGAGGTACAAGTAATATTGGTGAATTGGTATGTGCTAAGGGTTATTGTGAGGTTTCCAGTAAACATGATCTGTCAGAAAGTTTTCAGATTTTTTGCAGAAAATTTAAATCTTGGAAGGTTGGGATGTTCGCCTGTAGGTACCTTGAATTACCACTAACAATGAGGAAAGTGACCATTAGAGCTCCTTCACATGGCTGGTTATCTAGATGCATTCTCTGGATTCCAGCGGTACGTTTTTGCAGGTGGAATGATCAGGTCATGTAAATGGCAGTGGCCAGTCAGCCTATATAAACTAGTTACAAGCTGGCAGTGGTCGCTGCTGTTCACATATAGCCACACACCATGCGTTTTCCTGCAGAAATCCGAGCCTGGACGCAGCTGACTGCATGACATGCGGCTACATACGAACATCAGCGGCCACTGTCAGCCTGTAACTAGTTTATATAGGCTGACTGGCCACTGCTATTCACATGATCTGGTCATGCTACCCGCAGGAATCTTTCGCTGAAAGCCATAGAATGCAGATAACTGGCCATGTGAAGAAAGCTTTAGCTTGGGTTCACACCAGTGCGGTGCGAATTTAATGTCCGGCATAACTGCGCACTCAGTTGTTCATCGGTTTGTCAGCGTTTTAGCTGCAGATCAGTGAGCAGGGGGAGGTGTAGTGAGGAGAAGGAAAGAATTTGTGTTCAGAACAGAATGCATCTGCGAATCAGATGCGTGCCCATAGAAGATAATGGGCCTGAATTCGCACCTGAGCCGCACCGCACTGCCCAAAAAACACACATGGTTTTTCTGCAATGCGCAGTGCGCATGCACCGGAGATATGTGAACATGCCTCATTAAAAACAATGTATTTTGAAATGTCCTGCGAATTCGCTGCGTGGTAGGCCGCAGCGAATTCGCATAGGTGTGAACCCAGGCTTAGAGATTTCTGCACTGAGGCACCGAGTGAGCCAGGTCCTATTGTCATTCCCCTCATACCTACTCCGGTTTTATGGTGTTTGTAATCATGGAATTTTTATTAGCACTGCTGCAAAGACCATCCTGTATTCTGTTCTATTGAACTATTCATCTTTGTAGGCATTTGTTTTTAACACTTCTTTCAATGCAAACTGTAACATGGCAGCCTTAATGCAGTTTCAGCCTTAAATTATTTATTCAAGATAATGTTCATTTTTATAGTGTTCTATAAAAAAAATAGAAGGGGAAAAAAAACTCCCGTTGTGTTTTTGTCATTTCTTCCAGCGAACAGCAGATGGAGCTCACATCTTATTTTACAGGATAACCTGCCTGTCTTTATGAAATACAGTAGAGATGCCTGTGGATTAAAACTTGTGATTGTGAGTCATGGGAATAGTATTCCGCAATCGCTGAGCTCAACTGGAACTCTATTTTCATTTGTCTATTCCCTGACAAAACAATTATAGTAGAATTTCCGTTGTAGCACTTGTACTTGACTAAGAAATCACATGATATGTAGTGTTTCTAGGAGTTCTTTTTTTTTTACTTTTTGTTTTATAATGTTTAAAACTTAAAACTGTAGTGTTTATAACAAAACATGTAAAATGGGAAATCATAAATGAAAACTTTGGTTGTAAAAGAAAAAAAGGTGAACTAACTCGCAACACCCTCCCCATCCCTTTCTTTGGAAGATTAACTTTCACTGCCTATGTTGGTTAATGAAGTGGTCCGGGCATTTAAAAACTTCACGTTTCTGCACCCTTCTTTCTTTTTCGGGATGGCATCTCAGAACAAAGAGGGCTCTAAGAGATTCTCATTGGTCAACAGTCGCATGCAGGCACTGACCATTGCTCACTCCCCATTGCTAGCTTTGTGATGCTACACAGCCTACATGCTGGGGTTGATTTATTAAAACTGGTGAGTGCAAATTCCTGGTGCAGCTGTGCAGGGTAGAAAATCTGCTTCTAATTTCAGCTTGTTCAATTAACCATTTGACATCCGCGCTATGGCCGAATGACGGCCATAGCGCGTATCTCAATTCCCGGGAGGCCGTCATATGACGTCCTCCCCTGTGCACGCTCCCTGTGCGCGCTGTGATCACCGAGTCACTGAGACTTGGGTGATCAGCGATCCGAGTAAGGGGCGGGTCCTGGCCCCTTACCATGTGATCAGCTGTCAGCCAATGACAGCTGATCACATGATCAAAACAAAAGCTCGGTGATCGTTTTTTTTTCTCCTCACGCTGACAGCGGAGGAGAAAAAAAAAAGCCAATCACCGGCTCATCTTAAAGGGACATCGGTCCCGAAAAGTCAGAGGCAATTATGCCTCATGTATGCCACCTGTCAATGCCCATAAGTGCCACCTGTCAAAGCCCATAAGTGCCACCTATCAATGCCCACCAGTGCTGCCAATCAGTGCCACCTAAAAGTGCTGCCTATCAGTATAACCCATCAGTGCCCATCACTGCCACCCATCAGTGCCCATCACTGCCACCTATCGGTGCCCGTCACTGCTGCCTCATCAGCGTACATAATTGATGGACAAAAATTACCCATTTAACATTTTTATAACAAAATAAATTTTTTTTTTTTAATTCAGTCTTTTAAATGATCAAATACCACCAAAAGAAAGCTCTTTTTGGGGGAAAAAAATTATAAAAATGTAATTTGGGTACAGTGTTGTATGACCGCGCAATTGTCATTCAAAATGCGACAGTGCTGAAAGCTGAAAATTGGTCTGGATAGGAGGGGGGTTTAAGTGCCCAGTAAGCAAGTGGTTAAAGGGGAGGGCCACCCTAAAATAAAAAAAAATGCATGAATATTCTTAAAAAAATAAACATTTGAAAAAAAAATTATTTTTTTAACTTACCAGAAACCCCTGTTGCTAGGCAGTCTTCCTAATCTGCCTATTTAGCAGCACTTCCTCCTCTTCGGTGAGCGCACCCCTTGCCTTCTGTGTGTGTCCCAGAAATCCACGGGGCCATTTACAAAGCCCCGCACGACTCACGCATGCGCAGTAGGAAACGGGCAGTGAAGCCGCAAGGCTCCACTGCCTGTTTCCCTTCGTTAAGATGGCGGTGCCAGCAGCCGATCCAATGGATAAATCGGCCTGGGGGGGGCACATCACGGGCTCGCTGGACAGGTAAGTCTCCTTATTAAAAGTCAGCAGCTACAGTGTTTTTAGCTGCTGACTTTAAAAAAAAAAAAAAAAAACGCGGCCGGAACACCTTTAAGCTTTGACAAAAAAAACTGGAAGCTGAATGGTTTCTATGCAGAGCTGCACCTTATTTTGCACTCTCCAGTTTTAGTAAATCAACCCCCCCGTGTACTGTAATTTTCAAATGCACAGACTGCTACACTGGCTGCCATTAGTGGCAGAGGATGATCATTGGAAAAATGTAAGTGCAGCAAAGACTGATTGATCACAGCCATCACATGGCATCGGCAGTGGGCCAGTGCACTGGTTTTGCCGAGAACAGTCTTCGCTTTGGTACGATCTGTCACCTGCTGTGTCTACTGGACAGCCTGTTCTTGGGAGGAAATCATCCTACAACAATAGGGTTCCCGTCCGACCATCATTTTACAATGGCCCGGGTGGGAATTTAACCACATGCCGACCGCCCACTGTACATTTACGAAGGGCAGGCGGCGTAGGCAGGTTTGATCACATATATGTTCGTGGTTAGGGGTGCTTAATGCGATGTTCCTGTGACCACTGTATCCACCGCGGATCACAATTACTGGTAACTGGGTACCTGGTATCATGTGATTGGTCCTAGCAATTACATAATACCAATGTAAACAAAATGTCATGGGTTTCCATTCCTTGAACAGCTTGCTTACAGTTGTGATCTGTGATTGACCCACAGCAATCACATAGTACCTGGCTACCTGTACCATGTGATTAGCTGTAGCCAATCACAGATCACAACCATCAGCAAGCTGTTCATGAATGTAAACCCATTCATGACAGATAAAACTATTATAACAGCAAACAAACACAATCCCTGATCACCCACCTCCAGAGTAGTTCAGTGTCACTATTATGACACTAAACTACTCTGATGACTGGATGTACAAAAAACAATTGTAAAAAAATAAAAGGGAAAAAAATAAGTTTTTATTGTTCTTTTACATACTCTTATCACTGTTCCTGAGTACCGTCACATGATGGTGCTGTCATAAGCTTCTTACTAAATACCTCAGATTGTCTACTTTAAAAAAAAGGGGTAATTTGGGGGGTATTAGTACTATCCTGGTATTTTTAAAGGCCTTAAGAAACTAGATGGGCAGTGAGTACATCAGAACTGATACATTTTCAACTATATACCATTGTTTGCAGACGCGGTAACTTTCACACAAAGCAATTAATATACACTTATTGGGATTTTTTTTTTAACCAAATACATGTAGCAGAATACATTTTGGCCTAAATTTATGAAGAAATTTAGATTTTATTGGAAAACGGAAAATTTATATTAAATAATTACCGTAATTTTCCTTTCCTGATAGGCTCCATGGCAGCATACGTGTGGGTTAGCCCCGCCTCCATAACTACCCTATAGGACCCCTGTCCCGTAAATCTTTGCTCCTGGCTGCTATCCGCGTTCCGTAACTAGCCTACTCCAGACATTTGGGAGGGAACTCCTGCTGCCATGGAGCCTATCAGGAAAGGAAAAAAACGGTAAGTATTTGATATAAATTTTCAGTTTTCCTGACAGGCTCCATGGCAGCATACGTGTGGGAAATAACTCGCCAAACACACCCGGATGGGCAAAATGTTGAGCAAAGAAAACCAAAATTTATTTAACATTGTCCACCGACAATACTTGTAAACCAAAATTAATAGAAGACAGCGCAGCTGGCTCAACACAGTAGTGAGAAACAAAAGTGTTAATTGTAGACCAAGAAGCCGCTCTACAAATAATTTCAGGCGCCACATGCCGAGATGCTGCCCACGAGGTCGAAATGCTCCGGGTCGAATGAGCTGTTACTGCCTCAGGAAGAGCCAAGCCCTTTGCTGTGTATGCCCTTTGAATGGTCTGCACAATCCAAGAAGAGATTGACCTTATTGAAGCTCGCATCCCCTTATTCTTGCCATGAAGGAGGACGAAGAGAAATTCCGTTTGCCTGAACGGAGCCGTTACCTCCAGATACTGTTTTAAGGTGTGACCTACATCAAGAGGATGGATATCTTGGTCATCTGATGTCTTGAAGGTAGGGAGTACAATCTCATGATTCTCGTGGAAGACTGTGGTCACTTTCGGGTTTGACCCTAACATGGGAATCAGTACCACTTTGTCTGCAAAAAAGGTCAGAAAAGGTTCTTTTTTCGCTGAGGTTATAGCCACTAGGAAGATGGTCTTTAGAGTGAGGTCTCTTACAAAGGTTCAACAGAATCTTTCCCAAGATTCGACAGAAAGTCCAGTACTAATGGAAGGTCCCATTTTTTAGGGAACCTAGGTCTTCTTTGTGGTCTGAGCCTGATGGCACTCCTAAAGAATTGACGAACTAGGGCGTGATTCGCCCATGAGACTCCTGTGAAGGCCGAGATGGCTGACACTTGCACTTTTAATGAGCTGACTGCTAGGGATAAATCCAGTCCTGATTGAAGAAAGCTCAAAATATCTTGGACTGCTGGAGAGTTACAAGAATTTTCCCTGGAGGACGTGTACAGTAAACCTGGACCATATGCGCTCGTACACTCTATTAGTACTTCTTCGTCTGGCACTAAGAAGAGTTGGAATAGCTTCTTCCGGACAATCAAGGGCTTCTAGCCTTCCCCTCTCAAGAACCACTCCTTGAGGTGTAGAGAAGATGGGCACGGGTGTAACGTCATGCCTTGGGACAATAGATCCGGCCTGAGAGGCAGGAGAACTGGATCTCGATGGCTGAGGAGCAGCAACAGAGGAAACCAAGGCCTGTTGCGTCAGAATGGAATGACTGCAATGATCTCCACCTTCTCTGTTCTGAGTCTCCGGAATTGTAGAATCACCGGGACTGGAGGGAAGGCATAAGCCTTCTAGAATTTCCAACGATCTGTGAGAGCATCTATCCCGTATGCCTGAGGATCCCTGAACCTCGAATAGTACTTGAGCATCTTGTAATTGCACGGGGAAGCGAACAGATCGACCTCTGGAGACACTCCCTGAGTCAGAAGCCACTCGAATACTTCTCTGTGGAGGGACCACTCGTTGTTGTCCATTTCGACCCGTTGCAGAAAGTCCGCTTGAACATTCTGGATCCCTGGAATGTACACTGCCGAGATGTTGGCTAAGTTCTTCTGAGCCCAGTTCATTATTGGCTCCAATTCTTGTAACAGGGACCAGCTGCGAGATCCGCCTTGCTTCCTTATATACGCCACGCAGTTGTATTGTCCAACCTTAGCATAACAGATAAATTCATCACTAGGTGGTGAAATGATAGGAGCGCCTGAAAGGCTGCCCTTAACTCCAGAATGAATGAGCGCCCCAACCTTGGTTGCTGGCATCTGAGGTCACCGTGATCCATGAAATGGGAATGATCGAATGGTGACTGCGCAGATTCTTCCCTTGAAGCCACCAGAGGAGAGATGTTCTCATGGATGGGGTGAGGAATATGTGCTGAGTCTGGCTGAATTCCACTGTTGCAGAAAACCCTTCTGAAAGGGACGAGTGTGCCATTGGGCCCACTTCACCATGGGAATGGTTGCTGTCATCGTGACAACTATCTTCAGGCATTGGAGAGCAGAAAGGTGAGACGATCCAAGGGCTGCATGAATCCTGTCTCGGATCACTACGATCTTCTCTTCTGGGAGGGAAATAGTGCCTTCCACTGTGTTGAACTGAGCCCCTAAAAACACAAGGGATTGTGATGGCTCTAGATGGCTCTTCTCCAAATTCAGGAGCCACCCGAATTCTTGCAGGGTGGAGATGACTACCTTTTTGTGCTCCAATAGCTGATCTCTGCTCTGGGATAGCAAAAGCAAGTCGTCCAGATAGTGGTGGAGACGAACACCCTTGACTCGGAGAAGAGCTACCACTGCTAGAAGAACTTTGGAGAAGACCCGAGGAGAAGTTGTTAACCCGAAGGGTAGACATGTGAACTGAAGGTGTTGGTTGCCTACCGTGAAGCGGAGGAATTTGTGAAAATCCTTTGCCACGGGCACATGGAAATAGGCATCTTTCAGGTCGATTGATATCAACCAGTCTCCCAGATGCACTGAACTGAGACTGCTGAATGGTAAGCAGGGACTCCATTTTGACTCCATTTTGAATTTTTCCTTGTGAATGAAGGAATTGAGATGGGTCAGGTCTATCACCGGCCTCCATGTGCCATTTTTCTTCTGAACCATAAACAGGGGCGAATACATGCCTTCGCCACGCTCTTCTTCTGGAACGGGTACGGGTGCGCCTTGCTCCAATAAACAGCTCACGTAGGTCAATAGGACCTGTCTTTTCTCTTCTGAGCCTGGAAGAGTTGTGGGAACAAATCTGAGCCATGGGGTGTTGCTGAAGACCTATTTGTGACCGGGCGATACCGTCTTGACGGCCCAATAATCCTGAATTGAGGCCGCCCAAATATGTCTGAAGTGGAGAAGGCGAGCCCCCACCTGACATGTTTGAGCGGGCCCAATTTCAAAAGGACTTTGCGGAATCCTGATTGCCAAACGAACCGCCTTTTGAGGTTTTTTTGAAGGAAGATTGTCTCGACTTCCATGATCTTGAGAACTCCCGACCAGGTCTATAGCTTCTTGCATCGGACGTTTTTGGTTTTGAAGACACCTATCTTGAGGTTGAAACACAGATTTCCCACCTGTGGCCCGGGATATGGCAGAATCAAGCTTATTGCCAAATAAGGATGTCCCCTAAAAAGGGGATGCGGCACGAAGCCTGCTTAGATGCTGGATCTTCTAGCCATGGATGGAGCCATAACGCACGGCGTGCTGAAACAGCCGCCAACATTTTCCGAGACATCAAGCGAATGACATCAATGGATGCCTCCCCCAGAAAGGCAGAAGCCATCCTAATTTCTTGGATAGGAGAATCTTTTGCTGTTTCCACTGAAATACCAATCAGGAATTCCTCAATACTGTCAGCCCAGGATTCTATGGCCTTTAGATATTGCTGCAATTGCAAGAACTGGTTTGCACGCCATTCCTGATGTCAGATAAATTCTCTTCAGATCTGAATCGATCCGTCTTTCTAAAGGATCCTTGAAGGATACGGTATCTTCTAAGGGAAGAGTCACATATCTCACCAAACGCATAAGCGCTGCGTCTACCAATGGAGCTGACTCCAGGAGTTTTACATCTTCTTCCTTAACCACTTCGCATCCGGCCGTAGCCGAATGACGGCCACAGCGCGGATGCGAAATCCCGGGAGGACGTCATATGACGGCCTCCCCTTTCCTCGTTCCCTGTGCGCGCTCACGAGCGCGCAGCAGGGAAATTCTGTGTTGGCCGTGTCCCTCGGACACGGCCAATCACAGATCGCTGTAAACGGCCAATAACAGTGGCCGTTTACAGCGCGATCGCCCTGGCCAATGAGAGATGATCTCATATGTAAACATATGAGATCATCTCTCAGCGCCGCTCCTCCTCCTCCTCACACAGAGACAGCGTGTGAGGAGGGGGAGATGAACGGCTGCAGCGCCGTAAGTTTTAAAAAAAAAATAAAATGACATCCCCAGTGCCATCCCCAGTGCCATCTGCCAGATCCATCCCCAGTGCCATCTGCCAGATCCATCCCCAGTGCCATCTGCCAGATCCATCCCCAGTGCCATCTGCCAGATCCAGTGCCATCTGCCAGATCCATCCCCAGTGCCATCTGCCAGATCCATCCCCAGTGCCATCTGCCAGTGCCATCCCCAGTGCCATCTGCCAGTGCCATCTGCCAGTGCCATCCCCAGTGCCATCTGCCAGTGCCATCCCCAGTGCCATCTGTCATCAGTGCCACCTGTCAGTGTCACGTGCCATCTGTTATCAGTGTCACCTGTCATCAATGCCACGTATCAGTGCCATCTGTCATCAGTGTCATGTGTCATCAGTGTCATGTATTAGTGCCGTCTGTCATCAGTGCCACGTATTAGTGCCACGTGATATCAGTGCCATGTATGAGTGCCATCTGTCATCAGTGCCACATATTAGTGCCATCTGTCATCAGTGTCACGTGTCATCAGTGCCCCGTATTAGTACCATCTGTCATCAGTGCCACGTCAGTGTCACGTGTCATCAGTGCCACGTCAGTGTCACGTGTCATCAGTGCCACGTCAGTGTCACGTGTCATCAGTGCCACGTCAGTGTCACGTGTCATTGTCCTGGTGCTCCAGGGCCTTCAAAAGTGTAATAGGTAGTCAACAATTTAGATGTGTAATTTATACTCCTAGAACACGTGATGGCGCTCCCTGCATTTTGGGCCTCTCTATGTGGCCAGGCTGTGGAAAAGTCCCACACATGTGGTATCGTAATAATCAGGAGGAGTAGCAGAATTTATTTTGGGGTGTCATTTGTGGTATACACATGCCATGTGAGAGAAATAACCTATTACAATGACAATTTTGTAGAAAAAAAATAAAAAAATAATTTATTTTGAAAAGAATTGTGGGAAAAAATGACAACATCAAAAAGCTCACCATGCCTCTTACTAAATACCTTGGAATGTCTACTTTCAAAAAAGGGGTCATTTGGGGGGTATTTGTACTTTCCTGGCTTGTTCGGGTCACAAGAAATGAGATAGGCCACCAGTACTTCAGATGTGATCAATTTTGTATGATTCGCACCACAGATTGTAAAGTCTGTAACTTTCACAAAGGCCAAATAATATCCGCTAATTTGGGTTATTTTTACCAAAGATATGTGGCAGTATAAATTGTGGCCAAAATTTATGAAGAAAAATTAATAATTTCCTAAATTGTATCACAGAAACAAAGAAAAATGCGTTTTTTTTTCAAAATTTTCGGTCTTTTTTCAATTATAGCGCAAAAAATAAAAAACCCAGAGGTGATCAAATACCACCAAAAGAAAGCTCTATTTGTGGGAAAAAAAGGACAAAAAATTCATTTGGGTACCGTGTTGCATGACTGAGTAATTGTCAGTCAAAGCGTGAGAGCACCGAAAGCTGAAAATTGGTCTGGATGGGAGGGGGGTGTTGGTGCCTGGTAGGCAAGTGGTTAAAAGGGTACAGCTTCAGGATTTTAGATTGCATGGAACTTTTTTTATCCATCTTGCTCCATTCCTCTGAGATGATATCACCCAATTCAGACAAAAAGGGAAAAAATTGTCGCTTCTTATTGAGCTGCTTAAAAAATGTCCTTTTGCTTTGGGGGGGAAGTGATAGGATCTTCCCATTTCAGAGCCTCTCTCACTGCCTTGACCAGGGAGGGAAACAGACCATAATCAAAACCCAATCCTAGATCTTCCAGATCCGATTCGCTGTCTGAGACAGGAGCAGAGTGGTGGCTTGGTTGGGAGGATTTAAAAATAAAACTAGAAGACAACTCCACGCTTAGGAATAACCAATATAAGGTATGCAGCCCGTCCAGAGAAATTTAACCCCCTAGAGAGTAAAATTAGTATAGAAAGTTAGTATAGAAATTGGATTCCCATGTTTCCTGCAGCAATCCTTCTCCCACTGTCGGGCCTAATGGGTCTGATGGGGATTCACATGGCTGTTGAGCTTCCCTTTCCTGCAGGTATTCCTTCACAACTCGCCTCACCATCAACTCTAAACGCTGGTCCGCGCCATCTCTTTCATCTGCCACTTTAGTAAAGCAATGGTCACATAGGGACTTGTCTGCTGGAACAGGCATCCTGCACCCCTAACATGATTTTTCTGGCCTCTTACTGGAATGAGCCACAGGGGGGCGAGAATAATCTGTCACGCTGTTCTGACCTAGCGGACCTATGATGGCTAGACTTTGAGGATTTACGATGGTGCGATTTTGACGATCCACTGCGTCTATAAGAGCTATGCTGTGGATCAGACCTGGAAAGGCTGTGAAACAGAAAGACAGAAAGAAGGGACATAGTCACACCTGCTACCTATGCTCACTCTCTCCAAACATTTAAAACACACAAAAAATTTCAGCAACCTACCTAACATGAGCGGGCTGGCCACTAGGGGGCAGTGAAGCATCCATAACACCAGTGCCTGATACTGCAGCAGATAAACAAAAATAACATTTCAGCCTTTAAATAGAGAAAAACAAGCATATCCCTAGCATAAGGGATTGCCCCTACCTTAAACCGCCGTACTGCCAGCCCTGGGAAGTCGCTGTGTCCTCTGCAATCATTCCTGGGGCTCTGACAGCTCTCAAACACTTTTAAATTTGGCGCCTGTGACGTCATCGCCGACGCGAGATGCTCGCGCGCATGCGCAGAACGCCCGCGATACCCGGAAGTTGGAGAGAGTGGTTTGCTGGAATGCAGAAGCGTCAGCAAACAGCATGGGAATAGCGCAATACACAGGGAAAAGAATAATCAAACAGGCACAACACATAAACACTGCTACCATGGACAGATACAGACTCACCACTCCACCAACGATCGCTTGGCCGAACGATCCAAGGCATGCACACACTGGACCTCCCAGCAGATAATGGCCACCTATGGCAACAGGCAAACAGGCCAGGCGCACTTGGGGTAGGTCAAACCATTTCTTCAGCGCTACTCTGCATATACACTCCATACCCTGCTTAACAGTCGGCGCAACTTGCAAATTACTTCTGTAATAGAAGTTAATGCAAGTCACCTGAAGTCTCCCCGTCGGAGCGACTTGCGTCTCTCCTATCTGGGAAACCTGCCAAGTCTGAGAACATCGCTGATAAAAAAAAAAGCAAAGAGATACAATGGGGGTTAGTTACTAAAGGTAAATCCACTTTGCCCTGCAAGTGCACTTGGAAGTGCAGTCATTGTAGATCTGAGGGGGACATTCAAGGAAAATAAAAAACAGCATTTTTGCTTGCACATGATTGGATGATAAAATCAGCAGAACTTCCCCTCATTTCAGAGCTTCCCCTTAGATCTACAGCAACTGCACTTACAAGTGCACTTTAGTAGTGTGAAGTGGATTTGCCTTTAGCAAATCAACCCCCAATGTTTCTACTTATCAAAGAGAAAATTGAGTACTGTCCGTGATACTTTTTTTATTTGCACTAACATATCATTTTTCATGGACGAGCTTTCGGGGTGTGTCCCCTTCTTCAAGGTCTAAGGAGTACTGATTCACAAAAGTTTTAGCAGAAGGTAAAATGTTAAAAACATTCAGTACTGCTTAGACCTTGAAGAAGGGGACACACCCCGAAAGCTCGTCCATGAAAAATGATATGTTAGTGCAAATAAAAAAAGTATCACGGACAGTACTCAATTTTCTGTCACAATTGCACTAATACCCTGTTTCCCCGAAAATAAGACCTAGCGTGATTGTCGGTGATGGCAGCAATATAAGCCCTACCCCCCAAATAAGCCCTAGTTAAAGTCCTTGTAGGTCTTATTTTCATGGTAGGGCTTATTTTGTGGGAAACAGGGTAGGGCTTATTTGGGGGGTAGGGCTTATATTGCAGCCATCATCGACAATTACGCTAGGTCTTATTTTCGGGGAAACAGGGTACGGCTACAATCACTTCAAGTACTTATCAAAGGAATGAACTCTGGTGTGTAGAAGATCTCAGTTTAACTATTTAAAGACTAAATATTTTCTGACATGTCTTGCTTACAAGTAAAAATCCAGTATTTTCTGCTAGAAAATCACTTGGAACCCTCAAACATTATATATTTTAATTTTTTTTTTAGCAGAGACCCTAGAGAATAAAATGGCTGTTGTTTCATTATTTTATGTCACACGGTATTTGCGCAGCGGTCTTTTTCAAGCGCAGGTTTTTTGGGGAAAAAATACACTTTAATGAATTAAAAAAAAAATAACTAAACGGTAAAGTTGGCCCATTTTTTTTTTTTGTCCAAAAGTTTTGATTACCTGTTTTTGTGTATTTTAAGATTTTTTTTTTTTTTTTATAATCTAAATTATACATACAAGTGCACTGATTAGAGGCTTGTTGGGGGTTAATGTTTAATTTAAGAAATTTTCTGTATCACTTATTATTATTTAACTTTTGGATTTTATGAGATGAAGGGGGGGGGGGGAATCAGCCTAACATATCGGTCCAAAAAAATCGGCATCATATATCGGCCATCAGCTGCCGCGATTTCTAAATATCGGCATCGGCCAGAGAAAAACCCTTATCAGACGGCCTCTAAGACGGACTTGTGATATCACTGGACTTGATAAATCACTGCAGGTTTAAAAGCACGTATACAGCAATTAAAGAAAAAAAAAAGTGTTGGTGATCATTGAGTTGGGTTTTAGGCAGGATTTGTGTTGAAAGAAATCTGTAGGCTTTTGCTGAACTCTCCTTCTTAAAATGCTAGTTTCCTGGCTGGACTTTAGGGATTCAATGTTGCATAACTCCCCAACCTGCAGCAGCTTTGTAAATAGCTGATCATTGTGTAAGCATTTCTTCCAGTGGTAAATGGTTAGTCTAATCCCTTTTAACTGATACATCTGCAAGAGAGCATGTTCTTATGAAAAACAGACCTATTGGCCAGATCACCCATAAGAAAGTCTAAAAAAGAAAATGAATGCAACCATCAAATCAAAGCATTGGTAAGCTGCAATATAATAAATATTTGCTTTTGGGTTTAAAGGAGAAATATGCCCAAAGCTTTTTTGTCCCTACTTTTTCTGTAGGTCACAGGAGTGCACTCCTTTGACTCATAATAAGCCGACAGCGGCCTCAAGTCCTCAGCCAGTCCAGACTCTGTAGAGATCCTGACTCTTATTTTCGGATCTACCCAGATGCATGAGCAGCAGTTGGCTCAACCTCTCAGTGCACCACTGAGAGCCTGAGCCAGCCACTCCCACCCCCTCCACAGGCCGGTGCTCCAGAGAGCGATCAGTGGTCTTCGATCTCTAAATTCTTGGTCTTAGCGGTGTCAGGGGACAGATGCAGCAGCAGATCGATGCTGCCCCCTCCTAGTTGAGTATGTGGGTTTGTTTTTTCAAACCACATACTTCTCTTTCAATACCACCTTAAATTACAATAAGGCTTGCATTGCAATTGTATATGCATTGTTTTTTCATGTGCTATATTCTTTTCCGCAAAAGTGGAGTTGCCCTTCAAAGGCGAGGGCTGGTAGGAGGAGGCAAAGCAGCAATGTTTTGTGCAATGAATAAGCTACGTAGGAGTTAACATAAGAGCGGTAATAAAGGGTTCCAAGCATATGAATCTCATGATCACGCAGACAGATTTTCCAATAATCAAATGGGTGTGAACCAGCTATATTTTTTGGTGGGGGTGATGGTGTATACACCCTGGCACATGCTGTGTATTCCATACCCATAACCTAATTAGTGCTGTCTGGAGTTTTCTGTTCATGCAGTTGTTTTACTTCAGGTTACTGCACTATTCACAAACGGATCAAAACTTTCAGAATTACGTTTCATTGTTGATTAATCCAGAGATTTATTTTATTGTCTGTTTCTTTAATAGAGCCTTTTGTGTGTGGAGTGAAATATAATTATTGGAGGAATGTTGCCCCTGCATGCTGTAGTAATGGGATAAAACGGTTTCCTTTTGCTCACTCCCAGCAACAGTTGACCTTAAAGTTCCTATTGGATGCACAACTCTAAAATTCTTCCATTTCAAATCCAACTACGGCATTAATAAGTTAACCAATACCATCTGCTGCATGTGTATTGTGCTGTGCTTTCTGGGCTATATGAAAGAACCAAAAATATTCTGAGGGTTTGGAATTAACTGATGCTGAGAAAAGGGTGAATTCTGCTCTTGCTGACCTCTCCTTCTGAAACTGCTAGTTCTCTGGTTATACAGGCATAATGTCATTTAATACTTGACTGTATTTGCTACACGCTTATTACAGGTCAGTGACTCAGACCCCATTCACCCCTCTGTGTTTTAGCTGCGATGGTTTAAAATAATGCCCTCCATGCGACATCTTTTGATGTGCTTTCATTAAAATGTACACAGTGCAATGGTAACAAGCCTAAACACGCATGGAAACCCCACAGGAAATGCACCATACAGATGTGAGCTGGCTCTGATACTACAAAGGCCTAGATTAGAAAGACAACCAGGCAACTGGCATTTTTAGCACAAAGCAATGGCAGTTTCCAATTTTTTATAGTACAGGTTTCTTATCACACTTTTGCTGCCAGGCATTGATTCCATTTGTGCACCCCAGATAGCAAAAACAGTATTTCCATTTTTCACATGAAAAGTAAAGCCTTAAAGGAGTTGTAAAGTCATGTTTTTTATCTTAATGAATGCATTAAGATAAAAAACCTTCTGTGTGTAGCAGCCTCCCCAGCACCCCTAATTACTTACTTGAGCCCCATCTCTGCCCAGCGATGTCCACAAGTGTCTTAGCCATCTGGGATTCTCCTCCTGATTGGCTGAAACACAGAAGTGGCACCATTGGCTCCTGCGGCTGTCAATCCGGGTAGAGAGTGGGGCGGGTCGGTCCGGGGGTTCCATGTCTGAATGGACACACAGAGCTGTGACTCGCCTCGGTGCCCCCGTAGCAAGCTGCTTGCTGTAGGGGCACTTGACAGGAGGGAGGGGCCAGGATCACAGAAGAGGAACATGTGAAGAGGAGGAACAGGGCTGCTTTGTGCAAATCCACTGCAACAGCAGGTAAGTATAGCATGTTTGTTATATAATAAAAAAAAATGAAAATATGTCAATTTTATAAAAACAGTCCTTCCTATATAAAGTCTCTATAATATTGCAGCAGCGCTTATGTCCTTATTCGCACCGAGGACTATACGGTAAATCACAGATGAAAGAAGATGAGTGAATATTTCAATCGCTACTGTAAAAGTTCTTTCCATGCAAAATAATCAGTATCCACCGAGAATTCCACCAGGTATTCACCACGTGCGATATAAATTCCCCGCATGGGGATGCACTCACCAGACCCAAGTTAAAAATACGCCCATCAAATAGGTTTATCCAGCATCAGCGTTTCTCCACTCCTTATCTCCTTATGCAGCAGACATAGCAGGAACATACACCAATTCCCCTCATATAAAAAGAAGGTTGCATATAGTGTGATACTGTATAAAAGATTTTATTGGGTATAAAACTTCCCCCCCTTAGTACATAAATGTGTACCCTGCATCAATAAAAATCAAGCGTTGTATTAGTACTGTGCCTGTTAAGGTGCTTTAGCCCCGCCGGAACTGGTGTTATCACTCGGCTGTATAGAACAGCGCTCAGCTTCCTGCTGCTTAGTCCCTGGAGCGCACGTTTGAGGCGCAGAACGTCACTTCCGGTCGTCGGTCACTGCCCTGACGTTTCGTCACATCCGGACTTCTTCTGAGGGCGCCCTCAGAAGAAGTCCGGATGTGACGAAACGTCAGGGCAGTGACCGACGACCGGAAGTGACATTCTGCGCCTCAAACGTGCGCTCCAGGGACTAAGCAGCAGGAAGCTGAGCGCTGTTCTATACAGCCGAGTGATAACACCAGTTCCGGCGGGGCTAAAGCACCTTAACAGGCACAGTACTAATACAACGCTTGATTTTTATTGATGCAGGGTACACATTTATGTACTAAGGGGGGGAAGTTTTATACCCAATAAAATCTTTTATACAGTATCACACTATATGCAACCTTCTTTTTATATGAGGGGAATTGGTGTATGTTCCTGCTATGTCTGCTGCATAAGGAGATAAGGAGTGGAGAAACGCTGATGCTGGATAAACCTATTTGATGGGCGTATTTTTAACTTGGGTCTGGTGAGTGCATCCCCATGCGGGGAATTTATATCGCACGTGGTGAATACCTGGTGGAATTCTCGGTGGATACTGATTATTTTGCATGGAAAGAACTTTTACAGTAGCGATTGAAATATTCACTCATCTTCTTTCATCTGTGATTTACCGTATAGTCCTCGGTGCGAATAAGGACATAAGCGCTGCTGCAATATTATAGAGACTTTATATAGGAAGGACTGTTTTTATAAAATTGCCATATTTTCATACTTTGCACATTTTAAGCGGCTGCTATTACCGACTGTGGTGTTTAATATTTATACTAATTTTATATATTTATATTTTTTTTATATATTTTTATATATTGGTATATTTATTTATTTATTTTATTTATCCAACTTATTGAGAAGAAATATATACAATCAGCGCGGAGGGGTGTACCTAGGGGCAGGCATTAGTGGTTACACTCATTCTTTACAATAAAAAAAAAAAATCAAGACTTTGCAATCACTTTAAATATTTGTGACTGACGTTTCTGATCCATATAGTTTTTCTGAAAGTGCAGGATATGTGCAGTTAAAATTGTTTGTTTACCTGCCCTTTTTTGTTAGAACACACACACATAATCTAATTAATATTTAGCAAACAAATGAATTCCTCCCCACTACTCTCTGCATTGTATTCTCTGACATCTCCCCCTCCACTGTCTGCACTGCATTCTCTGATCTCTTCCCCTGCACTGTATTCCCTTACATTTTCCTTTTCCCAGTCATTTTCCAGGACGGCTTACAAAGGCTAAAGCCTAGCACAGGGAACACATGATCCACATTATAAAAGACTGCCCATATGCCATGTCTCCTCAGTATATGTGTTTCCTTCGGTCAGACAGGAACTCTGAAAACGTTTATTTTTATCTAGGCCTCCGTGCTAGGCTGCAGGGTCCTCCCGGCTACAGCATCCCAAAATGGGGGTAGTAAACCTGGGGAGGCATGTAGCTCAGGCTCATTCAGGCTGCCCTGGAAGGGAGTCTTACATTTTTACTCCAGAAGACCCCCTCTCTCTCCATGGGAGTGTGGTCAGCAGATGCCTGTAGGCTCAGGTACACTGGCAGTGTGGGATTTTGACTCAGGCAAGTCTTCCAGGGGACAGTGCAGACTCATGTTGTCCTAATGCTTGCAGGGCAGACATGTTATTGGTAGCAAACACCGAGCAGGTAGTCAGGGCTGCAAGCTTCATGCACTGTTTCAGGGGAGGACGTCTGATCCTCACGCCAGACCGGGATCCTCACTACTCAACCTTTTAGGACTACAGAGATGATGGTGGAAGCCATTTTGTTCTGTGCTGGTAAGTCACCAGGGAG
Organism: Lithobates sylvaticus; assembly: GCA_028564925.1. Lineage (NCBI taxonomy): Eukaryota > Metazoa > Chordata > Amphibia > Anura > Ranidae > Lithobates > Lithobates sylvaticus. The sequence continues at coordinate 91,510,770 of CM053026.1, forward strand.
AAGACTATATGCAGTTAAGCAGGTCTGGGACACCTGCAGACTCTGGCCCTAAGGTAAGAAAGGCAAATGGGGGTCCCTCTTTTCTTACTCCCTGGTGTAGGGGGCACCAGGGTTTTTTGGGTGGATTCTCTGTACTATCCTCAGACCAGCAGGGCTGGTCTGGGGAGTCTGGTTGTGTGTGTATCCCTCTTCCCTACTGGTAGTGGGGCTTCATTTGGGTCTCCCTAGGTGGTTGACTGCTGGTCATAGGGTGATCGTCTGCACCCTGTCTTGCCTTTGCACCACCTTGTTTCCTCTCCCCGTAAGACAAGGGATGAGACCCTAAGGGACAGGCAGCCTGCAAGTACAAGTTATTTACTGCCTGGACACCAGCTTCACCACTGCAACACTCTTTAACCACTTGCCACCGGCCATATAGCAAAATGACGTTGACAAAGTGGTTGTGTTATCCTGAACAGATGTCGTTCAGGATAACAAGCCGCTGTGGGGCCCCCGGGGGCACGCATCACGGCAATCGTTGTTGCGGTGTGGCAGTCTGACACCACGCAACTCCAATCTAGGTAAAGAGTCTCTGATGGAGACTCTTTACCATGTGAACAGCCGTGTCCAATCACGGCTGATCACAATGTAAACAGGAAGAGCCGCTGATCGGCTTTTCCTCACTCGCGTCTGTCAGATGCGAGTAGAGGAGAGTCAATCGACTGCTCTTCTGACAGGGGGGGTCTGTGCTGATTAATTATCAGCGCAGCCCCCCCCCTGAGGATGGCCCACACTGGACCACCAGGGGGATGCCCACCACTAGTCACCACCAGGTATGCCTCGTACACACGTACGGACTTTTCCCGGCGGACCTAAGTCCAGCGGACAATCCGCTGGACTTTCCCGCTAGGTACGCTGGACTAAAAAGCGAACGGACTTGACCACACACGATCACGCAAAAAGTCCGGCGGTTCACGCGATGACGTACAGCACGTACGACGGGACTAGAAAAAGGAAGCTCGAGATCCCAAACGACACCCTTTGGGCACCGTCAGCTGATCTCGTGTGTATCGCGTGTTAGTTGACGTTTGGTTAGAGACGATTCGCGCTTCTCAGACTTCTGCTTAATTCGTTCGCTTCTGCCGTTCAGTTTGTGCTTGTGAGGTTTGTATCTGGCTTTCAGTGCGTGTGGATCAGTTCCTACCTGTTCTCAGGCCGTTCTGGTCCGCTCGTTCCTGTTTTTCAGGTCGTTCTTCATAGGCCTTGCTGTTCTTCAGTGCGTTCTGTTAAGTTGTTTGTTTGATCAGCCGACCGTTTTGAAGCCATGGAGTGTGGACGTACTCGGGAACGAGTTCGTGCTGTGCAGGGGCTCGGTGTTGCGGTTAACACCTTGGCACGAGCCCAGTCCATGAACAGGGTGAGGAGGAGTTCATGGACCAAGAATTGGTTGCGCCAGCGTGACCAATTCTCGCATATGCCTTTGCTCCGTGAGATCCGTGAGAATAATCCTGATGATTTCAGGAATTATCTCCGGATGACGGACCCCATTTTTCACCGTCTGTTGGCTTCGCTGTCCCCTTATATTACCAGGCAGAATACCTGCATGCGGCAAGCCATCAGTGCGGAGCAGAGGCTAGTCGCCACGTTGCGTTACTTGGCGACGGGGAGAAGCTTGCAGGACCTCAAGTTCACGACAGGCATCTCCCCCCAGGCTCTGGGGCTCATTATTCCAGAGACCTGTTCTGCCATTATCCACGTCCTGCAGGAGGAATACATTAAGGTAAGTCTTCTCTTTTAAAATTACCTATGTCTTGTATGTTTGCTAATGTAGTGCATCAATGTCATCATTAGCTAATTTCCATGATAGGACTATTCTATGAATGTCCCCTATTCCTTTTTTTTTTTTTTTTTTTGGTTTTTTGTCTAGTATTTTATGGTTGACTTATCGAAATAGCTTTAAGATTGTATTATTTAGTGGGTCACATGCATATTTCCTTGCACCAACATCCCCAGCATGGAAGCTTGGCCCCCTAAACACCCCTAGCCTAGTCACTTTCTTTTTTTAAAAATGTATATTACCAGCTCCATTGTACTGCTTTACTCACCCCCCCTTTCACCCCTTTCACCCCCCTTGACCCTCATTTTTAAATTGATTGCATGTGGTTTTGGTCAGCTTGTAATTAACCCCCCCCCCCCCCCCACCCCCTGATAATTAATTGCATGTGGTTTTGGTCAGCTTGTAATTAACCCACCCCCCCCCACACCCCCTGATAATTAATTGCATGTGGTTTTGGTCAGCTTGTAATTACCCACCCCCCCCACACCCCCTGATAATTAATTGCATGTGGTTTTGGTCAGCTTGTAATTAACCCACCCCCCCCCCCCCACACCCCCTGATAATTAATTGCATGTGGTTTTGGTCAGCTTGTAATTAACCCCCCCCCCCCCACACCCCCTGATAATTAATTGCATGTGGTTTTGGTCAGCTTGTAATTAACCCCCCCCCCCCCCACACCCCCTGATAATTAATTGCATGTGGTTTTGGTCAGCTTGTAATTACCCCCCCCCCCCCCACACACCCCCTGATAATTAATTGCATGTGGTTTTGGTCAGCTTGTAATTAACCCCCCCCCCCCCCCCACACCCCCTGATAATTAATTGCATGTGGTTTTGGTCAGCTTGTAATTAACCCCCCCCCCCCCACACCCCCTGTTAATTAATTGCATGTGGTTTTGGTCAGCTTGTAATTAACCCCCCCCCCACACACCTTTAATTAATTGCATGTGGTTTTGGTCAGCTTGTAATTAACCCCCCCCCCCCCACACACACCTTTAATTAATTGCATGTGGTTTTGGTCAGCTTGTAATTAACCCCCCCCCCCCCCCACACACACCTTTAATTAATTGCATGTGGTTTTGGTCAGCTTGTAATTAACCCCCCCCACCCCCCACACACACCTTTAATTAATTGCATGTGGTTTGTGTCAGCTTGTAATTAACCCCCCCCCCCCCCCACACACACCTTTAATTAATTGCATGTGTATTGTGTGACCTTACAATTATTTACTCCCCACCCACATCCCCATTATTATCTTCTCTGGTCCATCAGAGGGGTCATCAATCAGAGATTTGTCCCTTTTATCCTTAATCTTTTGGCTTTATTTCAAGGACTTACAAAATAAATACATATGTTCTTCCAAATTGTTTGTTAATTTGTTGCATTTAGTTTGGTGTTTTGCCTGGTTTTTAATTTGAATTGTATCTTTCTGTTTGACTTCACAGTGTCCCTCCACGCCACAGGAATGGCAGACTGTGGCTTCCCAGTTTGCTGCCCGTTGGGACTTTCCCAACTGCGGAGGGGCGATTGACGGCAAACATGTGCGAATTGTGCCCCCACCCCATTCGGGGTCATACTATTGGAATTATAAGGGGTTCCATAGTATCGTGTTGATGGCGGTGGTGTCGGCACAATATGATGTCGGACGGAGGAGTCTTCAACCAAACGGAGTTCGGTCATCGTCTCCAGACTGGTGGGCTGGAGCTGCCACCAGATGAAGATAATGTGGAGGGACTCCCCTTCGTCTTCATTGCCGACGAGGCGTTCGGTCTGGGTGACCATCTGATGAGGCCATTTCCCCAACGATCCCTCACCCCTGAGAGGAGGATTTTTAATTATCGGTTGGCCAGAGCAAGAAGGGTGGTGGAAAATGCCTTTGGTATTATGGCCAACCGTTTCAGATTGCTCCTTACATCCCTACATCTGGCAGAGTACAAACTGAATACTATTATTCTTGCATGCTGTGTCATGCACAATTATTTACGCAAACATTCAGGAACATACTCCTTACCAATTGGCCCTGAGGCCGGAGTGGAAGGCAACATGACAGGGCTGGATAATCGCCCTCTTGGTTCGGCACCACAATCAGCCCAGCAAGTGCGGGACCTTTATTTACAGTATTTTAATGGTAGGGGGGCCATTGAAATGGCAGCAGACCCTTAAACCATCTTTTTGATTTACAAAGAATAAATACAGTTATTTATGTTTGAAATATTGGTAGTTTCGTATTGTTTTGCTTTTAATTTGGCCTGTTTTATATGTTGTCCTAGTGCACATCTTAATAGTGGCAAACTTGTTTTGCGTTTAGTAAATAAGCCCCTTTGTCAATGAACCACAACATGTTTTTGTCAAACTGGTAGTATTTAAAAAGAAGAAGCCACACATTGTTTAATTTGTGCAATTTTTTTTTTTTTTTTTTTTTTATTCTAGTGCACATCCAAACCTTTTTTATGTTTTTTTTTTTTTTTGTTTTTTTGTTTTTTTGGTATTTTTGGTTAATTTTTTTTTTTTTTTTTTTTTTTTTTCAACAACATTTTTTTTTTTTTTTTTTTTATGTTATCTTTTTTACATTTTTTTGGTGTTTTTCTCACAACATATTTTTTTTATTTTTGAGATTGATTTTTTAAAACAAACATAAAAACATGTTTTAAAATGGTAAAAAATTTAGGCTTAGCATTTGAAATTATTTACACAATTTAAAAGTCCAGAACTTACAAAGTTCAACAGGTAACCCATGAACAGTAGAAGCCAAATTTAGAATATGCACACTAATTTAACTGGAAAATGGGTAATGTCAACATGTGCTATGTTCCATCATGGGGAATCAATGGACGTGTTTTGTGTGTGAAACCCCTTCCCTCTCACCTACTAGCATTAGGGGTTGCAAACACCAAATGCGTCCATTGAGATCCCCTGATGGCACATAGCACATGTTGACATACCGTGTGCATATTAAAAATTTGGCCTCTAAAATTTGTAAAACAGCGCATCAAAAGGGGAATGAAGGACATGATTGATGTTAAGAAATGTAAAAGGGGTCTTTAGATTCTCCCCAAAACATCAATCATGTCCTTCATTCCCTGCTGCATGGTGGCCATCTCCTTCTGCATATTTTCCAGCTGCAGATTCCAGGCCATGATCTGGCCAATAAGCCTGTGGGCACTGTCTGTGGAAAATGGCTCCGCAGCTTGTCCTTCCACAAACAGATCAGCATCACCTAAAAGTTGGGTAGATAAAACACAAGAAAAAAAGTGTCAAAAACATGCAGACCTTAATTAATTAGCTCAATCTGTGTTCTGAGACACTCACTTGGTGGGGTGCAGATTTGATCCACTTCAACGACCTGTTCCGCCACATCCACGCGCGGGCTTGGGCTAACTGCCCAATTAGTCTGGTGAGGCCGGGAGGTCCTCGTAGGTTCGGACTGACGTCTGAGTCTTTTGCCCCCTATGGTAATGGAACACAAAAAGGTACACTTTTAATCACACTGATATTTGAGTGCCAAAATAGGATTAGTAAACATTGTTTAAAAGTCTTGTCCAATTATTAGCAGTTTGTTAGAAGATCCTACTTGAAGACAGAATTGAAATGTCTATCTAATGAAACTCCAATACTTAAACCGCCCTTCAACCCTAAATTTGAACTTCCGCTCATTGGATCCCTGCACCCCTGTGGTGTCTTATTTTCAACCTTTTAGGGGGGAGGGGTTGCAGATACCTGTGTAAGGCAGGTATTTGCACACACGTCCGGCCCTAGACTCCCACAGAAGTATACGCCACATCCCGTCCCACCGTGCTGTCTGCTGGGACACACAGGGGTCCCCGAGCTCGCGCGGACCAGTCCTATTGCATTGCGCAACTGGCGCATGCCCAATAGTGACCCGGGAAGTGAAGCCGCAAACATTAATTTCATGATTGCAAGATCAGAGATTGTAGCTGCACCATCCAAGGGACAGGTGAGTGTACTTCTTTGAAAAGTCACCACCTACAGTATTTGGAGATGATGAGCATTTTTTGGGAATTGTGAGCATGAGACCCTGCTTAACATATTTATCCCCCCCCCCCCCCCCCAAAACAGCCTCTGGAGTCCCTGTGTAAGTTACCCCTAAAACCCTTACTACAGCAGTAATTGTATAGATAGTGACAATAATAAACAACCTTACAACTCCAACAACCCAAAGCCAGGTAAACTCAATAAACGTTATGAAGACAAACTGAACTTTCATCAAATATGCGCAAGTTTCACGTACGAATGGTAATAACATCTGCGCAAGTTTCACGTACGAATGGTAATAACATCTGCGCAAGTTTCACGTACGAATGGTAATAACATCTGCGCAAGTTTCACGTACGAATGGTAATAACATCTGCGCAAGTTTCACGGACGAATGGTAATAACATCTGCGCAAGTTTCACGTACGAATGGTAATAACATCTGCGCAAGTTTCACGTACGAATGGTAATAACATCTGCGCAAGTTTCACGGACGAATGGTAATAACATCTGCGCAAGTTTCACGGACGAATGGTAATAACATCTGCGCAAGTTTCACGTACGAATGGTAATAACATCTGCGCAAGTTTCACGGACGAATGGTAATAACATCTGCGCAAGTTTCACGGACGAATGGTAATAACATCTGCGCAAGTTTCACGGACGAATGGTAATAACATCTGCGCAAGTTTCACGTACGAATGGTAATAACATCTGCGCAAGTTTCACGTACGAATGGTAATAACATCTGCGCAAGTTTCACGGACGAATGGTAATAACATCTGCGCAAGTTTCACGGACGAATGGTAATAACATCTGCGCAAGATTAGACATATCAAGTATAACCATAGTAGCGCACGTGCTTGACTTACTTTTTTTGATGGCTTTTCGAATTCTCCTGTACTGATCGTGCTCCCTGGATTTGATGTCGGACCATCGCTTGCGCAGTTGATCCTTGCCCCTTCGTACGCCGAATTTCTGCTCCAGGGTGCTGACGATTGTAGTGAGAATCTTGTCCTTGCGCAAGTTGGGTCGAGGGTACGGGCCATTTTCCCCGTCGTAATCTTCCCTTTGGAGGATGTCCACCATCTCCACCATCTCTTCAAAGGCCATATTGGTGGCTTTATATCTGCTGCTGGATGCAGATGTGTTCGCTTCTTGGCTTTCCTCCGCGCTACTGGCTGAGAATGTGTCCGCCATATTCATGAATTTATTCACCCACAATGCAACGAGGGGAAGCGGGGCGGGGAATACTCGTCAGGAGGAACGTCATGGGCGGGCGACGCGGAGGACGCAGGCGGACTTCGACGCGTGCGCAGTGTATATAAGGCTGTTTGAGGGCCCCACGTGTTCCCGAACGGAAGTAGCGAGCGCTGTGTACGAAGGTAAGTGTTTTCTAGGATGCATTACTGTGTTATTTTGGGTTTTGGGCCTGCATTTTTTAAGGATATGTGTGTGTTGCTGCCTGTGTGTAGGGGTTGCTGCCTGTGTGTAGGGGTTGCTGCCTGTGTGTAGGGGTTGCTGCCTGTGTGTAGGGGTTGCTGCCTGTGTGTAGGGGTTGCTGCCTGTGTGTAGGGGTTGCTGCCTGTGTGTAGGGGTTGCTGCCTGTGTGGATGGTTGCTGCCTGTGTGTAGGGGTTGCTGCCTGTGTGTAGGGGTTGCTGCCTGTGTGTAGGGGTTGCTGCCTGTGTGTAGGGGTTGTAGGGGTTGCTGCCTGTGTGTAGGGGTTGCTGCCTGTGTGTAGGGGTTGCTGCCTGTGTGATGTGTTGCTGCCTGTGTGTAGGGGTTGCTGCCTGTGTGTAGGGGTTGCTGCCTGTGTGTAGGGGTTGCTGCCTGTGTGGATGTGTTGCTGCCTGTGTGTGGGTGTGTTGTGTAATGTTTGGTAAGAAAAACTGGTTGTGCGTTTTAAGTAACATTTGTGTTTTTGGTCTTTTGTATTGCCATTACTAACAAAACAGAAACAAACATGTCAGCACCCCAGTTGAATCCATTCAAGGACCAGCAGTTCATGTCCGAATTCATTGCCCTGTACAGAAAAAATACCAACCTGTGGCAGCTCAAGAACCCTTTATATGGCAATAGGGATGTCCGGAAGGCAACACTGGGGCCACTTGTGGATTTTGTGAAGACTCAAGTCCCCAACGCAAACACCAAGTTTGTGGAAGCCAGAATTGCAAGTTTAAGGCACATGTACAAGCGGGAGCGCAAGAAGATTGAGGAATCAGTCAGATCAGGAGCAGCAGCAGAGGATGTTTATGTACCCAAGCTGTGGTACTACAACCAACTGACTTTTATAGGTGACCAGATGGAACCCAGGCAATCACTGTCCACTCTTCCCTCCACCCTTCCCTCCACTCTTCCCTCCACCCCAGCTGAGGCTTCCACGGAAGGAGAAGACCCCTCCACCTTGGAGCAGGCTGATGCGCCCAGCTGGAGCCAGGTATATATTTAGTTGCCTAAATTGTGATTGTGTGAATATTAATGCTGTAAACGTTAAAATGTGAACCAATTAACACCCTGAACTCAGAATTGTGAAAAAAGCTCCCAAAAATTCTGCACACTTCTAAAAAGTGTTGGTGCAACATATCGATACATATATAGTGTATACATACATCCAGTAGTGGCAAAAAAAGCGTTATACAACATTGGTGATCTGCTTGGAAAATGCAGGGGTCCAAATGATAGCCTTTTGGATCTTTTAGAAAATTTAGATGCTCGTTCCTAAGTTTACAATTGGATGATTGAGGAGGCCAGAAACCACAAAACAGGTGTTTGATTTTTGTTTTTATTTGCACACAGGATGAGCTGACCCAGGATGATGCCGGGCCAAGTGGTATGGAGGAGGAGGACATGACCAGCGAGAGCCAGGAGGTGGCTGGGCCCAGCACGAGCCAGAGTGACAGCCAGACCCGATTAAGAAGAAGTCTACCTCCACCCCTGCCCTTACCCCCAAGAAGGCCCAGGAGGATGACCATTGTTGAGGAGGAATCACTCCAACTGATTCGGAAGGCGAGTGCGATTCTCGACAAACCCCCCCTTCCAGAAGAGGCCTATGCCAGCTACTTGTCCAGCAGGTTGCTGGAAATGGAGAGGGGCCAACGGCACCTGTGTGAGGGCCTCATTTCTGATGCAATTAGGGGGGGTTTGAGGGGTGAATTACGAGAATCCACCCGCCTGACACATGAAGGCCCGACACCAACTTCTCCTCCTCCTCCTCCTCGTCTTCCTTCTCTCCTCCTCCTCCTCCTCCTCCTCCTCCTACCACAAGTCAGCCTCCAAGGAAGCGTGCAGGGAAGACTGCAGGGAAGAGTGCAGGGCAGCGTGGTGGGAAGAGTCGGAAGTGATTGCCTGGCTTCAGTCTGGTCTCACAGAAGACACAGGCTGTTGTAGTGCCACAGCTTGGGGACATAGATGTCATCTGCTGCTGTTCCTGGTCTGTTTGATTCCTGGTCAATCTTCTTGTGCTCCCTATATTGGATGAAATGTGCCCAAGCTTAATTTTTGGCTTCACAAACTTGATGTCTGCCGTTGGGGCAAAAAGTCTTCACAAAATTTACAAGTGGCTCCAGTGTTGCCTTCCTATTTTGTTTTGCCTTGTTTGTTTTAACCAGAATAAATGGTCATTTAATTTTCATCAAATAATGATATACGTGCTTGTTATTCAAAAACATAGTTTCTTTAGGAGTAGGCAGGTACATGTCTAAACATTCATTTGACAATACAAGTGTAAAGTGCAACTTCAATGGAACTGCAAGTGCAGTCGCTGGAAAGGTGAGGGTTAAGATCTGAATTAAGGGCAAGCTCTGCTGACTCCACAATTGTATCATGTGTAATAACTAATCCTTTTGATAACCAACAAATAATAAAAAATATCTATATAGAGATATATATATATATATATATATATATATATATATATATATATATATATATATATATATATATATATATATATATATATATATATATATATATATTTATACACGTATAGATCTATATATATATATATATTATATATATATATATATATATGTAGATATAGATATATATTTTTTTGGGCTTATTGAGAAATATAGATATATTTTTTTCATTTGATGATTTGGATATCTATATCTATATCTATATCTATATATATATATATATATATATATATATATATATATATATATATATATATATAGATAGAGATAGAGATATAGATATATATATATATATATATATATACAAATATATAACTTCACTAAAGAATGGTGAAGAAAAAACGTTCGGGAGTACTCTGCGTGAATATACAAGCAGCAAGGCAAAATCATTCTTCAAGTACGATAACATACAAATCCCGCTGTCAGAAAAAAAAAAAAAAAAAAAATTCAGCAGCGTGACGATTGTGCGAGCTTCAAAACGAAGGCTAGTTTTACCAGACCGAGCGAGTCCGTGACATACTAGCTACTGAGCATGCGTCCTTTTTGGTACGCCGGACCATACTACACACGACCGGATTATCCGCTGGACTGCCAAGTCCAGCGGATAATTTGAAAACAAAACCTGAAACTTTAGTCCGCCGTACTTACTGGCCAAAAAAAGTCCGCCGGCGCCCACACACGAGGGGATTATCCGCTGGACTTCGGTTCAGCGGATAATCCCGCGGGATAGTCCCTTCGTGTGTACGGCCCCATGCACACGAGACAAAGATGCCAACTCTGATGAACGCATGTTTTAAAAAGCAGAAACCTGCGCTTAAAAATGCGCGTTTTGCCGCGTTTTAATGCCGCATTTAGCCGCGTTTGCGTCTATAAGTGTTTGTAAAGATAACAACATATAGACCCTCCCCAAGTTAAGAAAGCATGTATTATTAACTATTTCTGCCATTTTGATCAGAGTGAGCAGCAGCAGCAGAGAGAGCAGTTGTACACTTGCATTTGCCTTTCTTTCTGCGTTTTTTTTTTTTTTTTGGAAATGGATCCCATATTGAAAATATGTCAGGAAATGCTCCTGATGTTGCTCTTGATGAGGCAGCAACGTCGTTGCAAATTGCGTGAGAGGTCCAGAGTCAGAGCTCGTCGATATTGGACCCATCTGTTGATGACACAGCGAATGTCTGTTGGATATTTCACAAACATGGTGGGGGGTTGGGGCTCACTAGACGTTGTTATGCAGGTTTTTCTTTTTGAAAAAAAGACATTGCTATGCTTTGGTCAGACTAGGTGGAGTCACTAATTAGATTAGAAATTGGAAGTGGAAAATAAGTGGAGGCATTAGAAAGAAGTGGAGGCATTCCTCATTGTCTAAGCCACCTAAAAAAAATTTTTTATGGCATTGCATCAGTGAGTATATATGCTCTATGATCTATCTAAAGTAATTACGACATTTTAAATCAATTTTTTTTGTAGTTTTCTGGTCCAAAAAATTGGGTTCCTTTAAAAACGCTTATAAACGCAAATGCGGGTGCCGCGTTTAGCTGCGTTTTGCGTCTGAAACGTGGAAAAGCAAAGTGTCTGAACCCATTTTTTTGCTTCTGGATAAACGAGGGTAGTGTGGTCATTTGGAGGCAGAGGCCCTTACACATGCAATCTGCAGAGCTGGTGCTGGCAAACTCAGAGATCAGCAGAAGCTGCAACCTGTTAACTACTTCCTACACTTAGGTCACCCCTGTGCATGTGCAGGGCTCCAGTGGCTTAAAGTGTGCTTAAATATTGGGCGTGGTTTAGTAGTCTGAGATGACTGGCATAGTGCAGAATGTGGTTATGTTAAATAGGGAATGTACAGTGCGGAGTATATAGCGGTGAGTAGTATGTGCAGGAGAGGAGCACAGAGTGTATGTAGGTGGGTATTATGTGCAGGAGAGGAGTGTGCAGCGTATGGGGGTGAGTAGTATGTGTAGGAGAGGAGTGTATAGTGTATGGTGGTAGGTAAAATGTGCAAGTGAGGAGTGCGGAGTGTATGGTGGTGGTTTTTACAATTTTTTGTTTTTCATTTTTTTTAAAGTCAGGGATGATTGTTGCGGCGAGGCCAGTGCAAGGATTTTTGTCTACTTGTGCATTTTGGTGCCCCCACCAACCATTCGCATGCCCACACAAAATAGTCAGAGACTCCGGGCATGGCGCACAGAATGGTCAGACTGCAGGCATGGCACAAGGGCAGGGCTGATGCAATAATATACACAGCCAGCTAGACTCTGATCCATCAAGCTCGAAGCAGCTTGCTTGCGCTACCTTGCAAAAGAGATATAAGAGTGAAATCTTCATCTGTGCTGGTACCAGCGCCACTTGAAATCCTCCTGGACCTTGTGCTGTCATTGGCCCCTCCGTCTTGTCTCCTCAGCTCCAGGCCCCTCTGTCTTGTCTCCTCAGCTCCAGGCCCCTCCGTCTGGGCTCCTCCCCAGGCTTCCATCATCTTACACGCCCTCCAGTTCAGCGGCGATAGTCTGTGTGCTGCTGGACAAGAGGCGTTCATGACCTTCTCTCTGCTACCGTCCAAGTGGGAGGTTTTTTTTTTTTTTCTTCAGGATCCAGCCTCGACGGAGGAAGGAGTGGCAGTGTCTTCTAGCTGAGGGCTCTCTGCCCTGCATCTGGCATAGGAGGAGGAGTGCATGAGGCAGAGCCGGGACTCGAGCGGCTGACATTAACAGTGCCGGCTAGGGCTGTGATGCTCCACTTGTCAGTGTGCTGGGTACAGGTGTGAGCAGGACTAGAATAAGCATTTCTTGGGGACTGAGCCCCTGGCTTTGGTGCCCCCCCTCTCCTGGCCCCCCTTAGGCAGCTGCCTTATGCTGGCGCTGGCCCTGCCTTAGGAAAGAAGACAGCGAATGGCAAATACAGTGCTTACTATGTGCCACATCCAAAATTCATAATGAAAAGAAGAAGGTTCCCCTAAGTGGACTTTATAGGCAACAAAAGGTTCGTATAAAGCAGTATCAAAATAATACAGTAATAGAAAAATATTTACTAAGATTTAAACATGATAAAAAATATGGAAATGAAACATTGATTTACTGAACGCAGTCAGTTAATGTCACCATATAGAACATATGTGTGATGGAACCTCCTTACATCCAACGCGTTTCGGGATAACATCTATTCCTTCTTCAGGGGAGCAAAGAAAGGAGGAATTCATAAAGTAGTAATAGGTGAAATAATTTTCAACATTAAAATCGCAGGCAAAACAGCATATGATAGATGTGCCAGTGGGGCTGCTATCTCAAGGCAGAGAGGGCATCAAAAGAAGTCTAGTAAATAGGCTGGGTGCTGGTGTCCTCAAAGGGCTTAAACATATTTCCCACAACTCAAGGCCCAAGGCCGGTCACATGAACATACTGGAGCCAGGTGAGGAGATCCCTGTGGATAAAGGGTATGCTAAACAGACCAACAGCCAGATTCGTTAGGAGGCCACCTAACAACAACTTCTTGCACGAGAGTAAAAGAATCCAGCCACATGTCCCAACATCCAGCTAAACACTGCCTTACAGCACTAATGGGCAGGAATATGGCCTGTAGATGTGGTATCACATCTTGCTATCACTCTGACCCTTATACCTGACTGGGTATGTTTATGTTCAGTACTCATGTACTGATGTTTTTAACACATACACTTTTATACAGCCACCCTAACAGAACAGGTATAGCCAGGGCTGGTGCAAGGATTTTTGACACCCTAGGCCAAAACCTTATTTTGCTCCCCCCATTGGCTCCACCCCCTTGGCCCTGCCCATGTATACCCTATCTTTTTAATGAAGCACCCATCAATGCAGCCTCACCACCGCCCATCAATGCAGCCCACCAGTGCCCATCAATGCAGCCTACCAGTGCCCATCAATGCAGCTTACCAGCGCTCATCAATACAGCCTCACCAGCGCTCATGAATGCAGCCTTTACCAGCGCCCATCAATGCAGCTTACCAGCGCCCATCAATGCAGCCTCACCAGCGCCCATCAATGCAGCTTCACCAGCGCCCATCAATGCAGCCTACAAGTGACCATCAATAAATGTTTGTTTTCTTCCATTCATTCGGGAGTCGGGACACAGTCCTCCACTGTTGCTGCGTCTTTGCGAAGCTACTTCGGAAAAAGGCATTTTCTCGTGAAATGTATGAACGCTTTCAAGGGTGTCTGCAACACTGGAGCTATGGTCGGCACATTTACATTGGCAAAGTTGTGATTTGCAGGCCAGATAAATACAGTGCTGTGTACTTCATCACCACCGTGGATATACGGACAGGAAAGGATTTAGTTTTGCCTGACCCCCAGTTTTACTGGTGTTATGCCTGCGTTTATCTATTAAGTTCTTGTGGTAAAACCAAGGAAGACTAGACTTCTGAAGTGTATTAATGCTTTACTAAACAGGGAAAAATCTGCACATACAAACTGTAGGATGAACAATACAATACATCACAACTTATAGCTTCACATATAAGCATGTATAATATGTACACATTAGGTAAACTAAACAATTACTCAACTTAGGGGTTAAGATGTCCTTCATAGTTCCTTGTTCTCACAAACGCGTCTCCAACGTTATCCAGTTCCTCAAAGCCATCTTGTCCTTTGTCCTTCCAAACACCACTGCCCCTCTGTCCCAAAAACACATGTCTCTTTCAAACCCTCTCCATGCCTCCCCCACCCACTTCCTGTAAACACCAACTTCCTCTGCTCATCTTCTATCTGGTTTATTTACATATCAATGGAGGTGGAAGAGGCCTTTGTAGACATATGCTGTTACTAAATCTAAAACTCTATATTATTGCAATAAAGTCACTATACAAATGCCCATAGCAACACATACCACCTCTTGACTTTATAGGATAATATAGGAAACTTCTTCAAGCCTTTTGTCCAGGAAAGGGCAAAATAAACCCCCCGTATAAATGGGAGGAACAAATTCCCTTTCGACCCCCATCTTGTGGGCGGTCAGACGATTGGTTTGTCCCTGGAAGGCTGACTTTTGAGCAGGGTTAACAATGTCTTTTGGCAGTTTGTAAAGAAAGTCCCAGATGAAAAGTCTCTTTTCTTCTTGGTCATAAGGAAAATGCTCAGATGGAAGTCCACTCCAATTCAGCCACCTTTTCTCAGGCTCTCTTCTGGTCTGTCTCCTCCCATCCAGTATGGTCATCTGCTCTGCCTGCTCCACCTCTCGATGCTCAATACCTGAAAAGAGTAAGAGACAAAGCAGATTATATGTTCCTTCCAACTGTGCCTAAAAACATAGCTCACTGCTAACATTTCTCTATCTGCCCATTTCTAACTGCAAAACTATTGTAGGGTGCCCACTGTTGCCTTGAAATACTTTCACGGAAAGGCATTGACTTCCAACGTAACGAATAAACTTGCATGTCTCTCCTTGCTGTCCTGGGAAGCACACAAGCTTGCTGTTGTTCAGCCTTCACAGCATGGCACATTTTTGCAAAATGCCCCATTTTATGGCAACAGAAACACTTAATGTGACTGAATATACCATTCCCAACCATTTGCTTCCACTTCTTAAACAATGCTGGTGTAGGAATCCCATCTATTTCCTCTCTAGGGACCCCCACCTTAAGTAAATCAATCCACATGTGTCTCCTGGAGATCATAGGCCTTGCCTTCCTTGTATCTGACTCAACTCGGTCATTTGAGCTGATCAAATCCTCTGCTTCCCGGTTATGAGAAGTAACAGTGGCACATGTCCTACTTCTGCTTACAGGCTTTGGGCCTTTGTCCTTTGTTAGGGCATCATTAGACTTGGTCATGAGGGCTGCACACCGCTCATTCAAATCTTCAGCTCGGCCTACAGGGGTTTGAACACACTTCAAAGCCACTGCAGGTTTAACTTTGATTACCCTCCTTTCTAAATCTTTTTCCTTGCTTGCAGTTTCTTCCAAACACTTGGATGCCACTACAAGCTGCTCCTTCAGTAAATCTCTTTCTAATTCCGCCTTTTCCCTCTTTTCAGATTCAATATGTAGAGCATGCAGGAAGTGCAAACCAAACACAGCAACTGCCCGCATCTCTCCCTTACTGAACCCAAAACTTTTGAGACTAAAATCTGAGGAAAGATCACAGACTCCATCCCCCCAAGCTCTGTTCAAAGGAGACGCATATCTAGCTAGCTCCTTTGCAACAGGCATCCACTGACTATTTCTGGCCCAGATAGGAAGGGTGCACGCCTTCAAGTCCTCCTGGACACCAGAAATCTTTGCAGCCTTACTCCTCCTAAACAGTGTACGCAGCATTTTTCCCCCAGCACAAGCAACAAAACACACAATATAAAACAGGTCTGCTTCAGTTGAAATTTTAGCACAAATAACGGCCGAGGCCCCCAAATGTTATGCTATGCGTCTATCTATTAAGTTCTTGAGGTAAAACCAAGGAAGTTTAGACTTCTGAAGTGTATCAATGCTTTACTAAACAAGGAAAAATCTGCACATACAAACTGTAGGATGAACAATACAACACAACTTATAGCTTACAAAATATATGCCTACACATATAAGCATGTATAATATGTGCACATTAAGCAAACTAAACAATTACTCAACTTAGGGGTCAAGATGTCCTCCATGGTCCTTTGCTCAGTCCACCTCCTGGAAACCATGTCTTTCCTCTTTGTCCTCCAAACACCACTGCCCCTCTGTCCCAAAAACACATGTCTCTTTCAAACCCTCTCCATGCCTCCCCCACCCACTTCCTGTAAACACCAACTTCCTCTGCTCATCTTCTATCTGGTTTATTTACATATCAATGGAGGTGGAAGAGGCCTTTGTAGACATATGCTGTTACTAAATCTAAAACTCTATATTATTGCAATAAAGTCACTATACAAATGCCCATAGCAACACAACTGGTGAACAGTTTTTTTGAACCAAGCCTTTGGATGCAAGAAGAGTTTCTTTTCCCTCCTCTTTGCAGCCTTTTTTTTGAAAGTACATGAACTGTAAGTAGACAGATAGGTTAGTTGATGGAAGAACTACGTGTCAAGGCTACCACACTGGATCACAGTACTTGCTTTCAGGGAAGGACTTGTAGTTACCGGGTCCTTGACCACTAGGTGGCGTGGGTCGGCAGAACAGAATAGTTTTTCTACTTTAGTGAGCACTTAGTCATTTTAGAAAAAGAAAAAAAAAACGAGTTTTCCTTTCCCTTTCCCAACACCTCAAAAGCTCAGGCACAAATATATATTTTTTTGAAAATGTTAGGAGTTTTTTAGCTAGACGATGAGGACATTGTTTAAACAACTGAGGGGAGTGTGTAGCACCGACACATTTTTCTAAGTGTGCGCTATTCTGTAAATTTCGTTTTTTCCATAACAGTAACTGAGTTATGGGGTTAATTGTTTTAGGTCATTACTTTGGCATCAGTTTAGCTGGGCTTGTGCTAGAGTTCTGCCTGGTCATAGGTGAGCACCTGTGACAGGCTGAGAACGCAGTTGGACGCATTAGGTACCAATCTTTCCCGGAGCCAATCAGTGGGCGCGTCTGGCCCCGCTGTGTATTCCGGGAAGGGGTATTTATGAAGATGCTGGAGTCACGTGTTCCAGCCCTGCGAGGAATCCCGGGCCCAGGAGTGTCTTCTGCCCCCGTATGCCTGGTCATCCTGACCAGCCCCAGAGGCCCTCATGGTCTGGGGTGGGAATCCATCTGTTTCCGAGCCTCGGAACTGGCTAGTTCGAGGCGCAGTAACTGAAGGAGGATTCTGAAGTGTCCCGGTGTCCTTTCAGGATTGGAGAGGCGCGGCAACTCGTACAAGCGACCAGGGGAGGACTCTTCGTAGGAGGGCCACGCACAAGGCTGGCTGCTCAGTAGGAGCCTGGGAGCTGAGATGTTTGGACACTAGTTGAATCCGCATTTTGTACGGTATCACCGCAACGTCTGAAAGATACAGGTACCATAGGAAAAGTTCCTAACCCATCCTTTGGTTACAACCAAGTCTGTGACAGAGACTTTTACATTGTTCACTTGAAGTTACAACCGAGTCTGTGGCAGAGACTTTGCTAATTCCGAATCACTTGTTGGCTGCTAGATCTACAAACAAGGGTTAATCCAACAGTGAAGAGTCCAGTTGCGAGTGGCTACTCCCTGGATCATCTAGAGAGACATTCATTTGATGTCAGCAGTACTACAGTGCCTGAGCTTCATCACCCATACCCAATATTCCCAATTGAGAGACTGTGTTATGTTTCATCGGTTTTTGCAAATAAAAATCCTCAAAAGGACTTTGAGTGTCAGTCTCAACAATTACTGGGTACTAACCCTGGGAACCCCTAGACAATGAACAACGAGCTACAGGAAGGAGGTAATCGGTAAGCCCAGAAATTCATAGCCGCCCAATGGGTTGTTGGCGCTACATCTCTAATCAACAAAGAACACAAGTTTTACTGATTGCAAAGCAAGGGCATATTAGGCCCCTTTCACATGGACGGACCGTTCAGATCCGCCTGTCAGTTTTGACGGTGGATCTGAACGGGCGCTCCATGTTAGCCTATGGAGCGTCGGATGTCAGCGGAGACATGTCCGCTGACATCCGACCCGGTCCGATCCGCAAAAAGCAGACGTATGGCCCCACGTCCAGATCCGTCGCTGGCGGATCGGATCGGGTGAGATCTGATGAAAACGGACACACTGTCCGTTTTCATCCGATCTCTCCATAGAGACCAGCGGCGCTCGCAAGCCCCTCCCTGCTCAGTGAGGGGAGAGAGGCTTGTCATCCACCAGCTCAGCGGAGATCAACGGAGAGATCTCCCGCTGAGCCGACGGACAGAGGCGGGCTCCGTGCAAGCGGAGTCCGCCTCGTGTGAAAGGGGCCTTACACTTTTGCAGAGAAAGCACTGCTTCCACACTGATAGAAAGGGTCTTTCTCTGCAGCATGCTGGCAGGAAAGTGGCTTCTCTATTCAGACTGTGGCTGCTTTCTAAAGATAATGAATCCTAAAACTTTGCATACCTTTTTGTTATGATGTAATTTCAAACTTCTTTTTGACAATATGGGACAAGGTTAAAACCTGATGTTAGTTTTTACTTTACTTTTTACTTTGCTGTCACCACTCAGGTGGATTCCTTATCCTCCTATGTCAAAGCCCATTGTCCCTGAAATAATATCTGAAGGAATACTTCCCCAGCAGGGATAATACAGGCAGCAATACAAGTCAGCCCTGTCTCATGCCATCTAAAACAAAAAACTGCTTTGGCTGGAGTTCCATTTCTAGACTGGCATCGGTCTTCATAATACATTAGAAAAGGTCTAATCTCTTCAATAAAACAGCACAGAGGAGGGTGTTCCAGAAGTCTAGACAGGATGTAAGATAAGGTAAGAGCTGTTTATCTATGGAAAAGGCATTGTGATGACGGCACACACAATGCATGTTGACAGCAGCAGTGTACAAGAGAAAGACGGCAATTATTATCTGATACAGCATCGCATACATTCATTTCATCCCTGTTTGTTTAGATCAGACATTTTCTTGGCTTGCATGTGAAACTTTATCAATTGAGAAACCCAACCAAAAAAACTATTTAGCACTTCTAGTCTACAATGATCAAAACAAATACCTGTTGTACATCAGTAGTAGTTAAAGCACATTTCATGCCACAATAAAACCTGTAGTTGTATTGGTAATGCATCTATATCTGAGTTTGTCTGCCAGCCCACAAGAAGATAGATTGTATATCCCATTTGTGTGAGTAAATCTAAGTTTAAAGAATAAGTTGACCTTTCTAGAAAAAAATGAATGCACATCTGGATCTCAATTTTCCCAAAAACAAAATCCGTTGTCGGAAATTCTGATCGTGTGTACACAATTCGGACGCACAAAGTTCCACGCATGCTCGGAATCAAGCAGAAGAGCCGCGCTGGCTATTGAACTTCATTTTTCTCAGCTCGTCGTACGTGTTGTACGTCACCGCATTCTTGACGTTCGGAATTTCCAACCAACTTTGTGTGACCGTGTGTATGCAAGACAAGTTTGAGACAACATCCGTCTGAAAAAATCCCATGGATTTTGTTGTCGGAATGTCCGATCGTGTGTACGAGGCATTAGGCTCCTACGGACTGTAAGCTGTCTGCTTGTGTCTCGTACAAGCAGGCAGTTACACAATGACAGGAAGACACAATGAACTACCTAGAGAGCTTAAGAGTGCCCTGGTATTTCATTGAGAACTACAAGCCGTCAGCCGCAAAGGCTGTTGGAACTTGTAGTTCATTCACAGATCTCCTTTGAAATTGTGACAGCGGGTGCAGGGAGAAGATCCCTGGCCCGCTGTCACAATGAAGGGGGATTGGCAAGAGGCTGCATGAGTGGGAACATGTTACATGTTCCCCCCCTAAAAATAAGTGGAATATGTAATATTTTCCCAAAGGTGAACCTATCCTTTAACCACTTCAGCCCCAAAAGGATTTGACCCCTTAATGACAAGGCCATTTGTTTGCGGGTAGTAACCCCTGTCAGATTTATTTTTACCATCTGTTTCCCATTATGGAGATTTTCCCTCACTTCCCATCCCATACCCAAACAGGAAGTGAGAGGAAATCCCTGAAAACGAAGGGAATTCCTTGTGGACCCCCAGGTCACCAGAACTAGTGTGTCCATTGAAAGATTTCCCCTCTATTACTTTTCTGGGAGCAACCCAAATGTGTGATTTTCTTTTACTTTCACGTTCAATGATAATGGTATACAGGACAAATGAAGAGGGTGAATCTCCTTAACGGGTATAGAGACAGCAATAAAAACTGACAGGTGTTCTAATCCCTCTCCACTCCAAAAAAATAAGTTTTGCATTTAGGTATACTTTAATTCTGCTACATTACAGGTTTCTTCCCAATACTAGTATTCAATGTATCATAATATCCAATTACCATCAAACTGCCAGGTTCTCAGTGTGTTGGATAATAAAAAGTTAACATTTATTAAAATTCTTTAAAACTGTGTGGGCATATATGGATTCTATAATACAGTGAACTATCATTAGGTAAAAAAGTAGTTGTAAACAATGCCTCAGGCTTGGTGGTCAGTATGGGAGTAAATAAATTACATAGTGCCTATAGTACGAAAGAGGAGGAATAGTGCTCCATTGTTGGTGTCAGTGGAGGAGTATTGCCCCATTGTTGGTATCGGTGGGAGTAATGGTGTCCCATCGTTGGTGTCACTGGAAAGAATAGTGCCCTATCATTGGTGTCAGTAGGAGGAATTGTGCCCCTTTGTTGGTGTCATTGGGAGAAATGGTGCCCCATCATTGGTGTCAGTGGGAGGAATAGTGCCCAGTTGGTGTCAGTGGCAGAAACTAGGCCCCACTGTTGGTATCCATGATAGAAATAGTGCCTAGTATCATTGAGGGGAATAGTGCTCCAAGGGCTAGATAAAGAGTAGCAGAGGTCCCCAGTTTGGAAATCACTGTTCTATATCATCTCATTATCTGTATTGTTAATCCAGCTTCTGTCTATGTTAGTCGCCCAAAATAATCTGGTGTTTCTGGGTATGGGGGAGTTTGAAATTGGGCTATGATGCAGTGCTTACACCTAGAGGCCAATCACGATGACCAAATGCCGTCATGTGAGAAGGAAGGGGGGAGCGACAACCATGTATGAACTTCAATTTCATCCGACATGGAGCTATACACTGGGTATTTTGCTGCTGTTGAGCAAAGAGGAAGGAGCAGTAAGGGAGTGCTGTCAAGGTTGGAAATAAGTGGGTTGGGGATTGCACTTTAAAGTATAGTGACAGTGGGAGGATAATTAAGCCCCAGCATCTGCACTGCTGCCTTAGACATATTTATTTCATTGTTGAAACTATGCAGACCCTGTCAGGAAAGAGATCATAGAATCATGCCTGGTGCTGGTATGCAGACCTTTCCAGCTTGCCGCCCCCATTGCACAGTGTCCTGGATCCTTCAGGACATTGGCACAAGTGCAGGGCAGAGAGGATCCAGGCTACTTGGCAGCTATGCAGATGGCATAGACTGAAATGCCTCACAGCACTGACAGCATTCTCTATGTAGGTAGGTGGGGACCAATAGACACGCTAATTCTGGGTTTCTCAACCTGAAATAATGTCCACAGCTCACAGAACGTTGGTGTGATTAGCGAGCTGTTAATATAACAACAATTATTTTTAGAAATCGCATTAAATAATCAATATTAAAACATACCTATTTAATGTGAAACGTGTGCTGGCTTTTTTTCTGTACAGATGCTCAATTCTGCGTCTAACTTGAGATATGCAAAGCACAAGGAGGCCGCAGGGCACATTACTTGGCAACAGAGTACATTTTAAGGCACATTACGTGCGAGCAGGGCACGCTACATGATAACAGAGCATGTTACAAGGGAGCAGGGCATATTGTGGGGCACACAGCAAGGCACATTACAGTAGCAGAGGTTTCCATCAAATGCAGAGCTAGGCAGGGAAGCAGGTGTGATCAGTCACGCTGTTCCCCGCCACCCCCTCCTCTCCTCTTGTCAAACCCAGCTGATGTCACATATACAAGCGCTTGTAGGAGGAGTTTTCATTCTCCTCTGACTGTCCTATGAGGCTGCATGACCCCCGACCCTCTGTCTGGACAGCGCTGATTGGCCCTGTGATGATCACATGCACCCTCCCAAAAAAAAAACTCTAGCAATACATACCAAACTGAGCATGTGCAGAGTGACTCCAGAGGCTCGATACGATCAGGAGACAGATTGGGGACAGTGGAAGAAAGGGAGGATCAGAGATGACAGGATCAAGCAACCTTTTTACATAATGTGCAGGTTTACTGTATATACAGACTGATTTTACTGTTGTGGGTTTACTGTAGTAACACTTTAAAATTTAATTAAATGAAAGTCATTAGCTTTTCTTCCAAACACAAATTACATGCACGGCTTCGTATTCTAATGGCTAATTACTGAAACATGTGCGCTCTCCAGCCTTTTTCTTTTAATGTGGAAATATGGAGAATGTCATTGCTACACTCCTTTGAAAATGCTGCTTCCTTGGCTATCATATTGATATCCAAGCTTCTATACTTTCTGAGTTGCTGTCCTAGATTAAAGCATGCAGACCAGCAATATTTGAGTACAGTTGGAAATCCTGTTCCAGGCATATGGCAAGTAAGTGCAAGCCAGTCAATGAGCATTTTTAGAGCAAGAGGCGTGCAATGGCAACCTCATTGGTAGAGATTTCTCTTAATATGCAGATTCTGGCGATTTCTTTTTTACAAATCTGGCCTTTTTGGCCTTGGATGCCATTAAAGCTTTTGATAGTGTAGAATGGCCCTTTCTTCGGGCTGTTCTAGAGAAATTAGGTCTTGGCACCACATTTTGTCAATGGGTTCAATTATTATATTTGGTCCCTAGGGCCTCCATTATGTGGCGTACACACGAAGGGACAATCCCGCGGGATTATCCTCTGGACTCAAATCCAGCGGACAATCCCCTCGTGTGTGGGCGCCGGTGGACTTTTTGGCGCCAAAGTCCGGCGGACCAAAGTTTTAAGTTTGGTTTTAAAATTATCCGCTGGACTTGGCAGTCCGGCGGACAATCCCGCCGTTAGTAGGCTAGTCCGCCGGACTTTTGAAAATGGACGGACTTGCCGCTCATCGGGAAGAGGCCCTTGTCCTCATCAACATGGGGACAAGGTACTTTGGGGTGGGGGGGCCGCACGGCCCCCCTTTCCCCAGGGCACCCCCCATGTTGAGGGCACACGGCCTGGTACGGCTCAGGAGGGGGGGGCGCTCGTTCGTCCCCACCCCTTTCCTGGCCGGCCAGGCTGCGTGCTCGGATAAGGGTCTGACATGGATTTGGGGGGAACCCCCACGCCGTTTTTCGGCGTAGGGAGTCCCTTTAAATCCATGCCAGGTTACGGAGCTAGCGCGGCGGCATTTACTGCCTACGCTAGCTACGTAACCTGAAGTTACGTTCTAAATGAACGGACTGCTCCGTGTGTGGGCAAGTCCGTTCATTTTCAAAAGTCCCGCGGACTTTGGCCGGCGGATTGTCCGCCGGAGAAGTCCGCGCGTGTGTGGGCAAGTCCACACGTTTGGAAAGTCCGGTGAAGCCAGCTGGAAAGTCCGGCGGATTGTCCGCTGGACTAGGTCCGCCGGGAAAAGTCCGCACGTGTGTACGCGGCATTAGGGTTACTAATTTACAGTCTTCCCCCTTTAAGCTTTTTCGTGGTACGAGGCAGGGGTATCCTTTGTCACCCCTGCTTTTTGCCATTGTTATTGAACTTAGGGGCGCCGGAGCGCCACCCCCTCTATCCACGGCCGCCACCCTCATTCTCTATCCATGGCCGCTATTTTGACAGGACACCGCCACCCCCTATTCATGCATCCGTTCCCACCCAGGTGTTACAACAGTGAATGAATATTCGCTATTGAAACACTGATCCTCAATCCGGCCAATCAGAAGCAGGTCTGAGACCCATTTTCCGATTGGCCCGAAACGAGAAGAGTCTCTGAGCCATGCAGGGCCCCTTCGTCAGGCATGATCATGCAATAAATCACCCTTTTGGACGCTATTTTTGTCGTTCCATGGTGTGCTGGCAAATATCTTCACCGTGACTTGAACCAGTATCCAGCTGGTTATTGCTGCAGCACCCAAAAACGAGAGAGCATCCAGGAATGTGTGCGATGGGAAAACAAAGTACTTTTTGGCTCTATTTTGCCATGTTTTGCAGGGTTTTTTTTTACACGGTGGTTGCTAAGCAACCAGCTATATACAGTGTAAAAAAAAAATAAATAAATAATAAAAAAAAAAAAACGCAAATCGTGGTAAAAACATGGTGCGTTTTGGATGCGGGTCCATTGACTTCTATTGCATGCAAAACACTGCATTTTGCATGAAAAAAAGTCCCTGAACCTTTCCAAAAACGCAGAGGCACAAAAATGCATTGATGTGAACATGTTCCATAGGAACCCATGCTAAAAAATTTCCCTGCATTTCTGCAAAATGCTTCAAAAAATGCATTAGTGTGAATCAAGCCTTACTACGGGCTTAATTTCTGCTACATATAAGTCTCTATAATGTACACACGGTCGGAATTCTCGTCGGAAAAAGCTCTGATGGTTTTCCCGTCGGAATTCCAACGGAATTTCGCTCAAACTGTCTTGCCTACACACGGTCACACCAAATTCCGACGGTCTGTAACACAGCGGCATAAACACGTTCGACAGCACTATAGAAGGGAAGTTTAATGCTTCCGAGCATGCGTCGAATTGTTTCCGAGCATGCGTCGGAATTTTTACGTGTCGGAATTGCATACACACGATCGGAAAATCCGATAGGTTTTCCGTCGGAAAAATTGAGACCAGGTTCTCAATCCAAAGTCCGCCGGAAATTCCGACAGTGTGTACGCCGCATTAGAATGCACTTTTAATAAGTTCCATTTGCCTTCTAGAGAAAAGTGGGAGTGGGATATCGGCCCGATTCCTGATCATGCCTGGGATAAGATTATTCGGGCTCTCCCTCTTATGTCTCTTTCACCTTCGCACAGATTAACCTCTAGCCAACCGCCCACTGTCTATTGACGGCGGAGCGGTGCGGCTCTTGTGACGAGGGCAGATGCTATAAGTGAAAATTTCGATTTGTCTGAGTTGTAGTTTAACTTATACTGATTGTGTTAAATTTCTGGTTTCTGTTCCAGTTCAGCTGGGTTGCGTAGTTTTCCACTTGGCCATGGGTGGCGCTCTCCTTATCGGCCACTGTTGGAAATTGCAACAGGCTGGGTGTTTTGAGTGCATCTTTGCCCAGAAACAGTCAGTGGGAGTGGTGTACCCGCTGTGCATTCTGGGAGAGGGTACTTAAGGGACAGACCCGCTGGTGGGGTGTGGTGCTCTGACCTGATGGCCCTCCTGGCCAGGGGCGGACTGACAGGTCGGTGACTCGGGCGCCGCCCGAGGGTCCGGGGCCATTAGGGGCCCGGACTCGGCCACATGAGGGGCCACTTGAAACGGCTGTATTACATGCCGCGATGCCGCTAACAATACTGCTAACGGCGTGCGGCTCCCCGCCGGCCCCTTCTTCCCTCCCGTCAGTCCCAGGCGCTTCTACTGTATGCGTCGTGACGTCACCTGGGACGGACGGGAGGGAAGGAGGGGCCGGCGGGGAGCCGCGCGCCGTTAGCAGTATTCGCGGCATGTAATACTCCTAATGGAAGAGAAGAGTGGAGGGGCCGGCGGGGAGCATTGGCATCGGCATCGGTGAGTTAATTTACCAGGACCGCCACAAGTGATGGGGGGTGGTACAGAGTCACGGCCCCCCCCCCCCACAGTGTCATCCCCAGCCCACAGTGTCATCCCCAGCCCACAGTGTCACCCCCAGCCCACAGTGTCACCCCCAGCCCACAGTGTCACCCCCAGCCCACAGTGTCCCCCCCAGCCCACAGTGTCCCCCTGTGTGCGTGTCCCTCTGTGTGCATGTCCCCCCCTGTGTGTGTGCGCTCTCCCTCCAGTGTCCCCCTGTGTGTGCGTGCCCCCCCTGCGTGTGCGCTCTCCCTCCAGTGTCCCCCTGTGTGTGCGTGCCCCCCCTGCGTGTGCGCTCTCCCTCCAGTGTCCCCCTGTGTGTGCATGCCCCCCCCTGCGTTTGAGCGTTCCCTCTAGTTCCCCCTGTGTGTGTGTCCCCCCCTGTGTGCGCTCTCCCTCCAGTGTCCCCCTGTGTGTGTGTCCCCCCCCTGTGTGTGCGCTCTCCCTTCAGTGTCCCCTGTGTGCGTGTCCCCCCCGTGTGTGTGTTCTCCCTCCAGTGTCCCCCTGTGTGTGCGCTCTCCCTCCAGTGTCCCCCTGTGTGTGCGCTCTCCCTCCAGTGTCCCCCTGTGTGCGTGTCCCCCCCTGTGTGTGCGCTCTCCCTTCAGTGTCCCCCTGTGTGCGTGTCCCCCCTGTGTGTGTGCTCTCCCTCCAGTGTCCCCCTGTGTGTGCGCTCTCCCTCCAGTGTCCCCCTGTGTGTGCGCTCTCCCTCCAGTGTCCCCCTGTGTGCGTGTGTGTCCCCCTGTGTGTGCGCTCTCCCTCCAGTGTCCCCCTGTGTGCGTGTCCCCCCCTGTGTGTGCGCGCTCTCCCTCCAGTGTCCCCCTGTGTGCGTGTCCCCCCCCTGTGTGTGTGCTCTCCCTCCAGTGTCCCCCTGTGTGTGTGCTCTCCCTCCAGTGTCCCCCTGTGTGTGCGCTCTCCCTCCAGTGTCCCCCTGTGTGTGCGCTCTCCCTCCAGTGTCCCCCTGTGTGTGCGCTCTCCCTCCAGTATCCCCCTGTGTGCGTGTCCCCCTGTGTGTGCGCTCTCCCTCCAGTGTCCCCCTGTGTGCGTGTCCCCCCCTGTGTGTGTGCTCTCCCTCCAGTGTCCCCCTGTGTGCGTGTCCCCCCTGTGTGTGTGCTCTCCCTCCAGTGTCCCCCTGTGTGTGCGTGTCCCCCCCCCCTGTGTGTGTGCTTGGTCCCCTTGAGTGCGGGGACCAAGGGGGCCCCATGATCTTCTATTGCCCGGGGGCCCCATGAGTTGTCAGTCCGCCCCTGCTCCTGGCCTAAGTGGTACGGTAGCCATTCAACTGTCTCTGGGCCGGTTGGCCCGAGGCTTCATTACTGAAGGTAGGCCCAAGAGTTCTGGGGCCTACTGATCCAGGGGTGGTCATGTGCTGTCTTGCCTGCGGGAAGAAGCCAAGCAATTGGAGAAACCAGGGGAGTACTTTTCTGAGAGAGGACCGAGCAACAAGGCTGGTATCTCAAGAAGAGCCTGGAGACTCAATTGGAGGACGCATCCCAGGTCATCTACCTCACAGTATCACCGGCTTGGCTGAAAGAAACTGGCACTGTGTGACTGTACTTTGATGCTACAAAAGTTATTGGTTACACAATCCTGTGGCAGAGGATTGTGCAACGATTCCACTATATTCTTCAAGTCTGTGGCAGAGACTATGACCGAGCATCTCATCGGCTGCTAGGTCAGTGAGAGAGGCCTATCCTGTGGTTGCTAGATCCAGTTTGTGGAAGTTGTTTTATCCTCTGGATCAGAGAAGCACCCGTGAACCGCAATTCAAGGTACCTGAATCTCCCTTAACCCTCCATCCCTCTATTTGATTCTTTCTGTTAATAAAGCAGGAAAATAGAGACTAAGTGTCGGAGCCGAAATCTGTAAGCAACTATTTAATGGGACCTCTAAGACAGACACGGTGGAATGGTGAGGTAACGGTAAGCCCAATCAAACACCAGCAGCTCCTTCGGGGGTTAGTGCTACACTAGCTTTTATGAAATCCAGAAAAGGTAGGCTCCATCAGTTCTTACAAAGCCAGCACTCTGGACTTTTCCTGCCTGCAGGCTCAAACATCAAACGGAAGAGCTGCAATTAGGAATGAGCACTCACAGCTAATTTCTTGAGTGTCTGGCTGCTGTGTGTGTGTGTGTGTGTATATATATATATATATATATATATATATATATTTTATGGTGTAGAACAGTTTTAATAAGGGAATACCATTACTGAGGGTTATTTATATCAGGGAAATTAAAAATGTAAAGTTGCTATATCTAGTATTGGGTACATTCGACTGGATGTTATGTAATGTTAAAAATGTTTTCTAGATTCTCAAAGCCACTACTTCAGTTCTAATTCGAAAAAATACACCAGTATTTATATCCAAGCAGGTAGCACCAACGCCTTAATCTATTCACCCTGCGGGTGGTGTTAGACACATTGTTTTTAGCAGCCTTGTACAACCACTTATGCCTTGGCAATTTTTTTTGCTTCAACAAAATTTCTAGTTATAGACTTAGACATGGTTCTGAATTCCTACGTAAGGTTCACATCCTCTATTGCATTGACTGACCGATTGAATTGCACCAGTTATGGACCCACCATTGGTCTGTTCAAGGATCATGGTCATTTTCTATATAATATTTTTATAACTTCTTATTTACATTTTTGTTTTTTATCAACTGTTAGACACCATCAGGGCGATGGTTTTCACGCTGGACATTGTGTTTTTTATGTTTTATATATAGTGTAGACTTCTTGGACCAATTAAGCTGCAGACTATTTGCCTTGGACAAATGTTGGATCTGAATTTAGAGCGCTGGTTCTTTCCCCGTTGGGACTGTTTGGTGTTGTG
The DNA here is from genome assembly GCA_028564925.1 of Lithobates sylvaticus. Taxonomy (NCBI): domain Eukaryota; kingdom Metazoa; phylum Chordata; class Amphibia; order Anura; family Ranidae; genus Lithobates; species Lithobates sylvaticus. The sequence continues at coordinate 91,539,589 of CM053026.1, forward strand.
AAATTCAAACTGAGCATCAGAATGGGGAAGAAAGGGGATTTAAGTGACGGTTGTTGGTGCCAGACGGGCTGGTCTGAGTATTTAATAAAAAAATGCCGATCTACTGGGATTTTCACGCCAACCTGTGTCTAGGGTTTACAGAGAATGGTCCAAAAAAGAGAAAATATCCAGTGAGCGACAGTTGTGTGGATGAAAATGCCTCTTTGAGGAGAATGGGCAGACTAGTTTGAGATGATAAAGGCAACAGTAACTCAACCATTCTTTACAACCAAGGTATGCAAATTACCATCTTTGAACGTACAACACATCAAACCTTGAAGCAGATGGGCTTCAGCAGCTGAAGGCCACACGGTGCCACTCCTGTCAGCTAAATACAGGAAACTGAGGCTACAAATTGCACAGGCTCACCAAAATTGCATAAGAGAAGATTGGAAAAACTTTGCCTGGTCTGATGAGTCTCGATTTCAGCTGTGACACTCAGATGGTAGGGTCAGAATTTGGTCTAAAACATTGTTTAAACGCCACAGGCTACCTGAGTATTGTTGCTGACCATGCCCTTACCTTTAGGACTACAGTGTACCCATCTTCTGATGCCTACTTCCAGCAGGATAATGCACCATGTCACAAAGCTCAAATCATCTCTAACTGGTTTGTTGAACATGATAATGAGGTAATTGTACACCAATGGCTTCCACAGTCACCATATCTCAATCCAGTAGAGCATCTTTGGGATGTGGTGGAATGGGACTGTGTGATGCTATCATGTTAATATGGACCAAAATCTGAGGAATGTTTCCAACACCTTGTGGAATCTATGCCACAAAGAATTAAGGCAGTTATGAAGGCAAAAGGGGGTCCAACCCAGTACTAGCAAGATGTAATTAAAGTGGCCTGTGTATGTATGTGTATGTGTATATATGTGTGTGTGTGTGTGTATATATATTAAATAATGTTGTTTCTAGAATATTTCTTGTGAATGTAACCTTTGCAATCACTAAAACAAGACACGAGTCACATTATGGGTAGCCTAAAAGAGTATGAGTTAACTTCCTCCACTTAGTCAAACTCAGACAGTCTGGAAGAGATGACCGTGAAGAAGTTGTGCACAACTGGTGATTGTACTCTGACACAATCCTTTTTTTTTTTTTAAAGAAAAGAAGAACCTAGAAATGATGTCTGAACTCTGATACACAAACTATATTGTATTCCCAAACTGTCACCATGTATTAGCGTATATCATTTGCTTTAAGTCACATGATTCTCTCTTACATTTGCCCATTTCTCATGATAAACTTAGAGGAAATCACTCCCGGGAGAAATACACTGGGGCTAAGAACACTACAAAGCAGAACACAAAGAATATTGTAAATGCAAAGTGATGTAGTAATAGTTTTTGTTTGTGACATTAAGGCAGGGTTCACACAATTGAGAAGTGGATGTGGGTTTTACCGCATCCAATTTGCATGACAGGAGAGGATGGAGTGGGTTCATACATCTTTGGCTCCGTTTCAGGTCTGAATTCTGGCAAAAAATCGTACCCGATTTGCCCCTGAAACA
>CM053026.1:91541645-91635212 GCA_028564925.1 Lithobates sylvaticus
ATCGGCTCCTCTCCTCTAACAGGACAGTGGATCTGTGCGTTTACACACACAGATCCATGGTCCCGCTGTGTTGCCGGGTAATCGCGGGTCCCCGGCGGACATCGCGGCCGCTGGGCACGCACATCGGCTGCCCAGTGACGCGGCGCGTGCGCGCTCCCTGGAGGGTCGGGAAGGGGAGGATGTCATATGACGCCCTCCCGCCCTGAGAGCTGCGCCACCTGGCCATCAATACACAGCCGGCGGTCAGCTAGTGGTTAAGTCAATCCACAGATTTTCAATGTGGTCTAGGCTCTGACTAGGCCATGCAAGGACATTTATCTTTCTCCTTCAACCACTGTGTGGTCATTGTCATGTTGGAATGTAAACCTTCTTCCCATCGCCAACTTTCTGGGGAAGCAGATTTTCCTCAAGAATTTAAACGTATTTTGCCCAATCCATTTTTCTTCTATCCTGACAAGTGTTCAAGTCCCTGCTGCAGAGAAAACTCCCCATAAAAAGATATTACCACCTCCATGCTTTACTGTAGACAAAAAAACGAAAGAAAAGCGCCTCTGAGTGCAAGTATTTAATGAGTAAAACAGCATGTAATCCAAGACTTACATGGAGGTAAGGGGTAACAAGCTCCGGGGAGGTAAGGGCTCCTGGATCAGTCCACAGCGTCACTGAGTGTACTATACAGTCGGAGTCTCCAGCTGGGATAACCGCAATCACCTGCAGGGAATCCGGCTGATTGTCTCACTTGCTGGAGTGGATGTAAATGTTCAGCTCTGAAGGGACGCCCACTGGCGTGTGTGACATGAGTGTAGGGGAGAACACAACACGTTTCAGAGCATGCGCGAAACTCGCAGTGAGCATGCGCACTCCTTTGTCAAGTGTATAGCGAGAGGAAGGGAAGGAAATTTAAATGCTATGCATTAGGAAAAAAACAACAGCTAGCCAATAGAATAGAAGTGTTTTGGCAAGCTGGCAAGCTGCTCTATAACCGCTTCCCGACCGCCTCACGCAGATTTACGTGAGCAGAATGGCACGGGCAGGCAAAATCACGTACCTGTACGTGTGAAATAATATTTAATATTTTCTGATATTAATATTCGCTTATTCTGTGTAAGCTTTCAAAAGATTATTGTGAGACGAATTCCTTAAAATATTTCTGAGTCAGCGATAAATCAAAAAGTGTGTTTTATTGTACACACCAAAATAGAAAAATACTTACAAAAAATAGTACAAGATACAAAAATAATGTGATGCTTAGTATATGAGCAGAGCAGAGCACGTGCTCATGAAAAGGAAAATGGCTGATTAACCCTTTGTGTGCAGAAGGAATGTGTGGCTGTGTGTGCTGAAGATGTGTCGAAGTGTGTCTTGAAGAAGCAGGAAGTCAAAGAGAGGGAGCTCTCTCCAGCATCTGTCTGTATTTATATTCTCCCAACTTTCGCGCCATAAGAATAACCACTCCTTTCCACATCCCGGAAAAAGAGGCTTTTGAGAAATAAGGATCCGCTTACAGCCACTAAGTTTGAACCATCACATCACATCTGGAATACATCAGCCACACATTACCTTCTTACTTTAAACACAGTTTTTTCATAAAACAGGAAATGACTTAGAAACAGACTGAAACCTTATCTACAAAACTTGGGGGAGGGTAGCTAGCCTTTTCCTTCAAACTAAATATCAGTTACATAGGACTTCTTAATAAACATATATAATATTACAATGTCCATAACACATCTAAAACAGCTTTTAAAACTCAAACCCAGCTGAATATCACATCTGAAGCCTATTAAAAGCAAAAACCCATTCATACTAATTAAGGGGTAACTCTGCAGAGATTATTTTTTAAACCAAATTAAATTTTGAATATTAAGAATATAACAACGTGGCCCTTTAAATGCGGCGCGCTCGTGACCCGGTCGGGAGCTCCGTGACCCCGGCCGCGGGACCAGTGGACCCGATCGCCGCTGGTGTCCCGCGATCGGGTCACGGAGCTGAAGAACCGGGAGAGGTATGTGTAAACAAACCTCTCCCCGCGCTTCCTACTCTGTCTGTCATTGATTGGCTGTTCCCGGTCATCGGGAAAGCCGATCAATGACGTCAGACGTCAGCCCCGCCCCCTGATGTAAAAAAACACACACGTCAGAGCCCATAACACCTCCCCTCCCCCTAGTGGTTAACTCTTTCACTACAACTGTCATTTATACAGGAATCAATGCATTTAAATAGCATTAATTGCTGTATATATGACAATGGTCCCAAAAATGTGTCAAAAATGTCCGATGTGTCCGCCATAATGTCGCAGTCACAATAACAATCGCTGATCGCCGCCATTACTAGTAAAAAAAAAAAAATAATATTAATAAAAATGCTATAAAACTATCCCCTATTTTGTAAACGCTATAACTTTTGCGCAAACAAATCAATAATCGCTAATCGCGATTTTTTTTACCAAAAATATGTAGAAGAATACGTATCGGCCTAAACTGAGGAAAACTAATTTTTTTTTATATATTTTTGGGGGATATTTATTATAGCAAAAAGTAAAAAATATAGCATTTTTTTCCAAATTGTCGCTCTATTTTTGTTTATAGCGCAAAAAATAAAAACGCAGGGGCGATCAAATAACACCAAAAGAAAGCTCTATTTGTGGGAAAAAAGACGCCAATTTTGTTTGGGAGCCACGTCGCACGACCGCACAATTGTCAGTTAAATCGACGCAGTGCTGAATTGCAAAAAGGGGCCTGGTCCTTGGGCTGCCAATTGGTCCGGGGCTGAAGTGGATAAGGATATGTGGATAATTTTCATTGCTAAAAATTATTGATAGAAATAATTTATAATAAATGTGTCTTAAGAATATAAAAATGCATATACAATATATATATATATATATATATATATATATATATATATATATATATCATAAATTAATATAGATGGCCAATAATAAATAATAATAGAAAATTGATTGATTAAAAAAGAGGGAAAATGGCAAAAAACATATGCTTATTTATAATTAAAGCTAAAACAGTATCAATATATGCAATATCAAATATATGCAGAAATGATTAGACATACAATCATAAAAAAAGATAGATATAGATAAGACCGGACACAATATAAAACTGTTCTAAATTATTACCCATCAAATAATGGTCAACAATTATAAAATCGATAGTAGAAAATAATGATGCGAATTGCTATAAAGAATTAAAATAAGGAGAAAATATAATTATCCACATATCCTTCTTATAGAGCGGCTTGCCAGCTTGCCAAAACTCTTCTATGATCCTATTGGCTAGCTGTTGTTTTTTCCTATTGCAGAGCATTTAAATTTCCTTCCAACCCTCTCGCGATACACTTGACAAAGGAGCACGCATGCTCTGAAACGTGTTGTGTTCTCCCCTACACTCCGGTGACATCACACGCCCGCGGGCGTCCCTTCAGAGTGGAACACTTCAATCCACTCCAGTGAGTGAGACGACCTGCAGGTGATCGCGGTCATCCCAGCTGGAAACTCAGACTGTATAGGATACTCAGTGATGCTGTGGACTGATCCAGGAGCCCTTAACTCCCTGGAGCTTGTTAACCCTTACCTCCATGTAAGTCTTGGAACACACACACACACCCCCTTAAATTTTTCACTCTGTTATATTGCAGCCATTTGCTAAAATCATTTTAAGTACACAGCACCCCATATTGACAGAAAAACACTGAATTGTTGACATTTTTGCAGATTTCTTAAAAAAGAAAAACTGAAATATCACATGGTCCTAAGTATTCAGACCCTTTGAACAGTATTTAGTACAGGGATCCTCAAACTACGGCCCTCCAGCTGTTGCAGAACTACACATCCCATGAGGCATTGTAAAACTCTGACATTCACAGACATGACTGGGCATGATGGGAATTGTAGTTCCTGAACATCTGGAGGGCCGTAGTTTGAAGACCCCTGATTTAGTAGAAGCACTCTTTTGATCTAATACAGCCATGAGTCTTTTTGGGAAAAACAAGTTTTTCACACCTGGATTTGGGGATCCTCAGCCATTCCTCCTTGCAGATCCTCTCCAGTTCTGTCAGGTTGGATGGTAAACATTGGTGGACAGCCATTTTTAGGTCTCTCCAGAGATGCTTAATTGGGTTTAAGTCAGGGCTCTGGCTGGGCCATTCAAGAACAGTCACAGAGTTGTTGTGAAGCCACTCCATTATTTTAGCTGTGTGCTTAGGGTCATTGTCTTGGTAGAAGGTAAACCTTCGGCCCAGTCTGAGGTCCTGAGCACTCTGGAGAAGGTTTTCGTCCAGGCTATCCCTGTACTTGGCTGCATTCATCTTTACCTCGATTGCAACCAGTCGTCCTGTTCCTGCAGCTGAAAAACACCCCACAGCATGATGCTGCCACCACTATGCTTCACTGTTGGGACTGTTTTGGACAGGTGATGAGCAGTGCTTGGTTTTCTCCACATATACCACTAAGAATTAAGGCCAAAAAGTTCTATCTTCCGTTGGGCCACTCTGCCATAAAGCCCAGACTGGTGGAGGGCTGCAGTGATGGTTGACTTTCTACAACTTTCTCCCATCTACCGACTGCATCTCTGGAGCTCAGCCACAGTGATCTTTGGGTTCTTCTTTACCTCTCTCACCAAGGCTTTTCTCCCCCGATAGCTTAGTTTGACCGGACAGCCAGCTCTAGGAAGGGTTCTGGTCGTCCCAAACGTCTTCCATTTAAGGATTATGGAGGCCACTGTGCTCTTAGGAACCTTAAGTGCAGCATACATTTTTTTGTAACCTTGGCCAGATCTGTGCCTTGCCACAATTCTGTCTCTGAGCTCTTCAGGTAGTTCCTTTTACCTCATGATTCTCATTTGCTCTGACATGCACTGTGAGCTGTAAGGTCTTATATAGACAGATGTTTGGCTTTCCTAATCATGTCCAATCAGTATAATCAAACACAGCTGGACTCAAATGACGGTGTAGAACCATCTCAAGGGTGATCAGAAGAAATGGACAGGACCTGAGTTAAATATATGAGTGTCACAGCAAAGGGTCTGAATACTTAGGACCATGTGATATTTCAGTTTTTCTTTTTTATTAAATCTTCAAAAATGTCAACAATTCTGTGTTTTTCTGTCAATATGGGGTGCTGAGTGTACATTAATGAGGAAAAATAATGAACTTAAATGATTTTAGCAAATGGCTGCAATACAACAAAGAGTGAAAAATTTAAGGGGGGGTCTGAATACTATCCGTTCCGTGTGTGTGTGTGTGTGTGTGTGTATATGCGCTTTACTGTAGGAATGGTGTTCATTGGATGGTGAGCTGTATTGGATTTCTGCCAGACATATCATTTGGTGTTGTGGCCAAATATTTACATTTTAGTCTCATCTGACCATAACGCCTTTTTCCATGTGGTCTCCAAATCTTCAAGGTGCATTTAAGGTGGTCAGATGAGACTAAAATTGAATTTTTTGGCCTCAACACCAAATAAAATGTCTGGCGGAAATCCTATACAGCTTTTTTTTATATATTTTTTTTGTTGGTCTGGCCAGTCCTCAAACTGCTACCCATGCCTCCCTGTCTACGAGAGTGTCCCCTTTAGCTCGCCAGCTGCTATGGAGACGCTTGTGTGTCCACACTCCTAGCTGGGGCTGTATGTGACCATTGAAACACACAGCACCTGGTAAGCCACACCCCTGTCCCCTTCTTTCAGAAAAATTACAAATGCAGGAGACTATCGCATCTCTACCCCTATTGTCTACAACCCAGAAGTTCGGGGAATGGCGCAGATCGTCTCGGACCCAGTGGTGGCGACACACAGTAGCATTTGCAGTGGCAGAGCAGAGTAGGACCGGTTAAAGATTGATTACTTTGATGCAGTTGGACAGCTTAAACATGTATTGCACTAAGTGTGAACTAAATATCCCTATTCTTTATTGCAAAGTTTGCTACCCTGTTTCCCCGAAAATAAGACAGTGTCTTATATTAATTTTTGCTCCCAAAGATGCGCTAGGTCTTATTTTCAGGGGATGTCTTATTTGGATCAGAGGGGGGATTACCATTTTAGAACCTCCTGTGCCATTTTGATTCCCCCTTTCTGATCCTCCTGTGCCGATTTGATTCCCCCCCCTCAAATCCACCATGTGTCATTTTAAGCCCCCCTCCCCCCACCCCTGTGCCAGTGGACAGTTTAGTCTCTCCCCCTCCCACCTTCACCAGACATCCCCCCCCCACACCTCAGTCACCCCTGTGGTGGCGAGATAACGCACACAATGTGCCCGACTCCTGTGTCTCGAATGTGCCCGACTGCCGACTCCTGTGTCTGGCAGCGGCGGCACGGGCTCTCTGACGTGCAACGTTCCCCTGCGCAACATCAGGGATGTCGCTCGTCATCCAGAGAGCCCGCCGCAGCTCACTGATTTGAAGAGACCTCGCACTGCCTGAACAGCTGCGGCCAATCAGTGAGCTGTGCGGCGGTGCCTGCCGCTACCGTACGAGAGTCTAGAGTCAGATGCCTTATGTTCGGGGGTACCTTACAGTATGTTCGGTGGATGCCTTATTATCGGGGAGGTCTTATTATCGGGGGGATGCCTTATATTGCAACAAGAGGCAAAACTGTAAGTAGGTCTTATTTTCGGAGGATGTCTTATTTTCGGGGAAACACGGTAGTAAGAGTATAGCAGTGTGCAGAGGGTTCATCCAGTATATTTAGATGCAGGAGCCTATCGCATCACCACCCTCATTGTCTACAATCCAGAATTTCAGGAGTGGTGCAGATCGTCCCAGACCCAGTGGTGGTGACAAGGGAGGCAGGCAAGCGTTTGAGGCTGGGGAGATGGGGTGAGTTGGGGGAGGGGGGGTGTGCTTGGGCATCGTTTTACCTCAATGCTGTGAATGCATTAAGGTAAAAGTGCTTAGCCTTTATTACTGCTGTAAACTATGGAAAAAAACACAGTTTCCTAAAAAAGTTTCTCTTTTAAATGTTATCAGTACAAAATGATGGCTTTGCAAAATGAGTCTAAAAAATGTTTACCACAGTCCAGAGTGCAAACAAATTGGAAATAACCCAGTTACTCGTTGATGCCAGGAGTTGCAGAAAACTAAAAAAATAAATGTAGTCTCATTTATTCACTTATGATCTTTGTATATTCTTTACATTTCCCGAGATTATTTGTTGAATCTTCCAGAAATGGCCCCATCTATATCTAATGAAAAAAGCGGGTGAAAGTATTGAGACCCGCTTTGCTTGGGAATGTGGCCACATAGCCCCCCTTTAGGTAGTTAGGGGTTAACAGGTTTCAGGTTTAAGTGGGTGGGGTTCATGCAGGTAATCAGGCAGGTGCAGGTGTGGGGGGCCCAATAGTGAGTGAGGGAAGGTTCTGGTACCTGTGTAAAGTCTATATAAGGGCTGCAGAGGGTTTTGGACTTCCTCTGCAGCTGCACAAGGAGAAGAAAGAAGAGCTTGCACTTGCCTGTATCCTGTAATGGAAGCCCTATTGCGTGACCTGGTGGAGAGAGCCGAGACTCAAGGGGGCGTAGCCTGGCTGCAGCGTTGCCTCGAGATGCCGAATGGAGGAGAGGAGGCGGCCGTGGAGGAAGTCACCCAGCAACATGGCGGGCGCGGAGCGGAGCGGGACCCCCCCGGACGGCGGACGAGACGAAGCGGGCCACCGGAGCGGCAGGAGGCTGAATGCTGTGAGTATCCGGGCACTTCAGGGCCGGTCAGCGGTGAGACTGTGGGGAGACAGACTAGGCAGAAGAGGAGGCTCCGGTCACAGTCCCCTGCGAAGGGGAGGGGCGGGAACTCACGGCCTCAGGGAAGAAGAAGAGGAGCAATGGCGCCGCCTGCCTCTGGGGGCGCCGGACTTCAGGCAGCAGCTTCTCCTCAGCTGCTGGCTCAGCAGAATGGCCTGTTTCCAGGCGGGCTTTTTGAAAAAGGAAAAGGTACAGAGCAAGGCTGGTCTAGGGCTTGGGATACAGCTGCATCTGCAGCTGTGCTCAATACAGCACCAGGTTTGGGTCCAGCTGTACCAGCGTTTTTAGGACCAGCGCCGGTACCAGGAACAGTAACAGGACCAGTACCAGAACTAGCACCAGTACCATTAAGTGCAGCACCAGTACCATTGGCAGCACCAGTACCAACACCAGTACCATTTGCAGCACCAGTACCATTTGCAGCAGTACCAGTAGCAGCAACAGTACCAGTGACAGGATCAGTACCAGCACCAGTATCTGTGTCAGCACCAGTGCCAGTGATAGCATCTGTACCAACGTCAGCTGCAGGGTATGGGTCAGCGACAGTAGCAGCTCCAGGTCCATTGGCAGGTCCGGCAGGGTTTGCAGGTTCAGCAGGTTTTGTGCCAGCTCCAGCACCGGTGCGGGTGTCAGCGCCAGCCCTTGGTCCGACAGGGCAGGGTGAGTCATTAATGCAAAATGTGTTACCTAATGTGATGGGTTATCTGTCTGCTATCTCCGCTGCACTTTCTTCTGCTGGGATTCCTATACCAGTGGGTTTACCTATTTCCACCGCTGCTTCCTCCCTGGGTTCTAACTCCTGTTCTTTTCAGGCTAATGCCTCTGTTGCTAATTGCGCCACACCAGCACAGAGTAGTTTGAGTGGTTTTAACCAGGATTTGCGCTTGCATTCGGAGACGGCGAGGTTGTCAGTCCCGGAGGTGAGTATGAAGGAGGCGTTGCCGTGCGAGATGTCCCCTTTGGGGTATCATTTACCAGGGACAGTAAGAGAAAAAATTTGGGCGGGGGAGTTTGTGGATATTTTATCCCTCCTTCCGGCGTCAAAAGATTTTATTTTTAAAACTGAACGGAAAGGGGAGGACAGGCAGGAAGAGGATAGGCGCAGGCCTATTGCTCGGTCATTTAACAATTGGCTGCAGGCTTTCTTTGTTTTTTCCAGTGTGCTAGTGGAAAAGAAACCTGAGCTGAGTGGAGGCCTATTTCAGCACATGGATCATGTGCTGGAGGCTTACAAAAGTTTTGGCGGTCTGGGCTGGTATTTTTATGATGAGTCCTTCCGCCAGAAACTGGCGGTGCATCAGTCCTTAAGATGGGGAATGAAGGATGTGGGCCTGTGGCTGAATTTGATTGTTCCCCAGAGACCGTCGATAGGTAAGTTGGGACAGGTTAATCCGGTGAACGCAGGGTACCGCAGGGGTTGCTGCTTTGCATTCAATGAGAATTCCTGTCGGTTCAATGCGTCTTGCAAATATAGACATGAATGCTCATTGTGTGCGGGTCCTCACCCGATGTTAAAATGTTTCAAAAAAGCGGGGCCGCAGTCTCCAAGGGATATTTTTCCAAAAAGCCTGCACGCCAGTGAGGCTGGAAAACATGCGCCCCTGGTTGGAGCTGTACCCAAACAGGGAGAAGGCGCTTTTATTAATTGAGGGTTTTTCATGCGGTTTTCCCCTCCCAATTTTCGCAGGAACAGGGTGTTCGTTAGTGGAGAATTTAAAATCTGTACAACGGTTCCCGGAGGTGGTGCGTGAAAAGGTGTTTAAGGAAATAGCGGAAGGGCGGATGGCAGGGCCGTTTTCGTTGCCTCCTTTCCGCAATTTCCGGATTTCACCGATCGGGGTGGTGCCCAAAAAAGAGCCAAACACTTTCCGGTTGATTCAGCACCTCTCTTTCCCTAAAGGGGGTTCGTTGAATGACGACATTGATAGTGTTTCTTGTTCAGTGGTTTACGCGACTTTCGAGGAAGCCATCGTCAAGGTTAAGGCCCAGGGTCGGGGGGCTCTGTTAGCGAAGACTGACGTTAAGTCAGCCTTCCGACTTTTGCCCATCGCGCCAGCAGCATTCAGTTCCTTGGGTTTTTGTTTTGAGGGTGCTTATTTTTTTGACAAGTGCCTCCCAATGGGGTGTTCGTTGTCTTGTACATATTTTGAGACGTTTTCCACGTTCCTACATTGGGTTATGTTTTTTGAATCAGGACAGGATGCTGTGGTTCATTATTTAGATGATTTTTTGTTTATTGGCCCCGCGGATTCAAATCTCTGTTCCCGTTTGTTGCATCTGTTTACGGTAATTGCGGGCCATTTTGGGGAGGTGAAAAAACCTGTCTGCCGGCAACACGGATGGAATTCTTGGGAATTCAGATTGACACCGAGGTCATGGAATTCAGTTTACCTATGACTAAGGTGGCGAGGATGCGGAACCTTATCGCCTTCTTTTTAAGGAGGCGGAAGGTTCTCTTAAAAGAGATGCAGTCGTTATTGGGCCTTTTGGCATTTGCGTGTAAAATCATGCCGGTAGGTAGAATTTTTTTGCGACGGCTATATCTCGCCACTTCCGGTTTAAAATCTCCATTTGCACACATTCGTTTGACAAAATCTTTGAAGGACGACCTGGTGGTGTGGGAGGATTTTTTAGTAGAGTATAATGGACGATCGATTTTTCAGTCGGATTTTATTTTTGCGCCCGATTTTCGATTGTTTACGGATGCAGCTGGTTCGAAGGGTTTCGGGGCCATTTGGGGGTCACATTGGAGTTGTGGTGCGTGGCCGGCAGCATGGGTCCACAAAAAGGCAACAGGGAACATTGTTCTCCTCGAGCTGTTTCCAATCTTGGTGGCCGTCTCATTGTGGGGTCGCTTTTTCGCTAATAAACGGATTTTGGTAGAGACCGACAATAAGGGCGTCCTTTTTGCAGTTAACTGTCTCTCATCGGGATCATTGTTTGTGATTAAAATTCTACGTCACTTGGTTTTTTTATGCCTCAAATATAACATTTGGATTAAGGCACGGTATACACCGGGGGTTTTGAATGTGGTGGCTGACTCTCTCTCTCGGTTCCAGATGCAGCGGTTCAGGGAGTTGCTTCCGGAGGCAGACGAGGAGGGCACTCAGTGTCCAGAGTACCTGTGGGAACTGATTTGAAACTAGTTTTAAGGGGTGCAAAGGTTAGGTTTGCCCAGGGGTCTTTTCTCCCCGGTGATCAAGTTCCATTTTATTAGTTAGGTCTCAAGCGGGTTACGCAATTTATAGTTGATCCCAGTCCTGCAAGGTTAGGGCGGCATAGGTTTTAGTGGCGCAGGGCTCCCGGCTTCGGCCAGCAGGGGTTGGGTAAATGGAAGTCCGTTGGTTCAGAATGTTGTGTCAGATCTAATCTCTTGTTTTAATTTATAGGTTATCATCATTATGTATGGATTGTGGGCCATTCATACGTGCACTGGGCACGGAAACGTGCGGCTCAACGTGTTTACTCAACAAATTTGTCATTACAGCCTGAAGCTTTTACGGTGTTCTGGAAAGGTGTTCGGGGCATGAAGTGGCATCAGCTATACTTCCAGTTGTCACAACTGTGCCAGGTTTGGCCACTTCCCACTATATTAATAGTTCATTTGGGTGGGAATGATCTGGGTAACACGAGTACACTAGATTTGTTGGCCGCAGTTAAAAGGGATCTGTCCCGTTTTCATTTGTCCTCCCCGGATACAACGATAGTGTTTTCGGAGATTGTGCCGCGATTGAGCTGGCTAGCATCTCCGTTGCGCAGGGTAATGGAGAAGATGAGAAAAAGGGTGAATCGGGGAATGGCGAAATTTATGCCATCCTTGGGAGGTTTGACATACCGACACGTGGATCTGGAAGGTGGATTTGCGGGGTTGTACAGGCAAGATGGGGTCCACCTTTCGGATGTAGGTGTGGATATTTTTAACCTGGGGCTACAGTATGGGATTGAAATGGCCGCGTATATGGGGTAGGCCGGGCTTTGTTGCTCAAGCCCGGCTGGTGGGGACATTTTCAATGTTTAAATTCAGGTTATTGCCCGAGTTCTAAAAACTGGGCAAAATAGTTGATGTGGTTTTTGATTGGAATAATAAAAGTGTTTTCAAAGATATATGGTGTTTTAAGATGTTCTTAAACCAATAAAGTGCCGCGGCCATTTTTTGCCATCTAAAACTGGTGTGGTTATTGGGTTGGGGGTGATTGTATCTGGGGAGTTAGGTGGGGGGCGTGTTGTGGCCTACAGTCCCATGAAAAAAGCGGGTGAAAGTATTGAGACCCGCTTTGCTTGGGAATGTGGCCACATAGCCCCCCTTTAGGTAGTTAGGGGTTAACAGGTTTCAGGTTTAAGTGGGTGGGGTTCATGCAGGTAATCAGGCAGGTGCAGGTGTGGGGGGCCCAATAGTGAGTGAGGGAAGGTTCTGGTACCTGTGTAAAGTCTATATAAGGGCTGCAGAGGGTTTTGGACTTCCTCTGCAGCTGCACAAGGAGAAGAAAGAAGAGCTCCCTCCCTCCCCTCCCGTCGCGGCATCTTATGTGGTTGGGTCACCTCGGAATCCGGGGGGGGGGGGACATTTTCAATGTTTAAATTCAGGTTATTGCCCGAGTTCTAAAAACTGGGCAAAATAGTTGATGTGGTTTTTGATTGGAATAATAAAAGTGTTTTCAAAGATATATGGTGTTTTAAGATGTTCTTAAACCAATAAAGTGCCGCGGCCATTTTTTGCCATCTAAAACTGGTGTGGTTATTGGGTTGGGGGTGATTGTATCTGGGGAGTTAGGTGGGGGGCGTGTTGTGGCCTACAGTCCCATCACTGTCAGGCATTTGAGTCTGCTGGTGTGATCCTAAACCAGAACAGCTGCCTTCAGTTTGTGTGTAGGCTGCACATAAGGGAGGAGGTGGAATGTGCAGATAACTTCAAGTTTTTCAGGGAGAATACTACATCAGACTAGGTTCTCAAACCTGTGCAGAAAGCTTGGCCAGTGATGTCTGTGGGTCCTGAACAAAAATTACAAATGCTGAAAATGAATGGATGAGTAGAGTGTCATCTCAGGTTCATGGGTTCTAGTAATAACTTTGGGCTCATTGCTCTATGTTCCCAAAACAGTATTTAAAAAAAAAAAATAAAAAAAAGCATAACACACACTTGGAGGGCCTCTGGCAAGGAGAGGTTGTCCTTGGGGTAAAATGAAGAAGTATTACATTACTTGTGGAGGGAACATGGAAATTGACTTATGCCGCGTACACACGATCGGAATTCTCGTTGGAAAAAACGTTGACGGTTTTTCCGACGGAATTCCGCTCAAGCTGTGTTGCCTACACACGATCACACCAAATTCCGACGGTCAATAACACAGCGGCATAAAACACAATCGACAGCACTATAAAAGGGAAGTTTAATGCTTCCGAGCATGCGTCAAATTGTTTCCGAGCATGCGTCGGAATTTTGCGTGTCGGAATTGCATACACACGATCGGAAAAGCCGATAGAAAGGTTTTCCGTCTGAAAAATTGAGAACTGGTTCTCAATTCAAAGTCCGTCGGAAATTCCGGCAGAAAAAGACCGTTGGTCATACACACGGTCGGAAAATCCGATGAAAAGCTCCCATCGGACTGTTTCCATCGGAAATTCCGATCGTGTGTACGCCGCATTAGAAGTCGAAATCCAGTGGATTTTTTATTTTGTTTTAGGTTTTGGATAGTCTTTTAAAAACTAAACATTGTTAAATTATTACTGGTGCATGCCTCCTCTACTTCATCTTTCCTCTTCTCTCTTCCCTGCCTCACTTTTCTCTCTGACCTCAGTGAACCGAGGGTTTAATCCATTTCTAAGCAAAGAGACACAAGAATATGTCAGCTACCATCATTTCATTTGGTTTTAATGCATTTGACTATATAATATATGTCATAGCTAGCACATTGTGATTTCCTTTTTTTTACATGTATTAGTGCTATGTTACTGGATCTTTGTTGCAAGATTTTGTACCTGGACCACTCTCCTTTAGTAATATTACCTTTATCAGTACTGTTTTTGTTCTGTTTGGAAAACCATAAAACATATTTGCCCAAAAAATAATTACTATTGTGCATGGCCTGATTGGAGAGATTACATCCATCTCTAACAGTGTGTAAAAGTAGGACATACATTGGTGGAGAGAAAGTCAAGAAAGCAAGAAAAACAAACAAACAAAAAAAACAGTAATAATAAAAACATGAGGATCTAACCCTTCATTTTACTGAAAAATTGGGTTTGTTGCACTGCAGATATGTCCCACCACTTCCTGTCCTGACAGAGGAGTAATCCCCACAGTGGTTACTCAATGTCAAAAACAAAAAAAAAATGTTGTCTGGAGTTGGCCTATAACTATAAAACATTTTTGATAATAAAATGAATACGTGTTTCAAAAGTTGAACCCTTTCACGCCCGCGCTATAGCCGAATGGCAGTCTATTGACGTCCTCCCATGATAGCGCATGCTGCAGGGGAGTCCTTCGGACTCAGCTGATCAAAGATAGGGGTAAAGGGCCACTCACAGAGGCCTTTTACCAAGTGATCAGAGAGATGTAGAGCCGATAACCATCCCGATTATCAGTGCAGTCCCAACACTGCTCCAATAAGTACACAACTGCTGCCAATAGTGCCACCCATCAGTGCCGCCTGTCTGTTCCACCTATCAGTGCAGCCTCATCAGCGCCCATCAGTGAAGGAGAAAAAAAATTACTGGTTACAAAATGTTATAACAAACTATGAAATGTATTTATTTTTTTTCTAAAATTTTCGGTCATTTTCATTTGGTTAGCAAAAAATAAAAAGCCCAGTGGTGATTACATACCACCAAAAGAAAGCTCTATTTGTGTGAGAAAAAAAAATGATAAAAATGTAATTTGGGTATAGTGTTGCATGACACCGCGCAATTGTCATTCAAAGTGCAACAACACAGACAATTGGCCATAGCAGGAAGGGGGTAAGGGCCCAGTAGGCAATTGGTAAACAGTGCCGTTTGTGGTATTCAAAAAAAATTATACAGTTTGTGCACTGTGTCATTACTTAAGTTTCTTGTTATTTCTAATAAAATTGAAGTGAAAGAATTTTTTTTTTGATATCACCTGTTCCCCTCACTTGGCATGTTTCTCAAAATATTTCTGTATAGTACTTTAACTACTTGACATTCTGTGCTGCAAAAACTCCCCTCTTCCCTCTTATGCTCCAGTATTTGTATTAGTGTCTACATGGAGCTTATAGACCAGATAAGAGCTGGAACCAGAGAATTGGCTAGGTTGAAATTTCAAAAGCTCAGATTTGGGGATAGCTAAACATTTACAGTAGTTAATAGGACAGTCAGAGCTTGTTCACACTTGATTCAATTTCTAACGATAAAGCAAATCTCCTATAGCATTAATGCACTTTAGTATGGGCGTCAGAATCATGTTAATGTGCTTTAGTATAGGCGTAGACTGACTTTCTTTCAAACGTTAATAACGCTATCAAAAACAGTTTTGACGCATTTGAAGCGAGTTAAAAACGCTCCAAACATTTTTTATTTTTTAAAAGGAAGTGACATAATAAATAATTTGAGGTGTGGCTTGTCATGGTGAATGTTTCCTGAGCATACTCCATTAGCAGGGAAGGCAGCAGCATGGATTGTCTCATATTTGGTCTCCTGCAGATGATGCTGATGTATGAGCAATAGACTGAGCAGAGGAAGAGGAGGGCATCCAGGTGCTATTGGGGTACATCCAATATTGTTCTCTGTGAAGAAAACGAATGCCTGGATTAGATTTAAGGCTGGCCTGGAATTGAAATCTGAACCAACTGCTCTTTGTTGGAATACTTTTGTGAGGTCAGCACTGCAGTTAATTGGAAATCAGAATACATTTGTGGATGGAGGAAATGGGTCAAATGAATGAATGAATGTACCCACAATATGCACACACAACGTGCACCCACATATGTGAACCTAGGGGGCAGAGAGACACTCAGTCTATAATAATAGGATATAGCTTGCTGGAATTGTACCCCATTTGACAATGTCTGAAGCCTTTAACCACCTGAGATCCGCGCCATAGCCGAATGACGGCTACAGCGCGGATCTGATATGCCGGGACAACGTCTATTGACGTCGTCCCGGCAACGAGCTGCCTGCGCGCCCCCTGAAGGGCGCGCGCGGCGCGCTCTGTGATCCACGATTCTGCGAGACTCGCTGGATCACAGATCCGAGTAAAGGGTCGATCCCGACCCCTTACCACGTGATCAGCTGTCAGCCAATGACAGCTGATCATGTGATAATAACCGAGCCGGTAATCGGCTTTTTTTCCTGCTCGCGCTGACAGCGCGAGGAGAAAGAAAAAAAGCCGATCACCGGCGGCAGTGAGAGGCACATCAGTCCCTCTCACTGCAATATGCCCAGGGTCCATGGTGCCCACATTTACCAAAATAAAATGCCCACTAGCTCCATCAGTCAGTGCCCACAGTGCCATCTGTCAGTGCCCACAGTGCCAGTGCTGCACATTCAGTGTCACCTACCAGTGCTCATCAGTGTCCCCTACCAGTGCCCATCAGTGCCACCTATCAGTGCCCATCAGTGCCACCCATCCGTGCCCATCAGTGGCACCCATCCGTGCCCATCAGTGGCACCCATCCGTGCCCATCAGTGCCATCTTTGCTGTGCCCATCAGTACCGACTTATCTGTCCCCACCAGTGCAGCCTATCAGTGCCCACCAGTGCAGCCTATCAGTGCAGCCTATCAGTGCCCACCAGTGCCGCCTCATCAGTGCATATCAATGAAGCAGAAAAATGACCTGTTTGCAAAATTTTATAAACATGATTTTATTTTATTTTTAAATTTTCCATCTTTTTTTATTTGTTTAGCAAAAAATAAAAACCCCAGCTGTGATTAAATACCACCAAAAGAAATCTCTATTTGTGGGAAAAAAATGGTAAAAATTTAATTTGGGTACAGTGTTGTATGACCGCGCAATTGTCATTCCAAGTGCGTCAGCGCCGAAAGCTGAAAATTGGTCTGGTCACGAGGGGGGTTTAAGTGCAAAGTAATCAGGTGGTAAAAAAATTATTTCTCAGATTTGTACCTTTCATTGTATAGAGCAGGAAGGTTTTATTTTTCCCCGCAAAAAAATGCCAATGTAAGGCTACTTTCACACTGGGGCGGGGGGCATTAGCGGTAAAGCGCCGCTAGTTTTAGCTTTTAACCCCTGCTAGCGGCCGAGGAAAGGGTTAAAAGCGTTGCTGCCAAAAGCGCTTTGCAGGCACTTTTCCCAGTGATTTGAAATGGCAGGGATGGTTTAGGAGCCGTGTATAGATGCTGTTTGTGGGACTTTTATTTCCTGTCCTGCAAGCACACCAGCCCCAGTGTGAAAGCACTCAGGCTTTCACACTGGGGCTACAGAAGAGGCAGTTTACAGGCGCTTTTCAGGCACTAGTTATCTAAAAATGTAAAGTTCCTTAATGGAGCAAAATGAAAGAGTAAAACAATAAACAGGTGATATCCACATTCCAGGCACTACTTGCTCAGGCATGTATGCAGTTGTCTCATTTCCTGTAGTAATACACACAGGGAAGAGTCCGCAAATAGAGTATTTTTTTTACTGTGTGAAAAATATCCAATAGGATTTAAGCTCACTTGACACTGTCTGGAAAAAGAGGAGATACAGACAAAATACCAATATACAGACACACAGGCAAATGTACAGGCTGTTGGAAAGTAAGAAAACAGAAAAAGGAAGACACAGGGAGGCAGAACAGCATAAAAATGGAGTGAGAGCGCATTCACATCAGGGTCCACTGTGGTATTTTAACAAGTGTTATGTTAGCCTTTAATATAAGGTATGTTAACATGCAACTCCACCTTTTAGACCAGGTTCTACACATATTTAGGGAGTAATATGTAATATGGCTACAACCAAAACCAAATATTCCCAAAAAAATATATAAAAACTATTTTTTTTCCTCAGTTTAGGCCAACATTCTACATATTTTTTGTAAATAAAATCACAATAAGCTTTTATTGATTGGTTTGCACAAAAGTTAAAGCGTCTACTAAATAGGGGGAAGATTTATGTAATTTAAATATAAATTTTTTGTTTTTATTAGTAATGGAGGCGATCTGCGATTTTTATCATGACTGCTACATTGCGGCGGACACATCGGACACTATTTTGGTACCATTGTCATTTATACAGCGATCAGTGCTATAAAAATGCACTGATTACTGTGTAAATGACACTGGCAGGGAAGGGGTTAAACACTATGGGGCGATCAAGGGGTTAAGTGTGACCTAGGGAGTAAATCTAACTGTGGGGGGAGGGGGGTGGGCTCACTACAACAGAAGAGCTGTCATGTTGCTAGGCAGAACAGGGAAATGCCTTGTTTACATAGGCATCTCCCCATTCTGCCGCTCCGTGACACGATCGCGGGACACCAAACAAGTGATCAAATGCAGCCTCGCCATTGCCCATCAGGTGCAGCCCCACCAGTGCCCAGTAGCACAATCTCATGCTGTGTCACAGAGCTGGATCTGAATCGCCCTGCAGCCGTTGTAACGATGTCCTGCCTCCTATGACACACGGCAAAATGATTCCCGGCACTGAATCAGTGTGCCGTCTATCACATGAGGCGGTCTAGGAGGTAGGACATCATTAAAGCGGATGCACGGCGATTCAGATCCAGCTCTGTGACACAGCATGAGATCGCATTACCAGGCACTGGTGAGGCTGCATCTCATGACACTCAGGAGGAGAAGGAGGGAGGGAGGACTCAGACAGGGGTGTGCCAGGATGACACATGTGCAGCACCTGGTGGGGTGACCCTGACCTCTTTTCGGATCTACTACTATTCACACCAGGAAAGTAAATGGTGGAGCATTAAGGCCCCTTTCACCCTGGGTCAAAACCAGTTTTGCTCAACAGGGGATCTGCCTGCCAATTCCCTGCTCAGCAGAGCAGCCAGGTGACAGGTTCATGTCCGCTCTGCTCATGCAGAGCAAACACGGACACAGTCCGTTTTGCTCTATGGGCAGTAGAATGTAAAATGGACCGGCTGTCTGTTTACACCCAAATGCCCTCCAATCCTGGTGGTAGCTAGGTGTAAATGGACACAGAGGAGAATGGAGAGTCCAATCAGGTACAGCTGAAAAACGGGGCCTAAGTCACAGGTTAGTGTGCCTAGAGTCCATTCATTTTAACTCATCACAGCAGACCCATATAAAACTGACCTGCACCAAGTTTGCATACTGTGCAGTGCACTGCCACCACTCAATAAATGGAACACCATCACATGCAACAATAATTATATTACCACATGTAGTGGTAAAGCAGCGCACTGGTGTGAATGGGCCCTAAAAAAAAATACACGGACACAAAGATAAATAGGTAGAAAGGCAGACTCTTCAATTCACACACAAACAGGAAAGTAAAAAAGTTGAGAGAAGGAAAAAAAAAAATAGGACAAATGGGAATTTTAGTCAAACGTTATTCTGGCACAGAATGAGTTAAAGTTGCTGAGTACAAATGAATGATTGCAGACCTGCACTTCTGTATATTTTAAGGGGGTGAATGGGTCTCAGCTGCTGGTATTTAAAGTAGTAAATGACATCTGCTTTCTAATCCCGAACACTCCTCCACACATAACAGCTTTCCCAACATGATGGAGTAACTGCAGTAGCCCCAGCGTCTGCACATAATCATATGTTTATCAATGCAATGGACATGTCACGTCTGAGCACACTCGTTTCCAATAATAATGATTATTATACCGGATTTATATAGCACCAACAGTTGGCACAGTGCTTTACAACATGAGGGCAGACAGTACAGTTCCAATACAATTCAATACAGTAGGAATTAGAGGGCCCTGCTCCTTAGAGCTTACAATCTAAGAATAATGAATATATAGGAATACTGCACCATTGTATACTGTAGAATTAGAAGGATTTAAAGTGTATTGTGAAATTCAATGTTATTGTTCATAAAAAAAATATAAGTTTTAGAAACTTTTCAAACAAATCTGGAATAGTGAGCAGTGATATTTTAGGTCACATAGCTGACTTTCTAACCAATATTTACATACGACGACAGTCCTTCTTTAAGTAACATCTCAAACAGGCTGTATGCTGGGTTACGCTAGCCACTGGCCCTATATACTTTGAGTACACTGATCAAACCTCCATAGTTCCAAGCTGCAAATTTCTCGGACAATAAACTTTCAATACCAAAAAGATATCTAATATCTACCACCAACAGTGTGTGTGCATAGGTGAGATCTCGCATGGAGCCCCAGACCGAGGCAGATTGACAGTCATTTTGTGTTTCTTTCTTTTGGGAATAATCACACCAACTGTGGTCACCCTCTCACCAAGCTGTGTAGGTCTACAATCTTGTCCCTGTCATCCTTGGACAGCTCTTTGTTGTTGGCAATGGTGGCGAGATTGGAATCTGATTGATTGCTTCTGTGGACAGGTTTCTTTTATAGAGGTAACAAACTGAGATTAGCAGCACTCCATTTAAAAGAGTGCTCCTAATCTCAGCTTGTTACCCGTATAGAAGACACCAGGAACCAGTAATCTTGCTGATTGATAAGGGATTATCATTTGTTTATAACTTTTTTTGAAATGTGTTTTTCTGGATATTGTTGTTGCTATGCTGTCTCTCACAGTTAAAATAAACCTATCATTAAAATAACAGACTGATCATTTCTTTGTCAGTGGGCAAATGTACAAAATCAGCAGGTGATCAAATATCTTTTTCCTATATATTATATATACACACACACACACACATAGGGCTTGACAAATTTGCCTAGAATCTAGGAGCCAGCTGAAAAAGTTAGAAGCCAGTTTTTTAAATCATCTGCCCAGCGCCCAGAACTGCAAGTCCAGGGCGTCGGGCAATAATAATTGCTCACGCCTGATGCCAAGCGAAAAAAGACCGAAAAAAAAAAAACGAAAAAAAAAAAAACCTGACAGGCTGCACTGATGGGCAGCTGTCAAACTGGGAGGATGATGTCAGAGGGGGACGGGCAGTGAGAGCGAGCAGCGCTCATCACAGCACCGTCCACCACAGGAGGGCGCTGGTTCGCAGAAAGGAGCGTGTATCTCACTCCAGCAGGCCGCAAAGCCACAGCCACAATTTTGGCCAGCCCGACCTGAGACGGCGCACTGGGCGCGTCACCCTAATGCACGAGGCTCCGGCTGGAGGGCACAGATGACCCGTCCAGCCACCCTGCGGACAACCTGTCAAACTGAGAATCTGACAGCTGCTGCGGCTGGCTGGTGCACTTGGTGGTTTGTACATTTAGGCTGGGCTCACACTCATGCGACTGTAGACATTGCATGTGATTCGCACCACATTTCTATGCGCATCACATGCGCTGTCTGTGTGATGCAAATTCAGCCATACAGTTTGTATGGCTAAAATCGCATCACATTCGCATCAAAATGGTGCAGGTCCCTTTTTTTGGTCCACACTGGATTTGGATTGCATCGGTATCGAGACCCATGTGAGCCGATTCCATACAATTACACAGTTCGCATTGCGTTCTGCGAACCGATTTAGGGGTATCATTAACTTTATATCGACACCCGCAGCGGTTCGCAGAGAGAAGTGTGAACTGCCTGCGAGTCAGATGCGATACTGGAACCCGCACAGAAATCCATGTGGTTCCCACAACGCACCAGTGTGAACCGAGCCTCAGGACAGTATGTGTCCAGGGACGAGTGCCCAGAACACAAGAAGTCTGCGTTCCAAGCATTCATCCTTGGGTACATACTGCTCTAAATCTACAAACCGCTGGGTGCACCATTCAGCCGCAGCAGTTGTCAGATTCTCAGAGTTTGACAGGCTGCCGGCAGCGGAGCTGGACAATGCACCTGTGCCTTCCACCCACAATTATACCCCAGAGACTCACACGCTGGAACAGGCCTAGTGTGCATGATCCTTAGAAAATGTAAGGATGACCATGATCCCCATGCAAAGGCTGCAGTAGCCGTGCAGACATAAAAGTGTAACGTGGCAGTATCTGTGTGAAGCCCACCCCTTGGTCACTTCATAAAGTTTTTTGAAAAAAAAATAAAAAAGTATTTTTCACAAATATACATACATTACATCAGACAGAGTTGCATCTAAAAAGACCACGTTCATTTCACTTAGACATGTTTTTTTTTTTTTGGTGAGATAACTCCTCGCCCATCCTCTGTCAATAACAAACAAACAAAAGTGCTTTTTTTTCCCCGTCAACCCCCCCAACCGTAAAAAAATAAAAACTTACTACAAACATACTGTGTCTGATGTAGAAAGCATTGCACCAGGCTGAGCAGTGCCAGCACATTTCAATAGATTACAGGAGTACCATGCTGTCAGTACTTTATGGGTGCTGATTCTGTGAGCAGTCCAATCCTTTCTTTATAAATGAAAATATTTCACAAGGAAGATGCACAGCAAAGTTAAATGCTTTAAAATGTCCAATTACATAATATTCTGTGCATGCTGTTCAGCTGGGTCTAACTCCTTGTGACCTTATGGACTTTGGCACCCTGCGCTCGTCAGCAGCTATTTCTGAGAGTTCTTGCAGGATCCTATTCACTATTTCCAATGCAGTCTAACCATCTTCAGCGAGATAAAAACATTAAAGCGGATCTATAGTTAAAATATAAAATTATAAATTAATTTCCACATTGCATTTAAATTATTTCTAATCCTACTTTCATTATTATGAACAATCTTAAATTTTGTAATGATCCATACACATTCAGGGCTTGTTTACACTAACATTGCCCTCAGAGGAGGAAACCACTAGGGATTCACGGATTATCGTTTTTCCGGTGCCGATATGATACTGATATTTTGGCCACCTCTTGGGCCGATATTGTGTGCCGATATCTGTACATTTAACTAGGGCTGAAACACTTTACTATTTTGAGACAGTTTTTCCTTCGATAATGAAAATAAAAAAAGATTTTCAATACCATTTATCACCAAATGAAATACTAATTAGTCCTTAAAAAATAAAAATAAATATACGCAGAATAATGTCAAATGTGCAAATGTGTTAAAATGTGTTTTACCTTCTGTCAATAAGGGGTTAACATCATAGATAGAGGGCACGTTTTTCTTTTATCTACATTAAGATTCTGCAGGGTACAAACTGACTTTAAAGCGGAGCTCCACCCAAAAGGGAAGCTCTGCTTGTTTGTACCGCCCCCCCCCCCTCCACTGCCACATTTGGCACTTTTTTTTGTTTTGGGGACAGGGGAGTCTTCTGGGACATATTACAGCAGGGCTCGACAATTCCCGGTCGCCATGGCGACTAGTTTTTCAGGCGGACCTGATCAGACCCTTAGGCCCCTTTCCACACCGAAGCGTTTGTCAGGCGCTACAGCGCTAAAAATAGCGCCTGTATAGCGCCTGAAAAAAAGCGGGTCCTTTCACTCCAGTGTGAAAGCCCGAGGGCTTTCACACTGGAGCGGTGCGCTAGCAGGACGGTAAATAAAAGTCATGCTAGCAGCATCTTTGGAGTGGTAAAGGAGCGGTGTATTCACTGCTCCTACCCATTGAAATCAATGTGACAGCGCGGCAATACCGCTGGCAAAGCGCTGCTTGCGGGGGGTTTTAACCCTTTTTCGCCGTCGCCCGCACCGACGCCCACTAAAAAAAACCTGGCTCCTAACTTTTTTAGCTGGCTCCTAGAGTCCAAGCAAATGTGTTAAGCCCTGTATTACAGGTCCCAGAGGACTACAGGACCAGTCACAAGGTGCAGTCAGACTCGCACATGCGCAGTAGGAAATCGGCTGTGTTCCCCTTTCTCCTACTAGACATGCTGTCTTGTCAATATGCCATTGGCACACGTTCCTGAAACTAAGGAATGTAACGATTACCAGCTGGAGGTCTTAAGCTAGAATTATTGCTCTCGCTCTAACGTTCACAGTGATACTTCACATGTGTGGTTTGAACGCCGTTTACATATGTGGGCGCGACTTACATATGCGTTTTCTTCTGCATGAGAGCACACAGGGGCACTTTAATTTTTTTTTATTATTTTTACACTTTCCCTTTAAAAAAAAAAAATTTTGATCACTTTTATTCCTATTACAAGGAATGGAATGTAAACATCCCTTGTAATAGGGATAGTGCATGATCGGTCCTCTTTATGGAGAGATGTGGGGTCTATAAGACTCCACATCTCTCCTCCAGGCTGGAAAGCGTCAGATGAAAACAAAAAAATTTAACGATCTGATGCTTTCTAGCCGAGATCTCAGCTTTGTTTACTTCTGGCAGCTCGGACGTGATGTCATAACGTTGCTCCCGGGCCTCCGAGAGTCATAGAGATTGCCGGGGACCATCTGTCCCTCGGTTTTCTCTATGACTGCCTTCTGGCACAGGCGGATTCTTTCTCCGGGTCCCCGATCGCACGGAAGAGCCTGCAGAAGCACTGGAGGGCAGCGGGAGGGGGACATCCCCTCCCATCGCCGGTTAGAACGATCAATCGGCAGCACTGCCACCATGATCATTCTTATGGTGTAGGGAATCGCCGGCTGAAAAAAAATGATATCTGGATGATGCCTGCAGCCCAGGACATCATATGATGGGCTGCGGTATGGAAGTGGTTAATTAGCACTACTGAAGTCGCTCCGACTTTAGAAAAGGATCCTGTACTACTTTAAGATGACTTCTATCCAACTTGTGCCCATAGACTTTATTGGAAGTTGCCTCCAAGTCGGGTCCGTATTTTAATTGATGTAATTTGGATCCGACATTACAGGAAAAATACCCAGGCATTCCATGAAGTTGCTTTGAAGTTGCCTGGCAAAGCTGTGCCGAATTTCAGGTCGCGACAGTGTGAACCGCCTCTCCTCTTTTATACTCTGTAGCTCCTGAAGTGCAGGTTAATTTGTTTTATTTTAACAGTACACTTTATACTGTAATTTGTATTACTGTAATAATTTTTAAAGGAATAAATGGTTGTGAACAAATCATCTGAGTTTCCATTATTTCTTTGATTCGCTTTGATATACAATTGCTTTGGATTACAAGCACGTTTCCGGAACGAATTATGCTCACAATACAACGTTTTTCCATATATGCTTATTTTATTGGGGGAAGTTAAAGTGGTTGTAAACCCATTACAACCACTTTAACCTACAGGTAAGCCTAGATTACGGCTTACCTGTAGGTGCAAGAAATATCTCCACAACCTAAAAGGTTTAGGAGATATTTACAGAAATAGTAGCACCGATGTCTACGGCGCATGCGCCGTAGACATCGGGCGCAGGCGCACTGAACATGCCGCTTCTAAAGGCGAACATGCCGCTAGTGGCGGCACCAGTGCGCGGGCGTGACGTCATCGCTGCTTCGGCCAGTCACAGCGCCGGAGCAGCGATACCCGGAAGACACGCCGAGTCAACATGACAGCAACGGAGGAGGTGAACAAGGGTCGATTCGATCTCAGGTTAGTAATTCATAATGAGCTAGTATGCTATGCATACTAGCTCATTATGCCTTTGCCTTGCAGGATGTCTTTTTTTTTTTTTTTTTTTAACTTTACTTCCTCTTTAAGCCTATTACATGCTATTAAAAAAAAAAAAAAATCGGAAGAACAATTGTTTTTTTTTTTTTTGGCATACTAGTCCAATATCAAAAACAAGAGTGCCATTATATGGTATGAAAATTTTCATATGACAGAATACAACTTCAGTCTATGGGGTTGATTTATTAAAACTGGAGAGTGCAAAATATGGTGCAGCTCTGCATAGAAAACAATCAGCTTCCGGGTTTTTTTTAATTGTCAAAGCTTAATTGAACAAGCTGAAGTTAGAAGCTGATTGGCTATAATAAACAGTTGCACTCCAGTTTTAGTAAATCAACCCCTATGTCTAGTCCCCTATGGTTACAGTTTGTTTCTGATCATGCACAGACTTGCTGTTTCAGGTTTGTATAGAAAGAATACTTTTCTTATTAAAGAAAAAAAAATAATAAATTAGACATTACGATAAGAAGAACAATTTTCCAACACGTTCCTTCGAAATTTTTCCTCTGAACAGTCCATATTGGCTCTCAACCGCAGTGTGGGAATGAATAGAAAGTCGAACTAACAATTTGAATATGGATAATTTCATCCAATGTTTTAATAGTGTGCATTAGGCTTTCTGCTGACTTCCAACATCCAAGCAAAAAAAAATGCTGTTTTTTTTTTTTGCATGCGAGTGGGTATTCTTTGCTAAGTGAAGTTTCACCTCACTTACTAATAGAGCACCCACCCTTGCAGAGTAAACGGTCTATTGGCCTTTAGTAAATCTATCCTGATGTGTACAAAGCAGAGGAGGCTCATCCAGAATACATCTCATCTCTCATACTGCAACCCATGTCACTGATAATCCCCCTCACTGCTCCTCTCATTGTTATTACTGATGAGGATAATGCTACAGAAGAGATCCGAAGCAGCATATCCTCTGTAATCATGAAGAGATTATTATGAAGTGATACAATGTACACACCTGATAGTATGGAGTAAAGAGTAAATGAGTCACACTGTCCTGTCACACTGAGGTCTGGATTGTACACACAGGTACATCTACACTGGGAGTTGGTGGTACAGGGGGGAAAAGGTATTAGTTGTTAGGAAGCAGATTCCGCACACTGTTGGTTGTTGGAAAAAAGTCTGATAGCAGAGTTGTGCACACTGTTAGTTGTTGGGTAGCAGAGCACAGTGTTGGGTGGGTAGCAGTGCACAGTGTTGGGTGGGTAGCAGTGCACAGTATTGGGTGGGTAGCAGTGCACAGTATTGGGTGGGTAGCAGAGCACAGTATTGGGTGGGTAGCAGAGCACAGTATTGGGTGGGTAGCAGAGCACAGTATTGGGTGGGTAGCAGAGCACAGTGTTGGGTGGGTAGCAGAGCACAGTGTTGGGTGGGTAGCAGAGCACAGTATTGGGTGGGTAGCAGAGCACAGTATTGGGTGGGTAGCAGAGCACAGTATTGGGTGGGTAGCAGTGCACAGTGTTGGGTGGGTAGCAGAGCGCATTGTTGGTTGGGTAGCAGAGAGCAGTGTTGGGTGGGTAGCAGAGAGCAGTGTTGGGTGGGTAGCAGAGCGCAGTGTTGGGTGGGTAGCAGTGCACAGTATTGGGTGGGTAGCAGAGCACAGTGTTAGGTAGGTAGCAGAGAAGTGTTGGTGTCAGTGTTGCTCTTACCGGCTCGGACGTGTAGTATATGTAGTAGGGCTCCTAGCACACACAGTGCGGTGAAGGTGACACCCGGGGTCATGTCTGCTCGGTGTACAGCATGGAGCTCCGTCTATAGTCCTCTCACCCTCACCACAACCCCATCCCCGGACACTGTACACTACACCGACCCCAGCAGGAGTCAGGACGTACAGCGGGGTGACGTCACGGGAGGGGGGCAGAAAGTTTCCTCTGTCTGAGCCGAACTCTCCGGAGATCTCATTTCTCCCGGGGGGCGGCTGGAGGGCGGGACAGGGAGGAGGAGGGGAGCAGAGAATTGTTCCCTCAGGAGGGAGAGCTGTGTATGCCATATACTCCGTGTCTGCTCTGTACAGGAGGGAGGGGGGGCTGTACACACTATATACACATTATATGACCGGATATATACACCTCTGTACACCATATACACATTGTACGATCTCATTTATAGTTACACCTAGGTACATGTGGTAGACACGTGTTTCTCAACCTTGTTTTCAGTCAGAGAACTTTTAGGCCTCACATACCGTGTACACTATATATACATTGTATGACCAGATGTATACACCTGTGTACACTATATATGCATTGTTTGACCGGATATATACACCTATGTACACTATATATATATATATATATATATATATACATATACACTTTGTATGACCAGATATATACACACTGGTGTACACTATACATTCTATGACCTGCTTTATGCACCTACACCTGGGTACATATGGCAGACACATGTTTATCACCCTTTTTCCAGTCAGGGACCTTTTAGGCCTCATGCACAGCAGGGGCTTTTGTAAACACTTTACTACTGACAGGAGAAAAGCCGCTCCAAAAACACGCCTAAGCCACGTTTTTGCAATTTCAATTGAATACGCTGCCCTGCACACGATAAACGCCCAAATGTAGCTCCAAGATCTTTTTGGTTGTGGAGTGTCAGGCATTTTTTTTCAGTGTGTTTTTGTATTGCGTTTTTGTCACACTAAAATAGCGCAAAGCGAAGCGCACATCTGCTACCCGCGCTTGTCGAATTATCGGGGCGTTTGACCTGCCGAATAACCACAATGCACTACGCTGCTTCACAGTGCATTG
This sequence comes from Lithobates sylvaticus, assembly GCA_028564925.1. Classification (NCBI taxonomy): domain Eukaryota; kingdom Metazoa; phylum Chordata; class Amphibia; order Anura; family Ranidae; genus Lithobates; species Lithobates sylvaticus. The sequence goes on from CM053026.1 coordinate 91,569,683, forward strand.
GAGGCCCTGATTGGCGGAAGCAATGAAAGCTTTGCCCAGTCAGGGCACAGAGCACCGTCAGAGCCATGATTGGAGAAAGTAATGATGACTCTATCCAATCATCGCTCATTTCTCTTAGTCCCGCCCCACACTATAATAATATTCTCCCCATTGTGGCCATTTGCAGTGTGATATTGCTGTTGAGAGAGATAGAACAGCGCAGTATAGCACAGTGCAACTAGCAAGTTAGTGTGCTATAGTGCGATTCTATTGTCAGTGTAGAATATCAGTTTAGTGTGAATGTAGTGATAGTTCAGTGTAGTGTGATTTTTACTTTAGTGTGAGTTTAATTTGGCACGACAGGTTTCCTACAATATATATCAGTGCGTTACTGCACGTTTAACGCAGTGCATATCAGTGTGTTACCGCACGTTTAACGCTGTATATATATCAGTGCGTTACTGCATGTTTTACACAGTGTATATCAGTGTGTTACTATACGTTTAGCACAGTAAATATCAGTGCGTCACTACACAATTAATGCAGTATACATCAGTGTGTTACTGCACGTATAGTATATATCAGTGCATTACTACACGTTTGACGCATTATATTTGAGTGCATTACTGCACATCTAATGCAGTATATATTAGTGCATTACTATACGTTTAGCACAGTATATATCAGTGCACAATTAATGCAGTATATATCAGTGCATTACTGCATGTTTAACGCAGTATATATCAGTGTGTTACTGCATGCTTTACGCAGTATATATCAGTGCGTTACTGCACGTTTTACGCAGTATATTTCAGTGTGTTACTGCACTTTTAATGCAGTATATATCAGTGCGTTACTGCACGTTTAATGCAGTACATAGCAATGCGTTACTGCACGTTTAACGCAGTATATATTAGTGCATTACTCTATGTTTAACACAGTATATATTAGTCTGTTACTGCACGTTTAACGCTGTATATATATATATATCAGTGCGTCACTGCGCGTTTTACACAGTGTATATCAGTGTGTTACTGCACGTCTAATGCAGTATATATTAGTGCATTACTATACGTTTAGCACAGTATATATCAGAGCATTACTGCATGCTTAACCACTTTCCTACCAGGCACGAACACCCCCTTCCTGACCAAGCCATTTTTCAGCTTTCAGCACTGTTGCAATTTGAATGACAATTGCGTGGTCATGCAACGCTGTACCCAAATAACATTTTTATAATTTTTCCCCACAGATAGAGCTTTATTTTGGTGGTATTTAATCACCTCTGCGGTTTTTATTTCCTGCGCTATAAACAAAAGAAGAGGGACAAGTTTGAAAAAACACAGAATTTTTAACTTTTTATTATAAATAATATCCAATTATTTTTTTTTTTTTAAACAAATTTTTTCCTCAGTTTAGGCCAATACATATTCTTATACATAGTTTTGGTAAAAAAAATTGCAATAAGCGTATATTGATTGGTTTGCGCAAAAGTTATAGCGTCTACAAAATAGGGGATAGATTTATAGCATTTTTATTATTATTTTTTTTTTTACTAGTAATGGTGGCGATCTTCGATTTTTATCGTGACTGCGACATTGCGGCGGACATATCGGACACTTTTGACACATTTTTGGGACCATTCACATTTATACAGCGATCCGTGCTATAAAAATGCATTGATTACTGTATAAATGTGACTGGCAGGGAAGGGGTTAACACTAGGGGGTGATCAAGGGGTTAATATGTCCCCTATGTGAGTGATTCTAACTGTAGGGGGAGGGGACTGACTGGGGGAGGGGACCGATCAGTGTCTCTATGTACAAGGGACACACCATCAGTCTCCTCTCTTCTGACAGGACGTGGATCTGTGTGTTTACATACACAGATCCACGTCCTGCTCAGTTACTGGGCAATCGCGGGTGCCAGGCGGACATCGCGGCCACCGGGCACGGGCATCGGGTCCCCTGCGGCGGGCACGCACGCACGCGCCTCCCTAGTGGCCGAAATTTGGACGTCATATGATGGCGTCCCGCAACAAGAGCCGCACCGCTCCGCCGTCAATTGACAGTGGGCGGTCGGCTACAGGTTAATGCATAATATATCAGTGTGTTACTGCACGCTTTACACAGTATATTTCAGTGCGTTACTGCACGTTTTACACAGTACATTTCAGTGTGTTACTGCACGTTTAACGCACTATATATCAGTGCGTTACTGCACGTTTAACGCAGTATATTTGAGTGCGTCACTGCACATTTTATGCAGTATATTTCAGTGCGTTACTGCATGTTTAATTCTGTATATTTCAGTGCATTACTTCACATTTAACACAGTATATTTTAATGCATTACTGCACGTTTAATGCAGTATATATCAGTGTGTTACTGCACGTATAACGCAGTATATATCAGTGCATTACTGCACGTTTGATGCAGTATATTTGAGTGCATTACTGCACATTTAACGCAGTATATATTAGTGCATTACTATACATTTAGAACAGTATACATCAGTGCATTACTGCACAATTATCACAGTATATATCAATGCATTACTGCACGCTTAATGCAGTATATTTCCCCACAGTTACAACCTTTTGTACCACCTCCCCCACCCTATTAGATTGTAAGCTCTTCTGAGCAGGGCCCTCTTAATCCTCTTGTATTTAATTGTATTATAACTGTATTGTCTACCTTTTATATTGTAAAGCAATGCGTAAACTGTTGACGCTATATAAATCCTGTAATAAATAAATAAAAAAATATATATTTGAGTGTGTTATTGCACTTTTAATGCAGTATATTTGAGTGTGTTACAGCACGTTTTACACAGTATATATGAGTGTGTTACTGCTCATTTAATGCAGTATATATCAGTGCATTACTGCACGCCTAGCTACTTCAGCCCTGGAAGTATTTACCCCCTTCCTGACCAGAGCGTTTTTTGTGATTTGTCGTTTTATTGATTGGTTTGCGCAAAAGTTATAGCGTCTACAAAATAGGGGATAGTTTTATGGCATTTTTATTAATAATAATTTTTTACTAGTAATGGCGGCGATCAGCGATTTTTATCATGACTGCAACATTATGGCGGACACATTGGACAATTTTGACACATTTTTGGGACCATTGGCATTAATACAGCGATCGATGCTATAAAATTGCATTGATTACTTAAAAAAATTCACTGGCAGTGAAGAGGTTAACCACTGGGAGTGGTTAAGTGTGTCCTGGGGGAGTGTGTCTAACTGTCTGGGGGATGGGCTGTGTGTGACACCACACTGATCGCTGCTCCCGATGACAGGGAGCAGACGATCAGTGTCCTATCACTAGGCAGAACAGGGAGATGCTGTTTACATTGGCATCTCCCTGTTATTCAGCTCTGTGACACGATCGCGGGTATCCCCGTGGTGATCGAGTCAGCGGGACCCGCAGACACCGTCACGGAGCTTGTGCACGGCGGGAAATTCAAAGTAACGTACGGGTATGTTACTTTGCCCAGCCGTGCCATTCTGCTGACGTATATGTGCTGACAGCGGTCGGCAAGTGGTTAATGCAGTACATAGCAGTGCATTACTGCACGTTTAACACAGTATATATTAGTGCATTACTCTACATTTAACGCAGCATATTTCAGTCCGTTACTGCACGTTTAACACAGTATATTTCAGTGCGTTACTGCACGTTTAACGCAGAGTATTCAAGTGCATTACTGCACTTTTAATGCAGTATATTTGAGTGCTTTTCAGCACGTTTTACACAGTATATTTGAGTGTGTTACTGCTTATTTCACACAGTATATATCAGTACGGTACTGCATGTTTAATGCAGTATGTATCAGTGCATTACTGCATGTTAACGCAATATATATCAGTGCATTACTGCACGTTTAACGCAGTATCTTTGAGTGCGTTACTGCAGTCTAACGTAGTATATATTATTGCGTTACTATACGTTTAGCTCAGTGTATATAGTGCGTTACTTCACATTTTACGCAGTATATATGAGTGTGTTACTGCAAGTTTAACGCTGTATATATCAGTGCATTACTATTCGTTAAGCACAGTATATATCAGTGCGTTACTGCACAATTAACATAGTATACATCAGTGCATTACTGCACGCTTAATGCAATATATTTGAGTGTGTTACTGTCTTTTTAATGCAGTATATTTGAGTGCGTTACAGCATGTTTTGCACAGTATATTTGAGTGTGTTACTGCTCATTTAACGCAGTATATATCAATGCGGTACGGCACGTTTAATGCAGTATGTATCAGTGCATTACTGCACGTTTAACGCAGTATATATTAGTGCGTTACTATATGTTTAGCACAGTATATATCAGTGCGTTACTGCACGTTTTATGCTGTATATTTCAGTGTGTTACTGCATGTTTAACACAGTATATATCAGTGCATTACTGCACTTTTAACACAGTACATAGCAGTGCGTTACTGCACGTTTAATGCAGTATATTTGAGTGCATTACAGCATGTTTTATGCAGTATATCAGTATGTTACTGCAGGTTTAATGCAGTATATATTAGTGCGTTACTTCACATTTAACACAGTGTATTCCAATGCGTTATTACATGATTAATGCAGTATATTTGAGTATGTTACTCCACGTTTAGCGCAGTTAATATCAGTGCATTACTGTATGTATAATGCAGTATATATCAGTGTGTTACCCGTAGTATATATCAGTGCAATACTGCATGTTTAATGCAGTATATTTTGGTGCATTACTGCATGTTTTACTCAGAATATATCAGTGCATTACTGCATGTTTAACGCAGTATATATCAGTGCATTACTGCATGTTTAACACAGTATATATCAGTTACTGCACGTTTAATGCAGTATATTTGAGTGCGTTATTGCACGTTTAACGCAGTATATTTGAAAGCGTTACTGCATGTTTAGCGCAGTATATTTGCGTATTTTACTCCACATTATATATATCGGTGCATTACTGCACGTTTAACGCAGAGTAGTTTAGTGTGTTACTACAAGTATAACGCAGTATATTTGAGTGCATTACTGCACTTTTAAACGCAGTATATTTGAGTGTGTTACTGCATGTTTAACAAAGCATATTTTAAGTCGTTACTGCGCGTTTAATGCAGTATATACAGAAAGTGCATTAATGCACATTTAACCACTTGCCTACCAGGTACGAACACCCCCTTCCTGACCAAGCCATTTTTCAGCTTTCAGCGCTGTCACATTTTGAATGACAATTGCGCGGTCATGCAAGGATGTACCCAAATAACATTTTTATAATTTTTTCCCCACAAATAGAGCTTTATTTTGGTGGTATTTGATCACCTCTGCGGTTTTTATTTCTTGCACTATAAACAAATTAAGAGGGACAAGTTTGAAAAAACGCTATATTTTTTACTTTTTATTATAATAAATATCCAATTTTTTTTTTTTAAACTAATTTTTTCCTCAGTTTAGACCGATACGTATTCTTCTACATATTTTTGGTAAAAAAAAAATCACAATAAGCGTCTATTGATTGGTTTGCGCAAAAGTTATAGCGTCTACAAAATAGGGGATAGATTTATAGCATTTTTATTATTATTTTTTTTTTTACTAGTAATGGCGGCGATTTGCGATTTTTATCGTGACTGCGACATTGCGGCGGACATATCGGACACTTTTGACACATTTTTGGGACCATTCACATTTATACAGCGATCCGTGCTATAAAAAATGCATTGATTACTGTATAAATGTGACTGGCAGGGAAGGGGTTAACACCAGGGGGCACTGCAGGGGTTAATATGTTCCCTATGTGAGTGATTCTAACTGTGGGGGGAGGGGACTGACTGGGGGAGGGGACCGATCGGTGTCCCTATGTACAAGGGACACACCATCGGTCTCCTCTCCTCTGACAGGATGTGGATCTGTGTGTTTACACACACAGATCCACGTCCTGCTCAGTTACCGGGCAATCGCGGGTGCTTGGCGGACATCGCGGCCGCCGGGCACGCGCATCGGGTCCCCAGCTACGCGGCGGGCACGCGCGCGCCTCCCGCGGCGCGCGCATGCCCCCTAGTGGCCAAAAAGCGAGCGCTGTCATATGACGGCGGCCTGCTACAAGAGCTGCACCGTCCCGCCGTCATTTGACAGTGGGCGGTCAGCTACAGGTTAATGCAGTATATGTCAGTGCGTTACTGCAGAGTAGTTTAGTGCGTTACTGCACGTTTAACACAGTGTGTTACTGCAAGTTTAGCGCCGTATATATCAGTGCAATACTGCACGATTAACGCAGTATATTTCAGTGCATTACTGCACTGTTTACTCAGTATATTTAAGTGGGTTACTGCATGTTTAATACAGTAAATATCAGTGCATAACTGCAGTGCATTAATGCAGTATATCTGAATGCGTTACTGCAGTTTAACGCAGTATATTTCATTGTGTTAATGCACATTTAATACAGCATATTTCAGTGCATTACTGCGCGTTTAACAAAGTATATTTGAAGCCATTACTGCGTGTTTAATGCAGTATATATCAGTGCCTTACTGCACGTTTAGCACAGTTGTCATGGTCCTTGGAATACTATTTAAATTAAGTATTTTTCCTTGATTTTATTACACAGTGGTGTGTCCTCCGCCCTGTCTTAAGGCTAACCCCCTCCAGATGGCTCTGTGGTCTGGAAGGAAGGCATTGTTTTGTGTTTGACCGTTTGTTTATGTACTTTAATTATCTCCTGGGACTTCTCTGTGTCATTACACATCAGTGCTCCTATTCAAGCCTATCAGACCAATCCCTGCTGTCCCTGTTTCAAGTCCTCATTTGCATGGCCAAGAGGACCTAAGTGATGACTAGAGTGTAATAAGGGGGTATAAACAGTAACAAATTGCTAAGTGATAAAATATCAGGTGAAAATAAAATAATTCTTATAAACAATGAACCTCCAAAATAATTAGTGAAATCTTAATCATGAAAATCAATAAAATATACAAATCTATAAATAAGCACTTTAAATAGCACATCAAAAAGTCCAATGTGCACTTCTGAATAAAAGGTATAAATTAAATCCAGAAAAAACTTCTGTGCCAATCTGACGATTAAAAATGCAATCCAAACAATATTGTGACAGTCTGACAGTGATTCAAAATTTTTTCCCTCCACCGTAAAAAAAACAACAATGAAAACTGGTCAGTCCTCAGTGATGACACCTGTGTGTGTACAAGCCTCTCACCTTACTGCCATAAGGTAACAGCATATATGGATCACAAACAGCAGTCCTCAGAGGGTCCCTCTTTGATGTTAGTAGCACTTCCTTTATTTTAAAAATTTTAAAAATGGCAACAATCCACGAGCGCTCGTATGCTTCAGTCAGTCCTTGTTACGCCTATTGCTCCAATATTTTATATATATTTTAGCATTTAGCAATCTGTTACTGTTTATACCCCCTCATAGCACTAGCACTTTTTTCACTTAGTTATCTCACAGCGCAAACACCAATATTTATTATTTTGTACCTCTCTACCTGTTAAGGATCAGCTAACCAGGTGTTTGCTGCAGTGTACCCCTAGCTCTAATATTTTTTTGACAGCACATTTATTCTACCGAGGACTAAAGTGTACTTTACAATTGACCAATAGGAAAGTGGCTGTTTGGGCAGGGTGTTCAAACTGCTCTGTATCAAAGTGTGTTGTGTGCATCCAATAAACATGAGATTCCTGTTTGAACTTACATACAGCCTGCCTGGTGTTTGTTCTGAGCTATCACAGCTGGATTAGAACAGCACATAGCTGTAGTTTGAATCCCGGAGCATAGGACGAACAAACTATTAGACGTTGTGATTTGCAATCTGATCCAAGTAGAGTAGAGTGGAACAGAGTGAGCAGGGGCTCATTACAACAGTATATACAGTATCAGTGCGTTACTGCATGTTTAACACAGTTTATGTCTGTGCATTACTACATGTTTAATGCTGTATATTTTAGTGCATTACTGCATGCATAATGCAGTATATATCAGGGCGTTACTGCATGTTGAACGCAGAGTAGTTTAGTGCATAACTGTAGGTTAAGCACAGTATTTATCAATGCAATACTGCAGGTTTAACGTAGTATTTATCAGTGCAGTGCTGCACATTTAACACAGTATATTTCAGTGCCTTACTGCACAATTAAAGCAGTATATTTCAGTGCGTTACTGCAGGGTCAACGCTGTATATATCAGTATGATACTGCACGTTTAACGCAGTGTATTTCAGTGCGTTACTGCATGTTTAACAAAGTGTATTTGAAGGCCATACTGCACGTTTAATTCAGTATATACAGTATCAGTGCGTTACTGCACATTTTACGCAGTATATAGGAGTGCATTACTGTATGTATAACACAGTATATATCAGTGCGTTACTGCATTTTTAACGCAATGAAATTTAGAAAGTGTTACTGCATGTTTAATGCAGTATATTTGAGTGCATTACTGCATGTTTAATGCAGTATATTTCAGTGCATTACTGCAGGGTTAATGCAGTACATATCAGTGCATTACTGCACGTTTACCACAGTATATACAGTATCAATGCATCACTGCATGTTTAACGCAGAGTAGTTTAGTGTGTTACTACATGTTTAATGCAGTATATATCAGTGCGTTATTGCACATTAACTGCAGTATATTTAAGTGTGTTACTGCAGGGTTAATGCTGTATATATCAATTCATTACTGCATGTTTAACGCAGTATATTTGGGTGCGTTACTACACATTTAATGCAATGTATATCTTTGTTTCTGCACCTTTAATGTAGTATATACAGTATTAGTGCATTACTGCACTTTTAACGCAGTTTATGTCAGTGCAATACTACACATTTAACACAGTATAATTAAGTATGTTGCTATGTTTAGTGCGCAGTATGTATCAGTGTGTTACTGTAGGTTTAGTGCAGCATATATTAGTGCAATACTGCACGTTTAATGCAGTATATATCAGTGTGTTACTGCACATTTAACGCCGTATATGTCAGTCTGTTACTGCATATTTAACAAAGTATATTTCAGTGCATTACTGCATGTTTAACGCTGTAAATTTTTGCGTTACTGCACATTTAATGCAGTGTATATCTGCGTTTCTGCACGTTTAATGTAACATAGACATCTGCATTATGTTATGTTCCGAATCGAAATTCGGACGAATTTTTCATTATTCGGACATTCGGATGCATCCGAATTACAATACTAACGAATTTAACCGAATCCGAATTTTTTCGAATCGAAAAATCGCGACGAAATTCGAAATATCTCAGGGTCACTTGTGATAGAAACCCCATTTGGAGATGTTGGAGTGCTAGTTCTACTGTGTTTGCATACCAAATTTGGGGTTTCTAGCTACAAGTGGCTCCGAGATATGTGGCCCCAAAGTCGGGTCGCAAAATGTCATTCTCTGCTGCAGAAAAGTGCTTGACATTTTGCGACCCGACTTTGGGGCCACGTATCTCGGGGTCACTTGGTGATAGAAACACCAAATTTGGTATGCAAACACAGTAGAACTAGCACTACAACATCTCCAAATTTAGTTTCTATCACCAAGTAACCCCGAGATACGTGGACCCAAAGTCGGGTCGCAAAATATGTTCGAAACCGGTTGAAATAGTTTCAAATGCGGTTGAAATAGTTTCAAATGCAGTTGAAATAATTTTGAATCATGTTGATAGTATTTCAAGCGGATTCGAAAATATTTTGCGACCCGACTTTGAAAAAAAAAATTAAATTGATTCTAACAGTCTGCAGGAGATCTGCAAAAAAAAAAAGAAGTGAAATGGCTGTTAATAGTCTACAGGAGATCTGCTAAAAAACAAAAGGAATAGATGCTAATAGTCTGCAGGAGATCTGGTGAGAAAACAAAATAGATACTAATGGTCTGCAGGAGATCTGCAAAAAAATGAAATAGATGCTAATAGTCTGCAGGAAATCTTATGGAAACAAATAGTAATCTTCAAAAAAATTAAAATAAATTGAGTAGATAGTATCTATATTCTATTATGTTCTATTGTTTTTGTAGTCTATGCTCTATTTTATTATAATCTTTTCTATCCAAAGTTAAAATTAATTAATTAAACAATTTTAATTCATACTATTCGAAATTCGAATTTATTCTATTCGAAATTCGAATTTCAGAAGATGGTTGTATATTCTTTCTATTTTATTCTATTAAATTAAATATTTTTTCTATTCTGTTCTAATCTTTTCTATTTGAATTATAAATTTTGGAAGATGGTTATTTACTTATATACATCTGTCACATAAAAAAAAAAGATGTGAAATGGCTGTCACGGATGTCGATCGCAAGGCAAGTACATATGCTGTATGTCATTGTCCACTTGCCACAACACCTGCCACAAGTGCCACGACACCAGCCATGAGTGCCACGTGACCTGTCACGTGACGGACCACAAGTGCCACGTGACCTAGTTGTGGATTGTCCACTTGCCATGTGACCTGCCACAAGTTATGGGGTTCCTAGCACCAAGTGACCCCCAGATATGGGGGATATGTCAAGTACTTTTCTACAGCAGAGAATGACATTTTGTGACCCGACTTTGGGGCCACATATCTCGGGGCCACTTATAGCTGGAAACCCCAAATTTGGTATGCAAACACATTATTTGGGGTTTCTATCACCAAGTAACCCCGATTTGAAACTATTTCAAGCGGATTCGAAAATATTTTGCGACCCGAAATTTGGGTCCACGTATCTCGGGGTTACTTGGTGATAGAAACCCCAAATATGGGGTTATTGTAGTGCTAGTTGTAATGTGTTTGCATACCACATTTGGGGTTTCTAGCTATAAGTGGCCCCGAGAGACGTGGCCCCAAAGTCGGGTCGCAAAATTTCATTCTCTGCTGCAGAAAATTACTTGACATATCGCCCATATCTGGGGGTCACTTGGTGCTAGGAACCCCATAACTTGTGGCAAGTGGACAATCCACAACTTGGTCATGTGGCAGGTCACGTGGCACTCGGACAATGACAGCATATGTACTTGCCTTGCGATCGACATCCGTGACAGTTATTTCACATCTTTTTTTTATGTGACAGATGTATATAAGTAACTAACCATCTTCCAAAATGTATAATTCAAATAGAAAAGATTAGAACAGAATAGAAAAAAATATATAATTTAATAGAATAAAATAGAAAGAATATACAACCAACTTCTGAAATTCGAATTTCGAATAGAATAAATTTGAATTTAGAATAGTATGAATTCAAATTTTTTAATTAATACATTTTTACTTTGGATAGAAAAGATTATAATAAAATAGAAAATAGACTAGAAAAACAATAGAACAGAATAGAATAAATTATATTTTTTTCTATTCTGTTCTATTGTTTTTCTAGTCTATTCTTTTATATTCTATTAAAATCTTTTCTATTAAAATCAAACTCATTATATACTAAATTCGAATTTCGGAAGAGGGTTATATATATATTTTTTTCTGACATTTGAATTTCGTATAGAATGAACTCGAATTTGAATAGAAAAGATTAGAATAGAGAGCATAGACTAGAAAAACAATAGAACATAATAGAATATAGATACTATCTATTTCGTTTTCAAAAAAAAATTCAGATTACTATTTGTTCCCATAAGATCTCCTGCAGACTATTAGCATCTATTTAATTTTTTTGCAGATCTCCTGCAGACTATTAGTATCTATTTCGTTTTCTCACCAGATCTCCTGCAGACTATAAGCATCTATTTCTTTTTTAGCAGATCTCCTGTAGACTATTAACAGCCATTTCACTTTTTTTTTTTTTGCAGATCTCCTGCAGACTGTTAGAATCAATTAATTTTTTTTTTCAAAGTCGGGTCGCAAAATATTTTTCGAATCCGCTTGAAATAGTATCAACATGATTCGAAATTATTTCAACCGCATTTGAAACTATTTCAACCGCATTTGAAACTATTTCAACTAGATTCGAAAATATTTTGTGACCCGACTTTGGGACCACGTATCTCAGGGTCACTTAGTGATAGAAACCCCAAATTTGGAGATGTTGTAGTGCTAGTTCTACTGTGTTTGCATACCAAATTGTTGGGGGTTTCTAGCTATAAGTGACCCCGAGATACGTGGCCCCAAAATCGGGTCACAAAATGTCAAGCACTTTTCTGCAGCAGAGAAGGACATTTTGCGACCCGAATACTACAACATCTCAGAATTTGGGGTTTCTATCACCAAGTAATCCCGAGATACATGGACCTGAAGATGTATCAAGATGATTCGAAATTATTTCAACTGCATTTGAAACTATTTCAATCGTATTCAAAAATATTTTGCGACCCGAAATTTGGGTCCATGTATCTCGGGGTTACTTGGTGATAGAAACCCCAAACTTGGGGTTATTGTTTTTCTAGTCTATTTTCTATTTTATTATAATCTTTTCTATCCAAAGTTAAAATTAATTAATTAAAAAATTTGAATTCATACTATTCGAATGTAAATATGTGTCCCTCGCGCTACTTGGAGTAAGTGAATGGTCTGTGATGGATAGTGGTGCTCTGCTGCAAAATGTGGCGTGTTCACAAATACACAATAAGTAATAGTATAAAAAGGAATTTCGCGCAATAAATAGCTAAAATAATGAAAACATGTGCAATAAATAAGTAAACGGTATAGTTACCGGTGAGAGGTACTGTGTGCTTCAATGTTGGTACATAATGGAGTGATTGATAATAATAAAAGCAACCAGTGCAAAATTTCTATAAAGTGCAATGTGTAAATTGACCAGTAGTGGTCACTAGTGATGGTTGGAAGTAATTGCAGTTAGGTTAGACTTGCGTACATTTATGATTAATAAATGTATTTATAGCACATATGTGTGACTAACAATAAATATAATCATATATATTAAATATTTAAAGTGTCATGTGCATATAATTGATGATCAAATGTCTAAAAACCTTCTGTTTGGTATATTATACTTCAAATGACAATGATATAAAATTCGTGACTGGTGAAACACAAGTGCAATAAATAGTGCAATAAATAAATTAGATAATAAATAAGTTAATAAAACAAGTAAGTGACAATAGTGAATAAGTGATTGGGTAATACCCGAAATGTGGGTAAAGAAATATAGTGAAGAGGTAAGTTCATATAGTCCCAGACTGGATAAATATATATTTGTGGATAAAGCAGTGTCCAAATTGATCCGTCAGGTTCTAATAATCAATTCATCCAAATGTTCAACACTTTCTGGATGGTGTATAAAGCGGTAAAGGCTTGGTCCTGATTTCCATATATTTTATCCAATCAATGGTCTCCCAGAACTCTCACCTTAATGATGTTGAAATAGAGCCTTACGGGGATCTCCTATAGCCCCATGTGATTTGGATACAGGTATTCAGCAAACATAGTAAGAAAAAAACTTCTCCTTTAAGAACGTTTAAACTTGCGGTCCTGCAATGCTCAGTGTCAGAGTGACACAGCGCCAGGGAAAAACGGAAGAGAAAGGGGAAGCCTCCACTAGTGTAGTATGTTATTTTGTAATCAAGAGATGTTTATTAAGATAATAGGTGGACTCTTACATTCAAATAAATAAAAACAGGCATAAAGGTTTAAAAATAGCTCTAGGCGTTCTCAGCGCCTTCTCACGTCTCCTTGAGTGCTTCTCTGCCTACGGCCACTCCCTACGCGTTACGACACGTCACGTGTCTTCATCTGGGGAACCGGATTGGCTGTATGGGTTAGGTTTATATTGAGAGAAACCGGAAGTAGATGTTCGGCCATCTTTTTTGTGGTCAATTGTCTAATAGGTAGCGGTCATTCTAATAGTGCTTTGTTATTGTTGTGCCAGCAATCTGTTTTTCGGTGGTGCGTTCCGCCTGTGCGTTCCACCAATATGGCGGCCATTTTCTTGAAGAACAATGGTATTGTGTTATTGCGGCCATTTTCTTGAAGAGCAATTGTTTATTATTCAATAGTCACGGTCTGGCTATGTTATTGTGTTAACATCTGTGTTAGTATTTAACGGAATACGGTCTGTTTAAAGCAGCAACCGCAATACTTTGGTGTCTGACTTTTCTCTGTGTCATATTGTATGTAGGTGCTTGGTGGGATATGATCGATTCATACTCATATTATACAGTCCCAGCCTGGGTAAATGTATTAATGATACAAAAAACTGGCATGTGTCATGTTGTGGTGCATGTGTCACACTATGACACAGTCTGCCTTTCGCCAGATATATATATAGATATAATATTAAAGCTCTATTGTGTTGTGTATAACAGGTTAAGACTATATATATTGTACATTAAAAATGCATTGATGCTGGTTCGGGAATCGACATCAATGTCAATAAGTGTATAAATATCCAGAGCCGATATTAAAAATATTGTAAAATTAAGATTAATTTAAAATCACGTTCCATAAAAATGTATATATAAAATAAAGAATATTGGAGTGAGAGAAAGCCTTGAGATGCCTTCCAATAATTACAAACAATATTTATCTTTATATATTACATCCATATTTAACACATACTTCTAGCAATAATCCCATTGAGTACATGTATTGGTCACGTAGTGTGATGGATGTGGTAATAAAATAAATGAATATATATGCATGTATGTACATTATCCATGGTTCGTTGATTGGTCATCCATGGGTGATCTGTGGGGATGTTACTCGTTTCTGTATAAGGACAAGAAACGTGTACCCAAGGTACTATCCCGCCCACTGTCACTCTAATGTAATGCTGTCACATACCTACACCAAGATACATTAGAGTGACAGTGGGCGGGATAGTACCTTGGGTACACGTTTCTTGTCCTTATACAGAAACGAGTAACATCCCCACAGATCACCCATGGATGACCAATCAACGAACCATGGATAATGTACATACATGCATATATATTCATTTATTTTATTACCACATCCATCACACTACGTGACCAATACATGTACTCAATGGGATTATTGCTAGAAGTATGTGTTAAATATGGATGTAATATATAAAGATAAATATTGTTTGTAATTATTGGAAGGCATCTCAAGGCTTTCTCTCACTCCAATATTCTTTATTTTATATATACATTTTTATGGAACGTGATTTTAAATTAATCTTAATTTTACAATATTTTTAATATCGGCTCTGGATATTTATACACTTATTGACATTGATGTCGATTCCCGAACCAGCATCAATGCATTTTTAATGTACAATATATATAGTCTTAACCTGTTATACACAACACAATAGAGCTTTAATATTATATTTATATATATATCTGGCGAAAGGCAGACTGTGTCATAGTGTGACACATGCACCACAACATGACACATGCCAGTTTTTTGTATCATTAATACATTTACCCAGGCTGGGACTGTATAATATGAGTATGAATCGATCATATCCCACCAAGCACCTACATACAATATGACACAGAGAAAAGTCAGACACCAAAGTATTGCGGTTGCTGCTTTAAACAGACCGTATTCCGTTAAATACTAACACAGATGTTAACACAATAACATAGCCAGACCGTGACTATTGAATAATAAACAATTGCTCTTCAAGAAAATGGCCGCAATAACACAATACCATTGTTCTTCAAGAAAATGGCCGCCATATTGGTGGAACGCACAGGCGGAACGCACCACCGAAAAACAGATTGCTGGCACAACAATAACAAAGCACTATTAGAATGACCGCTACCTATTAGACAATTGACCACAAAAAAGATGGCCGAACATCTACTTCCGGTTTCTCTCAATATAAACCTAACCCATACAGCCAATCCGGTTCCCCAGATGAAGACACGTGACGTGTCGTAACGCGTAGGGAGTGGCCGTAGGCAGAGAAGCACTCAAGGAGACGTGAGAAGGCGCTGAGAACGCCTAGAGCTATTTTTAAACCTTTATGCCTGTTTTTATTTATTTGAATGTAAGAGTCCACCTATTATCTTAATAAACATCTCTTGATTACAAAATAACATACTACACTAGTGGAGGCTTCCCCTTTCTCTTCCGTTTTTCCCTGGCGCTGTGTCACTCTGACACTGAGCATTGCAGGACCGCAAGTTTAAACGTTCTTAAAGGAGAAGTTTTTTTCTTACTATGTTTGCTGAATACCTGTATCCAAATCACATGGGGCTATAGGAGATCCCCGTAAGGCTCTATTTCAACATCATTAAGGTGAGAGTTCTGGGAGACCATTGATTGGATAAAATATATGGAAATCAGGACCAAGCCTTTACCGCTTTATACACCATCCAGAAAGTGTTGAACATTTGGATGAATTGATTATTAGAACCTGACGGATCAATTTGGACACTGCTTTATCCACAAATATATATTTATCCAGTCTGGGACTATATGAACTTACCTCTTCACTATATTTCTTTACCCACATTTCGGGTATTACCCAATCACTTATTCACTATTGTCACTTACTTGTTTTATTAACTTATTTATTATCTAATTTATTTATTGCACTATTTATTGCACTTGTGTTTCACCAGTCACGAATTTTATATCATTGTCATTTGAAGTATAATATACCAAACAGAAGGTTTTTAGACATTTGATCATCAATTATATGCACATGACACTTTAAATATTTAATATATATGATTATATTTATTGTTAGTCACACATATGTGCTATAAATACATTTATTAATCATAAATGTACGCAAGTCTAACCTAACTGCAATTACTTCCAACCATCACTAGTGACCACTACTGGTCAATTTACACATTGCACTTTATAGAAATTTTGCACTGGTTGCTTTTATTATTATCAATCACTCCATTATGTACCAACATTGAAGCACACAGTACCTCTCACCGGTAACTATACCGTTTACTTATTTATTGCACATGTTTTCATACTATTCGAAATTCGAATTTATTCTATTCGAAATTCGAATTTCAGAAGATGGTTGTATATTCTTTCTATTTTATTCTATTAATATATATTTTTTTTCTATTCTGTTCTAATCTTTTCTATTTGAATTATACATTTTGGAAGATGGTTATTTACTTATATACATCTGTCACTTAAAAAAAAAGATGTGAAATGGCTGTCACGGATGTTGATCGCAAGGCAAGTACAAATGCTGTATGTCATTGTCCACTTGCCAAAACACCTGTCACAACACCGGCCACGAGTGCCACGTGACGGACCACAAGTGCCACGTGACCTAGTTGTGGATTGTCCCCTTGCCATGTCACCTGCCCCAAGTTATGGGGTTCCTAGCACCAAGTGACCCCCAGATATGGGGGATATGTCAAGTACTTTTCTACAGCAGAGAATGACATTTTGTGACCCGACTTTCGGGCCACATATCTCGGGGCCACTTATAGCTAGAAACCCCAAATTTGGTATGCAAACACGGTAGAACTAGTTTCTATCACCAAGTAACCCCGAGATAGGTGGACCCAAAGTCGGGTCGCAAAATATTTTCGAATCCGGTTGAAATTATCAACTTGATTCGAAATTATTTCAACTGCATTTGAAACTATTTCAAGCGGATTCGAAAATATTTTGCGACCCGAAATTCTGGTCCACGTATCTCGGGGTTACTTGGTGATAGAAACCCCAAATATGGGGTTATTGTAGTGCTAGTTGTAATGTGTTTGCATACCACATTTGGGGTTTCTAGCTATAAGTGGCCTTGAGATACGTGGCCCCAAATTCGGGTCGCAAAATTTAATTCTCTGCTGCAGAAAATGACTTGACATATCGCCCATATATGGGGGTCACTTGGTGCTAGAAACCCCATAACTTGTGGCAGGTGATGTGGCAAGTGGACAATCCACAACTTGGTCACGTGGCAGGTCACGTGGCACTCGAACAATGACATACAGCATATGTACTTGCCTTGCGATCGACATCTGTGACAGCCATTTCAGATGTATATAAGTAACTAACCATCTTCCAAAATGTATAATTCAAATAGAAAAGATTAGAACAGAATAGAAAAAAATATATAATTTAATAGAATAAAATAGAAATAATATGCAACCATCTTCTAAAATTCGAATTTCAAATAGAATAAATTTGAATTTAGAATAGTATGAATTCAAATGTTTTAATTAATTAATTTTAACTTTGGATAGAAAAGATTATAATAAAATAGACTAGAAAAACAATAGATCAGAATAGAATATATTATATTTTATTCTATTCTGTTCTATTGTTTTTCTAGTCTATTCTTTTATATTCTATTAAAATCTTTTCTATTAAAATCGAAATCATTATATACTAAATTCGAATTTCGGAAGAGGGTTATATATATATTTTTTCCGACATTCGAATTTCGTATGTAGTCTTGTTCGGTCTGCTTAACTCTTTGGGTTATCTCTTCCTCCCGCTGTCTTGTGGCTAGTTTAATTTTAGATATTTCTTTAATTATTAAGCCTCTGAGGTATGCTTTTATTGTATCCCACACCATTAACGCTGATGCTGAGCCCTTATTATCTCCAAAAAAGCCCATTAGCAGATGTTTTATTTTACTACTCTCTGGAATCAGGGACAGCCACTGTGGATTAACTTTCCACATTGCCGGATCAACTGTTCCGTCCACTCTAAAGTCAAAGTTAATGGGGAGTGGTCCGAGATTCCCCTTGATTCGTACTGAATTGTTTTGACTAATTGGAGAAAATGACCATTTCCCAAAGCCATGTCGATTCTGGATAATGATCTGTATGTACTTGAATAGCATGAGTATTCTTTACTATCCGGGTATCTTACTCTCCATACATCTGATAGACCCATCTCTTGTATCTGGTTGGCCCATCTTGTGGTCTTTCCCCCTCCATTACTCTTTTTGTTGCTTTGTCTGTCCAGCTCTTCATTTAATACATTATTGAAGTCCCCAATTATCACTGTAGGAACATCAAGCCATTGCACCATCTTTTCAAAAACCTTTTTTAACACATCGTCCTTAAATGGTGGGGGAATATACACATTTACCAAGAGGATTATTCTATCATTCATGGAGCATATCAACATTAAATATCGACCAATCGGATCTTTAATACACTGCCTACAGGTAAACCTAATAGAGTTTGAGATCAAAATACTAACTCCACGGGAGTATGTAGAATATATAGCATGAAATCCATGTTTATATTTAAATTTATCAAACATTTTGTCATCCTCCTTCCCATTATGTGTCTCCTGCAGGCAGATTATTGCGGGATCATAGAATTCAATTAGTTCTTTTACCGCGCCTCTCTTTCTGTTATCCCCCAATCCTCTGACATTCCAAGACATCACTTTAATTTTACTTGCCATTTTGCATTAAAATAAAAAATAAAGACAAGAATAAAAAATAAAGAGTAAGAGTTTTTGGGGTATAACCGTGATCCCCGAAGGATAGAAGCAGGGGGAGAGAGAAGGCCAGGAGGAGCAAACACGGAGGAGGAGGAGCAGCAAAAAGAAGAAGAAGAGAAAAAAAAATGGGGAAGCCCACCCACACACACACACACCGCCCACCCTTATAACCACCCCCCTCCCCAACCCTGTTTCACTACATAAAATCCTACTACTTCCATCACCCCCTCCCAACTCACTTCAATCTGTATCTGGACACTATCATCCCAAGCTGAAAGTCCCTCCCCAATGGGGGGGGGAATCAGCTACAACAACATACTTCTTGTCCACACGGGACCCATACTGGGGGCCCACTGTAGCCATTTCCAACGTTACGGTTGTATCATATAACTACCCAGGTGGGGCAGGAGGGAAAAAAATGAAACAAAAAAGACTACAGGTAGACTCTGAAGGTGAAAAATCCCCCTCTCACCTGACTCCATCTTATCTACTCTTCAATAATTATGCCCAAGCTATTCCTTTCTTCCATCCAGCCATGTACTAACTGCATCGGGTGTATCAAAAAATTTAACTCCATCCCAATCTGTAATACGAAATTTTGACGGAAACAACATTGCATATTTAATCTTTAGTGAAAATAATCGCCGTTTAACATCCTTAAATTTCGCCCTCTGTTTCTCTACTTCCACCGCAAAATTTGGATAGAAGGATACTTTATGGCCCTTATGCTCAATGTTGCCTCTCTGTCTTGCTTTAGACAATATATTATCACTATCTTTGCAATTCAATAATCTAATAATAATTGGCCTGGGTCTATCTCCGGTGGAAGGGGCACGGCTTCTTATACGATGTGCTCGTTCTATTGCAAACGCTTTAGAGAAGCCTTGCCCCCCGAAAATGTCCATTAACCATTTTTCAAAAAATGTAACAGCTCATTGGCCTTCTTCTTGTTCCGGTAGACCTAGTATGCGGACATTATTGCGTCTTTGTCTATTCTCCATTTCTTCCATTCTTTGAGTTTGATCCCTTGTCTGTGTTTTTATCAAATGTGTATCCTTTTTTATCAACGGTATTGAGTCCTCCAATTCTCCTACTCTCGTTTCCACCGTAGTAGTTCTTTCACATATTTTCTGATTCTCATATCTCATAGTTTCAATGTCTCCTTTTAGTTCTGACATCTGATTTGTTAATGATAACAGTGAATTATTACAAGCCTGTACTGCCATAAGAACGTCCCTCAAGGTTGGTTCCACCATTACCAGGGGGGAGAGGGTACTACGGCATATATTTACATCTTTATTTATTTGCGTTTCATCCATTTGTCTATTCATCTCGTCATCTGGTGTTTCCGTGCATCCACTGGGGTCTGTTATTGATATCCCAGACGTATTTGCAGTCAAATTTCGTATAGAATGAACTCGAATTTGAATAGAAAAGATTAGAATAGAGAGCATAGACTAGAAAAACAATAGAACAGAATAGAATATAGATACTATCTATTTCGTTGTCAAAAAAAATTTAGATTACTATTTGTTCCCATAAGATCTCCTGCAGACTATTAGCATCTATTTCATTTTTTTGCAGATCTCCTGCAGACTATTAGAATTTTTTTCATTTTCTCACCAGCTCTCCTGCTGACTATTAGCATCTATTTCTTTTTTAGCAGATCTCCTGTAGACTATTAACAGCCATTTCACTTCTTTTTTTTTTTGCAGATCTCCTGCAGACTGTTAGAATCAATTCGGGTCGCAAAATATTTTCGAATCCGCTTGAAATAGTATCAACATGATTCGAAATTATTTCAACCGCATTTGAAACTATTTCAACCGCATTTGAAACTATTTCAACCAGATTCGGAAGTATTTTGCGACCCGACTTTGGGTCCACGTATCTCGGGGTTACTTGGTGATAGAAACTAAATTTGGAGATGTTGTAGTGCTAGTTCTACTGTGTTTGCATACCAAATTTTTGGGGGTTTCTAGCTATAAGTGACCCCGAGATACGTGGCCCCAAAGTCGGGTCACAAAACTTCAAGCACTTTTCTGCAGCAGAGAAGGACATTTTGCGACCCGACTTTGGGGCCACATATCTCGGGGCCACTTGTAGCTAGAAACCCCAAATTTGGTATGCAAACACAGTAGCACTACAACATCTCCGATTTTGGGGTTTCTATCACTAAGTAATCCCGAGATACATGGACCCAAAGTCAGGTCGCAAAATATTTTGGGTCCGGTTGAAATAGTATCAAGATGATTCGAAATTATTTCAACTGCATTTGAAACTATTTCAACCGGATTCGAAAATATTTTGCGACCCGAAATTTGGGTCCATGTATCTCGGGGTTACTTGATGATAGAAACCTCAAACTTGGGGTTATTGTTTTTCTAGTCTATTTTCTATTTTATTATAATCTTTTCTATCCAAAGCTAAAATTAATTAATTAAACAATTTTAATTCATACTATTCAAAATTCAAATGTATTCTATTCGAAATCCGAATTTCAGAAGATGGTTGTATATTCTTTCTATTTTATTCTATTAAATTATATTTTTTTTTCTATTCTGTTCTAATCTTTTCTATTTGAATTATAAATTTTGGAAGATGGTTATTTGTCCACTTGCCATGTCACCTGCCACAAGTTATGGGGTTCCTAGCACCAAGTAATCCCGAGATACATGGACCCAAAGTCGGGTCGCAAAATATTTTCGAATCCAGTTGAAATAGTATCAAGATGATTCGAAATTATTTCAACTGCATTTGAAACTATTTTGCGACCCGAAATTTGGGTCCATGTATCTCGGGGTTACTTGGTGATAGAAACCCCAAATTTGGGTTTATTGTTTTTCTATTTTATTATAATCTTTTCTATCCAAAGTTAAAATTAATTAATTAAAAAATTTGAATTCATACTATTCGAAATTCTAATTTATTCTATTTGAAATTCGAATTTCAGAAGATGGTTGTATATTCTTTCTATTTTATTCTATTAAATTATATTTTTTTTCTATTCTGTTCTAATCTTTTCAATTTGAATTACAAATTTTGGAAGATGGTTATTTACTTATATACATCTGTCGCATAAAAAAAAAGATGTGAAATGGCTGTCACGGATGTCGATAGCAAGGCAAGTACATATGCTGTATGTCATTGTCCACTTGCCACAACACCTGCCACAAGTGCCACGACAATGGCCACGAGTGCCACGTGACGGACCACAAGTGCCACGTGACCTAGTTGTGGATTTCCACTTGCCATGTCACCTGCCACAAGTTATGGGGTTCCTAGCACCAAGTGACCCCCAGATATGGGGGATATGTCAAGTACTTTTCTACAGCAGAGAATGACATTTTGTGACCCGACTTTGGGGCCACTTATAGCTAGAAACCCCAAATTTGGTATGCAAACACAGTATATTTTATGACAGGAAATCCGAAAACGAATTTAACGAATCTAACTAAACTAAATTAATTAATTAACGAATTAAAACGAAACGAAACAAAACAAATTTTTTCCTTTTGCACATGTCTAATGTAGCATATACAGTATTAGTGTGTTACTGCATGTTTAACACAGTTCATGTCAGTGCATAACTCCCCATGTAACACCGTATATATTAGTGTGTTACTGTACGTTTAACGTAGTATAATTAAGTATGTTACTCCACGTTTAACGCAGTATATATCAGTGTGTTACTGCACGTTTAAAGCAGAGTAGTTTAGTGCGTTACTGCACGTTTAATGCAGTATGTATCAGTGCGTTACTGCATGTTCAACACTGTATATTTTAGTGCATTACTGTGCATGTAACGCAGTATATATCAGTGCGTTACTGCACGTTTACCACAGTTTATTTGAGTGCGTTACTGCACGTTTAATGCTGTATATGTCAGACTGTTATTGCATATTTAACAAAATATATTTCAGTGCATTACTGCACGTTTAACCTTGTAAATTTAAGTGCGTTACTGCACATTTAATGCAGTGTATATCTGCGTTTCTGCACGTTTAATGTAGCATATACAGTATTAGTGTGTTACTGCATGTTTAACACAGTTCATGTCAGTGCATTACTACTCATGTAACACAGTATATATCAGTGTGTTACTGTAAGTTTAACGTAGTATAATTAAGTATGTTACTCAACGTTTAACGCAGTATATATCAGTGTGTTACTGCACGTTTAAAGCAGAGTAGTTTAGTGCGTTACTGCACGTTTAATGCAGTATGTATCAGTGTGTTACTGTAGGTTTAGCGCAGTATATATCAGTGCAAAACTGCATGTTTAATGAAGTATATATCAGTGCGTTACTGCATGTTTAATGCTATATATTTTAGTGCATCACTGCACGTGTAACACAGTTTATATCAGTGCGTTACTGCGCATTTACCACAGTATATTTCAGTGTGTTAGTGCACGTTTCATGCAGTATATATCAGTGCAATACTGTAGCGTTAATGCAGTATATATCAGTGAGTTAATGCACATTTAACGCAGTATATATCAGTGCATTACTGCGCGTTTAACGATGTATATATCAGTGCTTTACTGCATGTTTAACTCAGTATAGTTGAGTGCGTTACAGCACATTCAATGCAGTATATAGCTGTGTTTCTGCGAGTTTAATGTAGTATATACAATACTAGTGCGTTACTGCACGTTAACGCAGTTTTATGTCAGTGCATTACTACACGTCTAACACAGTATATATGAGTGCATTTCTGCATGTTTAACGCAGTATAATTAAGTATTTTACTATGTTTGGTGCATTACTGCATGTTTAACGCAGTATGTATCAGTGTTACTGTAGGTTTAGCGCAGTACATATCAGTGCAATACTGCACGTTTAATGCAGTATATATCAGTGTGTTACTGCATGTTTAATGCTGTATATTTTAGTGCATTACTGCGCATGTAACGCAGTACATATTTAATTGCGTTACTGTAGGGTTATCTCAGTATATATCAGTGCGTTACTGCACATTTAATGCAGTATATTTGTGTGTTACTGTGCGTTTAATGCAATATATCTCAGTGCGTTACTGCAGGGTTAACGCTGTATATACCAGTGCGTTACTTCATGCTTAATGCTGTAAACTTGAGTGCGTTACTGCACATTTAATGCCGATCACATCTGCATTTCTGCACGTTTAATGTAGTATATACAGTATTAGTGCGTTACTGCATGTATAACGTAGTTTATGTCAGTGCATTACTACACGTGTAACACAGTATATATCAGTATGTTACTGCGCATTTATCAGTGTGTTACTGCATGTTTAATGCAGAGTATTTTAGTACGTTACTGCACGTTCAATGCAGTTTATCAGTGTGTTACTGTAGGTTTAGCGCAGTATATATCAGTGCAATACTGCGTGTTTAATGCAGTATATATCAGCGCGTTACTGCGCGTGTAACACATGTCTAATGCAATACATTTGAGTGCATTACTGCACGTTTAACGAAGTGTATATCAGTGCATTACTGCACATTTACCAAAGTATATTTGAAGGTGTTACTGCACGTTTAATGCAATATATATCAGTGCGTTACTGCATGTTTAATGCAGTATATTTCATTATGTTACTGCACGTTTACCGCAGTATATTTGAGTGCATTACTGCATGATTAACACAGTATATTTGAGTGCATTACTGCACATTTAATGCAGTTTATATTTGCATTTCTGCACGTTTAATGTAGTATATACAGTATTAGTGCGTTACTGCACGTTTAACACAGTATATATCAGTGCAATACTGCACGTTTAACACAGTATATATCAGTGCAATACTGCACGTTTAATGCAGTATATATCAGTGTGTTACTGCACATTTAACGCAGTGCATATCAGTGCATTACTGCGTGTTTAACGCTGTATATTTTAGTGCATTACTGCGCATGTAACGCTGTATATATCATTGTGTTACTGCAGGGTTATCGCAGTATATATCAGTGCGTCACTGCACATTTAATGCAGTATATTTGTGTGTTACTGTGCATGTAACGCTGTATATATCATTGTGTTACTGCAGGGTTATCGCAGTATATATCAGTGCAATACTGCACGTTTAATGCAGTATATATCAGTGTGTTACTGCACATTTAACGCCGTGCATATCAGTGCATTACTGCGTGTTTAAGGCTGTATATTTTAGTGCATTACTGCGCATGTAACGCTGTATATATCATTGTGTTACTGCAGGGTTATCGCAGTATATATCAGTGCGTCACTGCACATTTAATGCAGTATATTTGTGTGTTACTGTGCGTTTAATGCAATATATATCAGTGCGTTACTGCATTATTAACGAAGTATATTTCAGTGCGTTACTGCAGTGTTAACGCAGTATATTTCAATGTGTTAATGCACGTTTAACACTGTATATTTAAGTGCATTACAGCAGGGTTAACGCTGTATATATCAGTGCATTACTGCATGTCTAACGCTGTAAATTTGAGTGCGTTACTGCACATTTAATGCAGTGTATATCTGCCTTTCGGCACGTTTAATGTAGTAAATACAGTATTAGTGCGTTACTGCATGTTTAACGCAGTTTATGTCGGTGCATTACTACACGTGTAACACAGTATATATCAGTGCGTTACTGCATGTTTAATGCACAGTAGTTTAGTGCATTACTGTGCATTTAATGCAGTATGTATCAGTGTGTTACTGTAGGTTTTGTGCAGTATATATCAATGCAATACTGCACGTTTAATGCAGTATATATCAGTGCATTACTGCATGTTTAATGCTATATATTTTAGTGCATTACTGCATGTGTAACGCAGTATATATCAGTGCGTTACTGTAGTGTTAACGCAGTATATATCAGTGGTATACATCAGTGCATTGCTGCACATTTACCACAGTATATACAGTATCAGTGCATTACTGCATGTTTAATGCAGAGTAGTTTAGTGTATTACTGGTGTTTAACGCAGTATATATCAGTGAGTTATTGCACATTTAACACAGTATATATCAGTGCAGTACTGCACGTTTAACGCTGTATATATCAGTGCTTTACTGCATGTTTAACTTAGTATATTTGAGTGCGTTACTGCACATTTAATGCAGTATATAGCTGTGTTTCTGCAATTTTAATGTAGTATATACAATATTAGTGCGTTACTGCACGTTAACACAGTTTTATGTCAGTGCATTACTACACGTGTAACACAGTATATATGCGTGCATTTCTGCATGTTTAATGCAGTATAATTACGTATTTTACTATGTTTGGTGCATTACTGCACGTTTAACGCAGTATGTATCAGTGTGTTACTGTAGGTTTAGCGCAGTATATTTCAGTGCAATACTGCACATTTAATGCAGTATATATCAGTGCGTTACTGCATGTTTAATGCTGTATATTTTAGTGCATTACTGTGCATGTAACACAGTACATATTTAATTGCGTTACTGTAGGGTTATTGCAGTATATATCAGTGCATTACTGCACATTTAATGCAGTATATTTGTGCATTACTGTGCGGTTAATGCAATATATCTCAGTGCGTTACTGCAGGGTTAACGCTGTATATACTAGTGTGTTACTTCATGCTTAATGCTGTAAACTTGAGTGCGTTACTGCACATTTAATGCCGAACATATCTGCATTTCTGCACGTTTAATGTAGTATATACAGTATTAGTGCTTTACTGCATGTATAACGTCGTTTATGTCAATGCATTACTACACGTGTAACACAGTATATATCAGTACATTACTGTGCGTTTTAGCGCAGTATACATCAGTGTGTTACTGCATGTTTAATGCAGAGTAGTTTAGTTTAGTTCTTCCACGTTCAATGCAGTTTATCAGTGTGTTACTGTAGGTTTAGCTCAGTATATATCAGTGCAATACTGCGTGTTTAATGCAGTATATATCAGCGCGTTACTGTGCGTGTAACACAGTATATATCCGTGCGTTACTGCAGGGTTATGAAGTATATATCAGTGCGTTACTGCACTTATACCACAGTATATTTACCTGCATGTTTAACACAGTATATACAGTATCTTTGCGTTACTGCACATTTAATGCAGTATATATCAGTGCGTTACTGCATGTTTAACGCAGTATATGTCAGTGCATTACTGCGCGTATAATGCAATATATATCAGTGTGTTACTGCATGTTTAATGCAGCATATACAGTATCAGTGCATTACTGTATGTTTAACGCAGTATATATTGGCCAGTTACTGTGAGTTTAACTAAATATATTTTAACGTGTTACTGCACGTTTAATGCAGTACATGCCAGTGCATTACTGCACGTTTAACACAGTACATACAGTTTCAGTGCGTTACTGCAAGTTTAACGCACTATATATCATTGCATTAGTGCATGTTTATTAAAGTATATTTCAGGGCGTTACTACATGTTTAATGCAGCATATTTCAGTGTGTTACTGCACGTCTAATAAGTAAATTTGAGTGCGTTACTGCCCGATTAGCGCAGTATATATCAGTGCAATACTGCACGTTTAACGCAGTGTATTTCAATGTGTTACTGCTCGTTTTACTCAGTATATTTTAGTGTGTTACTGCACATTTAACACATTATATATCAGTGCGTTGCTGCATGTTTAGCGCAGTATATGTCAGTGCACTACTGCACATTTAACGTTGTATATTTTAGGGTGTTACTGCACATTTAACACAGTATATATTAGTGCATTACTGTACATTTAACGTACTATATTTTAGTGTGTTACTGCACGTTTAACACAGTACATATGAGTATGTTACTGCACGTTTAACGCAGTGTATATCAGTGCATTACTGCATGTTTAACGCAGTATATACAGTATCAGTGCGTTACTGCATGTTTAACGCAGTATATATCAGTGCGTTACTGCACGTATAATGCAGTATTTATCAGAGCATTACTGGAGGTTTAGCTCAGTATGTATCAGTGTGTTACTGCAAGTTTAGCGCAGTATATATCAGTGTGTTACTGCACGTCTAATGCAGTACATTTAAATGTGTTACTGCACGATTAACGCAGTATATTTTAGTGCATTACTGCACATTTAACGTGGTATATTTTAGTGTGTTACTGCACGTTTAATGCAGTATATATTAATTACTGCTACTGTTAATAGGCATAACCCACTATTAAGTACACAATGGGCTTTATTTACTATAGTTGGAGAGTGCAAAATCAGGCTCACTTCTGCATAGAAACCAATAAGCTTCCAGGTTTTATTACCAAAGCTGGGGTTAGAAGCTCATTGGTTTCTATGCAGAAGTGAGCCTGATTTTACACTCTCCAGCTATAGTAAATAATCCCCATTGTGTACTTAAAAGTGGGGTATGCCTGTATTTAATGCAGTATATATCAATGCGTTACTGCACGTTTAACTCAGTATAGTTAAGTGCGTTTCTGCGCGTTTAACGCAGTATATATCAGAGCATTACTGCAAGTTTAATGTGGTATATGTTAGTTTGTTACTGCACGTTTAACGCAGTGTATATCAGTGCATTACTGGCCGTTTAACGCAGTATATTTTGTGTGTTACTGCACATTTAATGCAGTATATATCAGTGCGCTACTGCGTGTTTAATGCAGTAAATATAGTATCAGTGCATTACTGCATGTTTAACTCAGTATATATCAGTGCGTTACTGCACGTTTAACTAAGTACATTTGAAGGCGTTACTGCACGTTTAATGCAGTATATACCAGTGCATTACTGCACATATAACGCAGTATATATCAGTGCGTTGCTGCATGTTTAACGCAGTATATATCAGTGTCACTGCACGTTTAGCGCAGTAAATATCAATGCATTACTGTATATTTAACGCAGTATATTTCAGTGTGTTACTGCAGGGTTAGCGCAGTATATATCAGTGCATTTCTGCATGTTTTACTCAGTATATTTAAGTGCATTACTGCACGTTTAACGCAGTATATATCAGTATATATCAGTTTGTTACTGCATGTTTAACGCAGTATATTTCAGTGTGTTACCGCAGGGTTAACGCAGTATATACCAGTGCGTTGCTGCACATTTATTGTAGTATATTTGAGTGCGTTACTGCATGTTTAACGCAGTACATTTCAGTCCGTTACTGCACATACTTTCAATTGATTAAAGTGCATCCACATTTCCACATCTTTTTTTAAATTTTGTTAATAAGCGCCCCCCCCTATCATATCTGTGAGCCCAACCAGGAGAGGCAGACATTTCCATGGCACTGTGAGGGGCCAGTGGCGTCTGTGTCCACAGGCAAAGGTGGACATGATCTGTCCTCAGGCAGGGCATCATTTCCTCTGTTTAGTGATGTTGCCCATGCCATCCTGCCATAGCATGCAGAGGAGGTGGTGGACTGGCTTACTAAACCATCATCATCCTCCGTCACCCAAGCAGAGACTAGTGTGCAATCCACTGCAGTTGCCAGAGGGGATTATTCTGGCTCCTTGTCCACAGCTACTCCTGCCATAGCCCCAGCATCAGGCATGAAGGAGTCAGCTGAGTTATTTAAACACAGCATCAGCCACTTGCTCCTTGACGATGCACAGCCATTACTTGATTCAGATCTTGGTTTTGAGGTTGAGGAAGATAGGAATATGAGCCTACAGAGAGGGGAGAACACTGGGAAACAACAAATTGGCAGTTATGTTCCCCCAGCCACAGCGCATTGCCAAGTTGTCTCCAGTGATAATCAGGATGGAGGGGATGATGATGATGAGGTCAATGATGCGACTTGGGTTCTGGATAGAGCAGAGGAGGAAAGTGAGGGTGAGGCACAACCCCAAAGAGGCAGCCATCATGGAAGAGTGGAGAGCAGCCACCCTATTCCACCAGATTGTGGGGCTGTCATCTCCTGGCCCACTTCCCAAAGCTCAGCTGTTTGGGCCTTTTTTTAGCACATGTGCAGCCGATCGCACTGTTGCAATTTGCAAACTTTTCCTCAACCACATCAAGTCTGGCAAAAACACCAGCCATTTGGGTACCACATGCTTGACAAGACATTTTGCCTCCCACTACTCAGCCTGTTGGCAAGAGCTTCTGAAAGCCACACAAAAGGGATGCAATTCTGCTCCTCCTCACTCCTCGCCTTTCCAGTCTAAACCCCCCCCCCCCCCCATACCTCATGACCTCTCAGCAGCCTCCACTGACAGGGATGATGGTATAGCACAAGGTGTTCCAGGTCCTTGCAGCACATCTGCCAGTAGTTGTCAGGAACCATGAGTCAGACTGAGACAGAAGTGCAGTAAAAATCACACTATTTAATAAAATGGTAGAAACAGAGCAAACATAGTCAAAACATAGCCAGAATTCTGTAACTAGGACGGGTAGTCAGAACAAGCCAGAGAAACAGGAGTGCAGAGGTCAGCCAAGTTGGGTGCAGCAAATAGGATCAGGAAACCGAAGGGAGGTCAGCCAAGCAAAAGTCTTTCACAGGAAAACACAGCAGAGAGAGTCGGGATATGTTGACCAAGGCAAAGGCCACAGAAGATCTGATCCAAGGAGTTTATATAACCAGCAGCTCTAGCGGACGACCAAGAATTGAAGACCAAATGAGTCACTGTGGAAGAAAGAGTCTTTGGCAATTAACCGGAAGCTGGGCACAGAGCTCTAAGAAAGAAGGGCTGAGCCCAGCCCTGCCAGTAGCACACCACCGGCTGTAGACTACAGCAGGCAAATTTCTCTGCCTCTTCTGCTACAATCACTGCCACCCACATGCCCAGCGTTTAAATTAAAGCTTGTCAAAGCTGCTGGCTTTACGTCTGGTGGATTCTTCCCCCTTCCGTAATTTTGCAGAATGTGCTGTACCACAATGGCCGGTTCCTAGTCACTATTTCTTTTCACATAAGCTTGTCAAAGCTGCTGGCTTTACGTCTGGTGGATTCTTCCCCCGTCCGTAATTTTGCAAAATGTGCTGTACCACAATGGCCGGTTCCCAGTCACTATTTCTTTTCTCTACCATCACGTGAAAGTCAATGTTGTGGCACTGTTGGGCAAGGCAGTCAGCCACCAGGTCCACATTACTGCTGATACATGGTCCAGCAAGCATGGTCAGGTACAATATATTTTTTTCACAGCACACTGAGTAACTCTGCTTGCAACTCAGAAGGATGCAGGACAGGGCTGCAGCCTTTGCTGCCACGTCTCCATACAGCTAATGGTGATGATGCAAGATTTTTCAGCTCTACCCCCTCCTCCTCCATGCCCTCCTCTGCTAAATTGTCTTATGACCCAGAAGTACCTGCTAAGCACTCAAAGGCCTATTCAATGAGCCAGGCTAAAAGATACCATGCAGTGCTTCAGCTGATCTGTCTAGGGGACAGGAGCCACACCGGAGCAGAGATTCTTGCAGCTATTCATGGGCAGGCCCAGAGGTGGTTCATGCCACGCCAGCTGGAGCCAGGAATGGTTGTGTGTAACAATGGCACAAACCTCCTGTCCGCCCTGCCTGGCACATGTCCTCAATTTGGTGGTGCAGCATTTTTCAAATAGGTACCCAGGGTTGGAAGATCTGCTAAAGCAGGCCAGAAGAGTCTGTAGCCAATTCAGGTGGTCATGCACAGCCAGTTCTTGGTTGGCTGAAATTCAGCAGGAATTTCACCTGCCCATAAACCGCCTGATTTGTGACATGCCCACCAGGTGAAACTCGACTTTGGCAATGCTGCAGTGGCTGCACATGCAGCAGAGGGACTTAAACGAGTACCTATGTGAGTATGGGACAATGACAGGCTCAGACCGGCTTGGCTTTTTTTCCCCACGCCAATGGCTGCTGATAAAGGATGCATGCAGTGTACTGTCACCATTTGAGGAGGCCACAAGGATGGTGAGCCGTGACAATGCATGCATCAGTAACACAATCCCTGCTGTGTTCCTACTGGAGCAGACTCTGTGTGGCATTATGGACAGGGCAGTCGAGGTAGAGCAGTGGGAGGAAGAGGTGGAATTCCTTTCCGCTCAAGGCCCACTTTATGCAGACACCATTCTTCCTACGCCACAGAACACACAAGAGGAAAGGGAAGAGGAGGAGGATTCTGGCAGCTTTGGAGACATTGAAGCAGAGCAAGACATACTTCAACCCATAACAGATGGTTTTCCATCCCCAGAACCCTTGAAAGTAGTACGTGGCTGGGAGGAAGCAGTTCCAGATACTGTAATCCTCAATGACCCTGAGGAGTCTGCTTCTCATACCTCCGCAAACTTGCGGCGCATGGGCTGCCTCATTCTTCAAAGCCTGCAAAAAGACCCGAGAATACATGGCATCAAGGAAAAGGATCACTATTGGTTGGCAAACCTCCTTGACCACCGTTAAAAGGGGAAAGTCTCGGAACTCATCCCGTCCCCACAGAGGGAGCAGAAGATGAAATATCTTGAAGACACCTTAAAGAGGAGTTTATGTAATGCCTTTTCTGACTCTGATAGGTTACAGTCTGGTGGAAAACATTGTTTTGAGGCTTCTATTGGTCAATAGAGGAGCGGTGGAGAAGGGGGCTGGCTCAGTGATTCCTTTAAAAAAATGTTTAGTCCTCGCCACCTAGGGCTGTGCACTTCCACATCCCATTGGCAGCGTCTTCATCATATGGGAGATTATCTAGGGGCGAATACAGATATAGAGAGCTTTCCAGTTGATGATCCGCTGGGTTACTGGGTAATGAGCAGAGGTGTAACTAGAACCTTCAGGGCCCCAGTGCAAGAAACCATGAAGGGCCCCACTGACCCTCCCCCTTCCATCCGAGCCCTGGGCTTCCAGTTCTGGGAGGGCGTCCATGTACATCCTCCTAGAACCCTGCCTCCCATGTCCTGCCTGGGGCGTGCATCCAGCACACTCTGTGACACAGCTGATCACAGATCACGTTAAAGGGCCAACCACAGCAGCCCTTTACCATATGATCAGCTGATGCCCATTATCTGCAGTCCTTTCTTCCCACGCTGTGTATGTGTGAGGAAAGGAAAGCCGTTAACCAGCAAGACTGTTAGTACATTGTTTACACTGGTAATCAGGGCTCTGATCATCAGTGCCCTGATTCAGTGCAGCCCCATCAGTGACACCTATACAGTATCTCACAAAGGTGAGTACTCCCCTCACATTTTTGTAAATATTTTATTATATATTTTCATGTGACAGCGCTGAAGACATTACACTTTGCTACAATGTAAAGTGACAAGTGCACAGCTTGTATAACAGTATAAATTTGCTGTCCCCTCAAAATAACTCAACACACAGCCATTCATGTCTAAACCGCTGGCAACAAAAGTGAGCAAACCACTAAGTGAAAATGTCCAAATTGGTCCCAAAGTGTCAATATTTTGTGTGGCCACTATTATTTTCCAGCACTGCCTTAACTCTCTTGGGTATGGAGTTCACCAGAGCTTCACAGGTTGCCACTGGAGTCCTCTTCCACTCCTCCATGACAACATCACGGAGCTGGTGGATGTTAGAGACCTTCCGTTTGAGGATGCCCCACAGATGTTCAATAGGGATAAGGTCTGGGGACATGCTTGGCCAGTCTATCACCTTTACCCTCAGCTTCTTTAGCAAGGAAGTGGTCATCTTGGAGGAGTGTTTGGTTACCATGTTGGAATACTACCCTGCCCTGGGATCATGCTCTGCTTCGGTATGTCACAGTACATGTTGGAATTCATGGCTCCCTCAATGAACTGTAGCTGCCCAGTGCTGGCAGCACTCATGCAGCCCCAGACCATGACACTCCCACTAGACATATGCATGACGGAAACATTTGTTTAGTTTTTGATTCGTTAATCTAGTTATTTTGTTTAGTTAAATTTGGTTAATTCGTTCAATTCGTTTTTGAAATTAGTATTTTGGAATTTACAAATTTTCTTTGAATTTACCGTTTTTTTTTCGTTTCAAAACGATTAAAATCGATAAATTTTCGAATCGGTCGAAACAAAAATTTTATATTGTTTTCAATTCGAATGCAGCAAAGTGAACAAACAAAAGAAAAATCTTCATCAAATGATTACATTTAAATCACCTTTGACTTAACAAAAACACCATTGTTCTCTAATAACACACACAGTCTTTGATTTCAGCAATATGTGTAGTGAGAATTCGACTGCACTCAACTTCTTTGGTTGACCATGGCGAGGCCTGTTCTGAGTGGAGCTTGTTAAACCACTGTATGATCTTGGCCACCGTGCTGCAGCTCAGTTTCATGGTCTTGGCAATCTTCTTATAGCCTAGGCCATCTTTATGTGGAGCAACAATTCTTTTTTTCAGATCCTCAGAGAGTTCTTTGCCATGAGGTGCCATGTTGAACTTCCAGTGACCACTATGAGAGAGTGAGAGCTATAACACTAAATGTAACTCACCTGTGCCGCATTCACACCTGAGACCTGGGAGGGAAAATGCCTAATTGGGCTAATTTGGACATTGTCACTTAGGGGTGTACTCACTTGTTGCCAGCGGTTTAGACATAAATGGCTGTGTGTTGAGTTATTTTTAGGGGACAGCAAATTTACACTGTTATACAAGCTGTACACTCGTCACTTTACATTGTAGCAAAGTGTAATGTCTTCAGCGCTGTCACATGAAAAGCTAGAATAAAATATTTACATAAATGTGAGGGGTGTACTCACTTTTGTGAGATACTGTAAGTGCTGCCTATCAGTGCTCATCAATGTCACCTATCAGTGCCCATCAATGCCGTCTATCAGTGCTGCATATCCGTGCCACCTATCAGTGCTCATCAATGCTGCCCATAAGTGCCGCCTATCAGTGTTCATCAATGCTGCCTATCACTGCAACATATCAGTGCCCATCAATGCTGCCTATCAGTGCCGATCATTGTTGTCTATCAATGCTGCCAATCAGTGCTTATCAATGTCACCTATCAGTGCCCATCAATGCTGCCTATCAGTGCTGCCTATCAATGCCGCCTATCAGTGCTGCCTATCAGTGCTGCCTATCAATGCCCATCAGCGGGGCTCTGAGCTGAGGGTGTCTCTCATACGGCTCATAGCCTGCACTGACAGTCCCCCCACCCTGCATGAATGGAGGAGCTGCCAATCTGCTCTTTCTCCTCCTGTGTGTGTACCAAGGGAACTGTGAAGCTAAGTGGCTGAGTTTGATCATTCACGCAGTACACACACAGGAGGAGAAGGAGCAGATTGGCAGCTCTCTCCTCTCCCATTTGTGTGAGGGGTGCGGCGGCACTGTCAGTGCAGGCTATGAGCAGTGGCAGAATGCTGGCGCCTTATCCCCCTTTACAGCTCTTACCTGCTCGGTGCCCTGTTCCAGATCCTGGCAACAGGGATGTCTTACTCTGAACTGGAAAACTCAGACGGAGCATAGAGTTGCTTAGCATGATGTCAAGGTGAGCAGAAGCTTGCTCAGTGTGGAGCTGGAAGAGGGGGGCCCGGGGGCAGCATAGGGAAGCTGGATAGGGGGGTGTTGGGGCGGTAACATATAGAGGAACCACTCTCTGTCTCCTGTAGCCACTGAATGCCTGCCGGAGGGAAAGAAGAAGCGGGCATTCATCGGCTGCAGGAGGAGGGGATCGGTTCTGCTAAATGCTGCCTCTCCTGTACAGGGGGGTCTTGCAGGCCCCCTGGAGCATGGGGCCTTGCGACTCCTGTAACTACGCCCCTGGTAATGAGAATACACCACTGGCCAGAACTTGGCCAGTATGCAATAAAGCTGCTGGGCTGCCCTTTATCCAGCATGCTTTCCGAACGGGCATTCAGTACTGCTGGAGGTTTTGTGACAAATAAGAGAGAGCGTCTGTCCACAGACTCCATGGACCAGCTGACATTTATCAAAATTAATCAGTCCTGGATTAGCAGCAGCTATCAAGCCCCTGAGGCTGATGTCACTGATTACGTTCTTTCTGTATATGGAATCTCTGAAAGACTGTCTAGGCTACTTAACTTTGTGTGCGTTGATTTAATCTGGAAGAATTTTTTTTGTGTAAGTTTCATGGGAACAATTAACACCCAAGGATCAATTTTCCAGCACCTGTTTGACAGGTGCATATCTCTTCAATTTTTGACAACAAGGCCAATTGCTTTCATTAAGAGTACCTCTATAGCAGGGGTCTCAAACTAGCGGCCCTCCAGCTGTTGCAAAACTACAAGTTCCATCATGCCTCTGCCTGTGGGAGTCATGCTTGTAACTGTCAGCCTTGCAATGCCTCACTAGTAGTTTCGCAACAGCTGGAGGGCCGCCA
The DNA here is from genome assembly GCA_028564925.1 of Lithobates sylvaticus. Classification (NCBI taxonomy): domain Eukaryota; kingdom Metazoa; phylum Chordata; class Amphibia; order Anura; family Ranidae; genus Lithobates; species Lithobates sylvaticus. The sequence goes on from CM053026.1 coordinate 91,606,177, forward strand.
GTTTGAGATCCCTGCTCTATAGAGTCACGGTGTGAAGGCACCACCGACACCCAAAAAACATTTTTTCCACACCTGTTTGACAGGTACATATCATTGCAATTTTTGAAAGTAGGGCCAATTCTTGCTTTCATCAAGATTACCTCTATAGGGTCACGGTGTCAAGGCACCACCGACACCCAAAGACCAATTTTTCCACACCTGTTTGACAGGTGCATATCATTGCAATTTTTGACCTCAGGGCCAATTCTTGCTTTCATCAAGAGTACCTCTATTGGGTTATGGTGTATAGGCACTACCAACACCCAAAGCCCAATTTTTACGCACCTGTTACTTCTACTCAAAGTCTGCGAAAGAGACACCAGAATTTATCCAAAAATCTCTAATCCAAGTGCACTAAAGTGTGGCCTCATCATACAGACTGGCTCCCCAAGCCATTGTTTATAAAATAAAGAAAGCTTGAATGGAAAATTTAATTTTTTTGGCTTTATAAATGTCATTATTGCCGCAGCATGTTCTATACATGGTACAGATGTGCCACTTTACAGGCAGACTAAGGGGACCCCCCCAGGGACTATGTTTAAAGGAATTTTTCATTTTTATTGTTACTTCTCATTTTACTGGTTTCACTTTATGCATCAGTAAATCACTGCTCATTTCAAAATTTCCATTGAAACATGTTCCCCGGGGCAGTACCCGGAACCCCCATAACCATTGCATACCCAATTACTTGCATATAAGTATTCAAAATTTAAATTTTTCCAGATCGGGTCCCATAGACTTCAATGGGGTTCTTTATTCTGTTCCGAACATTTTCACTGTTTAAAAGCTCTGCCACGAACCGAACAGGGGGTCGTTCGGCCCATCTCTAATCGTTAGTACACAGCTTTTGAGAGCCGATGAAGACTGGTTGTGCAAAATCTTCCGAGGGGACAAGCACGAAAATTTTTCTCGTACAATATTCATCTGAAAATACAATACAACACATTACGTCACTTCCGAATTTTTATTCTGTCGTACGAGAATTTTCACAACTTTAGTAACCTCATCATTTTCGATATGGAGACTAGCATGCAAAAAAAAAGACAGACAGACATAAGTTTGAAAATCTTATTGTGTGTACCAGGCATTAAACTTTAATTTGTTAGTCACTTATGTAAAGTCCATTCTAAATCTACCAGTCCATCTGACACTACCTACTTGAGAAAGTTCTGCTGCCTGTCCATTGCTAATCCATAGAGGAGACACCCTAAGACAGGAAATGTGTTACTGGTCGGATCACCAGGTTAAAATAAAGGAAAAACATTTTTGTTGTATTCTTATCTCAATGTTTGACTCATGTGCTACCAACTGCAGCCCTTTTTTCCTGTTACTTCCATTTAAATGAGTAGGAGTAGTGCATATAGTCACTTGCATGGCACTAGTACAAATTCTTTATGCATTGCATCTGTGATCCTAATGTGCATGCACTTTTAAAGTAATTAATTCACTCCAAAGTATGTGGCCAGTAATTTTATAAATAGGGTTTTCTTGTGCAGCAGTGATACATGCTGGCTCCAGATGCATCCTCATGTACTGTGCTCACTATGTCATGAGTGAGCAGAGGTGCGTGGCCACGCTCCCATAATTCAGTGGAACCATGTAGAGTAAATGCAGCAAACACAAGGCCCACCAGGCCATTTCGTGTGGCCCTCACCCCCAGGGATTTCTTTAAGCCAGTAAGTGGCAGAATTCCGTTCTGCCACCTCCAGCTTTCTCCTTCCATTCCCCGCACACCACTGTCACTTACAAACACAGAAGTTTTCTGTGTTTACAACACCAGCTTTTCTCGTGGCAGTGGCTCTTACAGATCCCTGCCTGCCCTGGGTTCACTGCAGGGACATGGGAGAAGTAGGTGCAGTGAAGAATAGGGCATACCATGGCAGACTGCTCTGTGATCCCAATCTGTGACCGGGTGCAAAGATGCTGACCAATGATTTCCCTGCAAGTGAGAGAGAGGGGCTGCTGGGAAGTACTAGAGCCAGGCTGGGTAGGTGAGATGCAAAGAGGCTTTTTTTGGGGGTTGAGGGAGGGGGGGTGAGGGCTGTGGAGAAAAATGTGTACAGAGATGGGGTGAGGTCAGCCAAGGAGGAGTGAAAGTGAGACAGCCTGTCGAAGAGAGCTGATCCCTGCACACTAAGCATACACTCCTAAACCTTACACTCTGCATGTAGCACACTCCTCAACCCTATGTAGAGCACCTCTGAACTGTGCACTGTGTTCGTAGTGCACCCCTGAACTCTGCAATTTGTGCAAAGCGCACCCCTGACACAGCTCATCCCTAAACTCCACACACAACGCACTCCTTGTATTTTTTAAGATCCTCCCACTGTTAATGTAATCTGACCACACCCACCCTTCAATGCGCTTTGGGGGGGCAGGGCGTGGGTGAGTTCCTGCACCTATTCTCTGAGAAAAAAAGCCAAGGATAAATTTATATAGTCTTACAAATACAACAGGCCCATTGAGGGCAACCATAATGCTAATGCGGCCCACAATGAGATTGAGTTGCTTAGCTCATCAAGGAAGCTGTTGTAAATGTATTTTTTCTTTCGGACTATGAACATTTGAAGGCACATGAACAACAATTAAAATATAGGTTTACCTTTTATATATAAAATAATAAACGCACACCTTAAAAATAATAAAAAATGTGCATATATTTATTATATTTTTTTTATCTGCAGCCTGTAAGGCATTGCAGCCATAAAAAGCAGCTCGTGGGTGCAATGCCAGGCTCCTGCAAACTCTCAGTCACCTGTCTGCCTGTATACTGCAGGCAGATACTGAACTGGTGGAAAAATGAATGCACTACGAGAGTGCTCACTAGCACCCTCATAGTTTATTGAGAATTACAAGCCTTCTGTAGTGGATGACTGTATTTGTAGTTCATTCATCCACAAAACCCTGTGAATTAATGATGCTGCTGTGTGAGCGGAGTCCTGCACAGCCATGCTGTTTTAAAAATAGTGACAGCCGGTGTGGGGTGAAGATCCCTGCCCGCTGTCACAAGAGTGGGGGGTTGGGGAGTGCAGGCAGGTGTTGTATTAATTACTAATTATAGGTGTAAAATGTTACAAAGATAAACTTATCCTTTAACTACTTGCTTCCCGCCCATCGTCATATGACGGCGGGAAGGTGCAGACCCAGTTCTGGGGGGACGTCATATGACGTGATTGACTTCCCGGCCCCCAGGGGGGATATGCTCGCTGTGTCACTGGGGACCCGATGCGCGTGCCCAGCGACCGCGATGTCCGCCGGGCACCTGCGATTGCCCAGTAACAGAGCAGGACCTTGGATCTGTGTGTGTAAACACACAGATCCACATCCTGTCAGGTGATAGGAGACCGGTGGTGTGTTTCTTGTACAGAGAAACACCTCCCCTTGTGAGTCCCCTCCCCCTACAGTTAGAATCACTGCCTAGGTAACATAATTAACCCCTCGATCGCCCCCTAGTATTAACCCCTTCATTGCCAGTCACATTTATACAGTAATCAATGCATTTTTATAGCACGGATGTATAAATGTGAATGGTCCCAAAAATGTGTCAAAAGTGTCCGATATGTCTGCCGCAATATCGCAGTCACGATAAAAAAAATCGCAGATCACCGCCATTACTATTAAAAAAATAATAATGCTATAAATCTATCCCCCATTTTATAAATGCTATAAATCTATCCCCTATTTTGTAGACACTATACCGTAACTTTCCGCAAACCAATCAATATACGCTTAGTGTGATTTTTTTACCAAAAATATAAATACGTATCGGCCTAAACTGAGAAAAAAATGTGTTTTAATAAAAAAAAAAAAAAATTGGATATTTATTATACAAAAAGTTAAAAATATTGCATTTTTTTCAAACTTGTCACTCTTCTTTTGTTTATAGCGCAAGACATAAAAACCGCAGAGGTGCTCAAATACCACTAAAAGAAAGCTCTATTTGTGGGAAAAAAATGATAAAAATGTAATTTGGGTAGAGTGTTGCATGACCGCGCAATTGTCATTCAAATTGCAACAGCGCTGAAAGCTGAAAATTGGCCTGGGCAGGAAGGGGGTTAAGGTATGAAATTTTTTTTTGGGGGGAGTTGTAATTGGGTTTAACCACTTGCCGCCCGCCCTATAGGCAAATGACGTCTGCAAAGTGGTTTCAAAATCCTGACCAGGCGTCATATGATGTCCTCAGGATTTTGAGCCGCTGCGCGCCCCCGGGGGCGTGCATCGCGGTGATCGTTGTTGCGGGGTGTCATTCTGACACCCTGCAACTACGATCTCGGTAAAGAGTCTCTAATGGAGACTCTTTACCACGTGATCAGACGTGTCCAATCACGGCTGATCAAAAAAAAAAAAGTAGAGGAGAGCCCATCGGCTGCTCCTCGGACAGGGGGGGGGGTCTGTGCTATCGATCAGCGCAGCCCACCCGAGGATGCTCACACTGGACCACCAGGGATGTCCCCCAGACCACCAGGGATGGCCAGCACCAGGTATGCCACCCTAGACCACCAGGGATGCCAGTCAGTGCCCACAATGGATGCCATCAGTGCCCACAATGGATGCCAATCAGTGCCCACAATGGGCATCACTGATTGGCATGCATTAGTTTGGCACTGATTGACATCCATCAGTACAAAACAAAAAAATATAATGCCGCCTATCAGTGCCCATCCGTGCCGCCTATCAGTGCCCATAGCTGCCACCTATCAGTGCCCATCCATGCTGCCTATCAGTGCCCATCCATGCTGCCTATCCGTGCCGCCTATCCATGCCCATCTGTGCCGCCTATCCATGCCCATCCATGCCGCCTATCCATGCCCATCCATGCCAGCTATCAGTGCCAATTTGTGCCACCTATCAGTGCCCATCCGTGTCGCCCATCCGTGCCACCCATCAGTGCCGCCTATCAGTGCCCCTCATCAATGCCACCTCATCAGTGCCACTTCATTGGTGCCCATCAGTGACCGTCAGTGCAGCCCCATCAGTGAAGGAGAAAACTTATTTACAAAGTTTTGAAACTGAAACAAAAAAAACATTTTTTTTCAAAATTTTCGTTTTTTTTTTTTATTTGTTTAGCAAAAAATAAAAACCGTAGAGGTGATCAAATACCACCAAAAGAAAGCTCTATTTGTGGGAAAAAAATTATAAAAATTTAATTTGGGTACAGTGTAGCATGACCGCGCAATTGTCATTCAAATTGCGACAGCGTTAAAAGCTCAAAATTGGTCTGGGCAGGAAGGTGTTTAAGTGCCGGTATTGAAGTGGTTAATATCACTTTAAAGTGTATTTTCTTTTTTGCAGTCACATTTCAGAAAATCCGAATATGTGTTTGTCATGTGTTCTCATTCACACAACATATCTAGAATAATTTAAAAAAACATTTTGATGTTTCTTTAGAGCAGTTCTTTGGACAAACTCCAATCTACAACAACTTCAGTCTATCCCAAACAAAGACAAGGGACAGGCTGAGTTTCCACTCCTTCGGATCCGTTGCAGAAGCCAATCTAGTGTTCAACTTTAGTTTACAACTGATGATGAGATCTGCTGGCAGAGTACAGATAGAGTTAATAATGATAAACAATAGCTCAAAAGCCCCTTCTTCAACATAACATAACATGGAAGAACTTTCATTTTGCAGTTTTCAGAAAAGAGCAAGCAAAATGTAAGTAGCAATTTATTTTTTATTTATGTGCTGTGTGAATGAGAACATGTAACAATTTGTGAAAATACACTTTAACGCACTGTCACTCTGTCCTAAATGTGCAATATGATAGTGGCTGTTTAAAGTGCCAACACATCACAATGATGTGAAGGGGCTCTTAGTATTTGTTGACCTCATTATACCATTTTACTGAGACTCAAAAACTGCACTTCCCTGTAATTGTACAAATATTTGATGAACAAAAGAGGCCAAGAATGTATTGTGAAACCACAGACTGAACTGCTCATCTCTGATTACAAAGAAGGGACAGACAGATATTTCATCTCACCTCCACATTGTAGCCAGTAATCAGTAAGGAAAGATTTTACAACATAGGTTGGTATTTAAAGCTGAGGCAAAGTATTGTAATTACCTGCTCATAACTTTTGCCATTACGCTGAAACAGGAGCCACCATTCTTCCTAAAAGTACTAAGCAGATGTTAGTGGTGAAAATAAACTGAATTCTTAAAAACAAAATTATAGAAAAAGTACTAGTGGGAAAAAAAAAACTCACCTAAAAGTTTCTTCTTGGTGATGGGAATGGTGCCAAGACTATTATTTTAGTTTGTGGTGGGAGGTTATACGAGATTTTGTATTTATAGTCTAAAGCAGTGGTTCTCAACCTCAGTCCTCAAGTACACCCAACGGGCCATGTTTTGGGACCTTCCCTTAGATAAAATAGCTCTTATCAATACCATTTCATTGTTATTGAAAAGCAGCTGTGCAAAGTAAAGGAAAACCTGAAAACATGGCCCGTTGGAGGTACTTGAAGACCGAGGTTAAGAACCACTGGTCTAAAGCAGTGGTCTCCACACTGCGGCCCTGGGGGCCACATGTGGCTCTTTGCTTGCTTTTATCCAGACCTTGGGGCAATATTCCTCCCACAGTCAGCAACAGTGGGGTGTAGTTCCTGCCACTCTATTCCTCACACTGATGCCAATGATGAGGCACTATTCCTCTCACCAATAGACATGTGCGGTTTGTTTTGTTCCGAATTCATATTCAGACAAATTTTAAGTTAATAGAGTACCATTTCAAAATAGTGCTATTTTTGTTAAGCCAAAGGTGATTTAACCACTTCAGCCACGGAAGGATTTACCCCCTTAATGACCAGGCCATTTTTTGTGATACGGCACTGTTGGATTCAATATGAACTCATGTAATCACACATCGGGTCATTCCCAATACCTTTCTGGAGAACAAGATTCCCCCCCCCCCCCCCCCCTGGTTGGAATGTAGCCAGTTAAACAACTATGTTATATCTATGAGAGCTGATCTGCATTACAATGCTTATTCTGATCTGTGCTTATTCTTACCTCGGCTAAGATGGCTATGGATATCTATTGGATGGAAGGCAAATAGGGGTGGCTATGAGTGGGCGTGTATGTTTGGATGAATTGCGGGCAAAAGCCGGCGATTTGTCAGGTAAAAACAGTGAGCTACAAGAACAGCTTCAGAGGTTCAGCATGGACTGTGATATGAAGAGCAAACTTTTAGAGTCCTTACGAATAAAGTTGTCAGAGATGGAAGAATTGGTTATGTCTTTAGAAAGGAAATTAGCAATCACACGCTCCCAACTTCTTATTAAAGAACAGTGTATAATATCGCTCAATGAGCACAAAGCAACATGCCAAGTGGCCGATATCTGCACAGTCAGTGAGGAGAAGAGCCGTGATGAAACACAGTCTACTATGACGCCTATAGCGTCAAAGCAGAATAACAGTTTGGCATAACGTCAGTCTCTCTTGGATTGTAATCAGATTCTGGGTGAATTTAATGCCCTGGAGTAAACAGTGAGTCTGTCCAATAAGTTTGAAGCTCTAGTCCTTAAATTCCATTTGAGTAATGAGGATGCATGCTCTCTTCTAAAAGCATGGCTACCAGGACCTTTGATAGGCCAGTTATCGGCACAGGTTAATGATCACTTAGCAGATGCAGAGGGGCGGAGGAAAGAGTTGCAGCGTATTGTGGACAGTCTTGATAATGGTATGAGTGATTTGCAACGAATTAAATTTAGGAGAGGAGTTGACCCAATATTGTTCTGCAGTGAGTATCTTGCATTGTATACGAGAGTCTTCAACTGTCCTGACTTAATGAAGGATGATGCAAGTTTCATATACTCGATGGCCAATAAGTGTCATGTAAGCTATCCCACTAGAATGGCTCTGAGGAATGCTCGGTCCTACCAAAATTTTGTCAATATCCTGCGAGATTTCTGTCAAGAGTCCAGTGATAGCGAATATGGGTCAAAGGCAGGTGTATCCGTAATAAGCAGAAATACAGGAAGGCGGAGAGAGTTCAGACATTCTAAATGGAATAGACATAGGCATAGATTTCATAAATATATATGTGGATGCAGCTGCGCTTCCCCTGTGAAAAGCTGCCAACACGACAATATGACAGATTGTGAAGTGAATAAAAAAATAGATAAGTGTGGCGCTATAAAGTATGTGTCTGATCGATAGCCATAAGTGGGAATAGAATCCCTACTACAATGCCATCGCGCAGAATTTGGTGACTAACCACCGTAAAAAATGGTGAGCAAGTGTAAATATAAACAATCCACGTCAGAAATGTTTATAAAAGTAAAACGTTCGTGTTACTCATAAGCATAAATTTGTTGAATTATAACATAAAGATGAAAAATGATACAATCATGTGTAAAAACACTCGGTATCGTGGTATTCTGATAGTAGATACCACACAATGTGTTACAATTGGTATGTAAAATACACAACAACCATAGCCTCAGTTCCAATGAGCACAATGTGGTCACAACCAAATACACTTATATGTTTGGAAGGAGTATCCCTCAGAGAGACGATAAACTCAATTGTAACGTGTATAAAATAACAAATAGGCAAAATTAGGGTCAAGGAAAGTGCTATTGGACACGTGCTAAAATTAACCCGATGACTAAATTCATAAGTCCAAGGTGGTAAAGTTCATATATAACGGTATACCGATATTCCTATGATGCTATACAATGTTCATCAACGTGACATCCTCATATAATTTGGACGACGTCTAGAACTAACTGGTGCAGGAATGAGATCTGGTACGCTTACCGTTAAGGATGGACCCACTGACCTTTGGTGAGGGGTCAAACGAGCTTGAGTATGCCGGCAGGCGATGCTTGCAGGGTGGTGAGCCAGGATCAGGAAGCTGGAACAAGACTGAGCCGGCACCGCAGTCTATACTCACCAAATCACGGATGTGAGAGCAGAAAGCACGCTTGGGAGGGCTACACGGGAACTCGATTGTTTACCCCGAAACAACTCAGTGGGTTAGGACCATGAAAATAAAAGAGATATAGAGGGCCTCCTCATAGTGTAAAACAATCCGGTGACGGATTAGATTTTATTTTAAAAAATTCTTGTTTGTCAGATAAAACGATCAAAGTAAAAACAAAGACAAACCAAGAAATAGATAAACGCAGTGGTAGTGGGTCTAGCGTATCCGCCCTACGCGTTTCGTCTCACAAGACTTCAACAGGGGCATAGGCTAGTAGGCCACCTCTGCGTTTGTTATATATATACCCTGTTGAAGTCATATATAACGCAGAGGTGGCCTACTAGCCTATGCCCCTGTTGAAGTCTTGTGAGACGAAACGCATAGGGCGGATACGCTAGACCCACTACCACTGCGTTTATCTATTTCTTGGTTTGTCTTTGTTTTTACTTTGATCGTTTTATCTGACAAACAAGAATTTTTTTAAATAAAATCTAATCCGTCACCGGATTGTTTTACACTATGAGGAGGCCCTCTATATCTCTTTTATTTTCATGGTCCTGACCCACTGAGTTGTTTCGGGGTAAACAATCGAGTTCCCGTGTAGCCCTCCCAAGCGTGCTTTCTGCTCTCACATCCGTGATTTGGTGAGTATAGACTGCGGTGCCGGCTCAGTCTTGTTCCAGCTTCCTGATCCTGGCTCACCACCCTGCAAGCATCGCCTGCCGGCATACTCAAGCTCGTTTGACCCCTCACCAAAGGTCAGTGGGTCCATCCTTAACGGTAAGCGTACCAGATCTCATTCCTGCACCAGTTAGTTCTAGACGTCGTCCAAATTATATGAGGATGTCACGTTGATGAACATTATATAGCATCATAGGAATATCGGTATACCGTTATATATGAACTTTACCACCTTGGACTTATGAATTTAGTCATCGGGTTAATTTTATCACGTGTCCAATAGCACTTTCCTTGACCCTAATTTTGCCTATTTGTTATTTCTCTCTGAGGGATACTCCTTCCAAACATATAAGTGTATTTGGTTGTGACCACATTGTGCTCATTGGAACTGAGGCTATGGTTGTTATGTATTTTACATACCAATTGTAACACATTGTGTGGTATCTACTATCAGAATACCACGATACCCAGTGTTTTTACACATGATTGTATCATTTTTCATCTTTATGTTATAATTCAACAAATTTATGCTTATGAGTAACACGAACGTTTTACTTTTATAAACATTTCTGACGTGGATTGTTTACATTTACACTTGCTCACCATTTTTTACGGTGGTTAGTCACCAAATTCTGCGCGATGGCATTGTAGTAGGGATTCTATTCCCACTTACGGCTATCGATCAGACACATACTTTATAGCGCCACACTTATCTATTTTTCTATTTTTTTATAGATTTCATAAAGCCCTTAAAATTGCTAGCGTGGAGCAGGAAACCCCAGAAATACAGATATCTGCAATGAAAACCCCCACCCAGGACAGGGATAGCATAGCACAAAGGCCTGATATGAAAGATAGCAGCCAGGACAGATTACACAGTTCTGAAGGAGAGATAAGAAATGATAGTCCACACCCTAAGCACAGCCAGCAACAAGACTGGATGAACATTCCAATATTTGCCCCCTGGGCTAATCCACCATTCTGGCTTGTATGTAGTTGGACACAAATCGCATTGCCATTTTTCCTGAGTAATATGGCAAAGTTTACCAATATTCTGCTTAGTATAAGAAGTATGGCAATTGTTCCCCTAGAAGTACAATGAATGGGAAAAGGTTTGGGGGGACTTAAAAAGTCAATTGTCATGATAATTGTGTTTAATCATTGTCTTTGTGTTCCTTTTCCAGAGACCAGGGAAGAGTAAGTAAACAGGTCTGGATACTAAACATTTGTGTTTTGTTTGCAGATCTGTCAAAGTGAGACCAACACGGGGGTTAGGTTATTGTAAATGCATAATTGATTATCACATGGTACCATGAGCTCATTAATTAGTAATTGTTTGCAAACAATGAAAACATTTAAACAGTAGTCTGACATTAATGGACTAAAGAGTTACAAATGAGGTAGCAAATGTTGTGATGGAGGTAAAAAATGGTTTGTTTGTGTTGTTTTTCCCATTAACTAATTGTCTTTCAGATAAAAGGAGCATGCACTCTTCTCAGGAGAAAAATCCATGGATGTCTTTAATTAAAAGTTGAGTGTTTGTCATTGTTTTATGGTGGTTGTCTTGTCATGTTGTTCTTGGGTGATAATGGCCAGACTTTTAATTTTTTTGGGGTATTGGTTTAGTCAGCTATTTTATTGTTGTTTTGTTCATGTGTAAAAATCTCCAAAAGGTTTAGGCTTTGTCCACCTGAAAGGGGGTTAGTGCATACATCTTAAAGATAAATGCATTGTTTTTTTCTAGTGTTTTTAATTTGAGAATTTTTGAGAAACATTGACGTCCGTTTGGAAATTTTTGATCATACCAAGGGGGTCCATTTTAGAGTGGGTTCTGCCTAAAGAGGTCATGGTTGTTTTGATAGTTTGGTCAAAGTTGCAGAAGCCAGGAATACTAAGTTCCTGGGTTCCAAGGAGGGAAATATGAGTAAATATAGTAAGCGAGCAGATATTATGGATAAGAATTTGATTCTGCTCTTGTTTTTCAATTCCAGAATCCTGGTGGAGCGAGATTGGAAAGGTTTCTGGAAAGTGGATGACAGATGATCATCTGGTTGGCAGTTTGTATGTGCCATACCACGCCCCAAATTTGGTCTAATAAATATCATGAGAGACGGGACAAACACAAAGATTCACTTTAATACTTTTTCTTTTCCTATGGACGATCTGGTGCTGAATCTGAAAGACTGTGCCCATCAACAAGAAACATTTTTTGCTGGACTCTCTCCTGATGAATGCAAACGTGTTATTAATATACGTACAATGGGTTGGAGGTTGGGGGAAGGAATATAACACATCCAATCCATCGGAACATAAACATTTTAAATATATATGTTTTTTTGTGGGAGGGAGGAGTTGAAAGAAGAAAAGTTGTGTAAGGTATGACATGTATTGACGCAACGGAATTTATATGGTGCAGGTACCCAGGAGGCGGGCACTTATGCATAATAAGGTGTCTGTTGGCCAGACTAAAGGGTGCCAGTTGACACATCAATGGGGTGAAAACTTCCTCGTAAGCATGGTGTCTCAATCCTAGCAGTCCTATAGAGAAGCTTTCGGTTACTGGACATGTGGGACACCAGAACTAGACATGGGGGAGATACGCCTGGTTGATGTCTCACCTGAGAGGTTGAACCCCTGCACAGGGAATGCCAGTGAATACACACAGGAGCATGCGCCATTAAATAAAGGGAACAAACGCTGGCTACCAGGGTACAATATGCCTTCACCACATGGCACTGCAACATCTCACAGTGGTTGATAAAACCTATTACCCTATATGTGCTGAGTATACGCTGAATCAAGTGCGGTCATTGTACCAGTGACTTACTCCCAGAGATGTGCGGACACAGAATGAGGTGCATGCAGGACGCTTATCTGTGAGGAGTACCCGGAAAAGGAGGCATGTATTCAGCACTATATTGGGGGAATAGGTGCTGGGAGGGGTGTTGTTAATGGAGTAGACATCGGTATTCTGAGGAACAAACACTCAGCCATAGCTTAAGCGGGACTTTGTTATTCAGAGAGATGGGTGGCATCCTTAATAACATTCTACAAAGTCGCATAAATACCCAGGGTAAAGTGGCTCCAGATTTGGTGAACCATGTTGAGAGGTTGGTGGAGAGTGTGATGGTACATGACAGAAATCTGTCATGGGCTCAGTGGGAGGCGGAAGTGTCAACCAGCATCAAGCGGATTGTACAGTCTCTGCATGATGGGCAGTGGCCTGATGAGTTAGCATCACCGCTCAGTAAGACTCTGCCAAAACACGTCGCTTACACTAATCCAAAGTGGTGGTCGAATGCCTGGATGGGCTGTACCAGTTTGGATTGTGAAAGGTGTTAGGCTGTATGATCCCAGATACAGAAGTGCAGACTTGGTCTGTATATTTGGTGGCATCAATGGGCTTACTGATTGGGGATTCTATCTTGTCGCATTCGAGGCTAAATCACCCACATGTGATCCGAGGAGATGGAAGCAGGTTGATACTTCCCCTTGGTCGGAAGCATGACCATGATGTCCATTGTATGCCAGTTCAATACATGGTGGTGAACGTAAAAATGTTGGGAAGTTATTTCAGGGATCATTGCTGGGAAGGAAGCACCTGGGTATTATTTAGGACATAGACGAGTTTGTTTCTTTGTCCTAAAGAATACCGATGTAATGCTATTCATAAAACTAGAAGGTTCCTTGAACCTAACCATAGGAAGAGGGGCATGGTCTCTGAAATCCAAGCACAGGGATGGAATTGTGTGTTTGTCATTTTTGCAGATTTATATGTGTGATTAGACTCGATATTTATATAGAAGGGTCTCCCATTTGTCTATGCAAGTTGAGGGACGAATTGACGGTAGGGTCTCTGTGTACAAATTAGAGACGTTGCTGCCAAGTCAGAGCCCTGCAATACCGCTGTGAGCAAGCCTGCCTAATCCCGACCCATATTTACAGTAGAGGGTTATAGGGTTGGGAGCTGGGTGCGTAAATGGATGGGAGACAGATATATGTATATAGTATGGTAATAAGTTGATTTATGTTATGGTATAGTGTGACCTATGTGTATTGTAGGTTAATAATATGGGTGAATAAGGCCCTCCTCGAGACTTATCTAAATACTAGATTGGTATTCGAGAGCTGTTTTGATATGTTGCTCTGAATGTGTGTTGGCGAATGGTGAATGAATGGACACCCCTTGCCTGTAATGCATCCGTCCTGAAGATACCGGAAGGGAGAAGATACCGAAGATACATAATGGTGACATGGAAGCTGTCGCTGAAGAAGGATAGTGGTGTGTTACTCAGTGGCAAAGCGGCACGTGTTGGGAAGCACAACACGGTGAGACCATTATGGACTGTTCCATAGGAGCTGTTTCTGCACATGTTGTAAAAACACAACACGTTAATGCGTTTAAGGACTGTTCTATAGGTACTGGTTCGGAAACATATGTTGGGGACAAAACAGTTATGGACTGTTCAATATGAGCCGTGTCTGAAGAAGGGTGGTATGCGCCTTTTAGGCGCAAAGCGGCATATGTTGGATACAAAATATGGTTTAGTATCCCACAGGTATTTCACTTCCTGATTGAAACAGCCAGGTTGGAAAACACATCAAAGCTTTGTAGCGTATGAAGATAACAATGGCTTTGCTCAAGCCCACCTGCTGTGATATGTGTGATTACAAGCTTCAAAGAGACCACTGCTATGGATATCTATTGGATGGAAGGCGAATGGGGGTGGCTATGAGTAGCCATGTATGTTTGGATAAAAAGAGCACACACACACAGTTAGCTCTCTCTGCCCTTTTCCTCTGATCACAGCTGATGGTGATCTATGCAAGCCTCATGGCTTGGCAGCCATCTTGAGGTCTTCCCCTTTGGATCATGGCGATGGCCCTCTCTTGGTCATCTGAGTCTAGCCGATGCTACAAAGTCTCACGGAGGGCCTTGTGATAAGTATCTTTGATATTCTTGTATTATATGTTCTGATTGTAAGCTTTGTGATATTATAATGTCTTTTAATACTTTATGTTAGCGTTCCTAATTTCTTGGGAAATAAATAAGATAGTGTTTTACTAGCAGTAGTGTGTGTATTTTCATAACTAACTTTATGTCAGTATGCCTAGCAGGGTTTAATAGACCAGCTAACTATCGGAATAAACATGTTAATAGTAGTTTGTATACTGGAGCGATTTCTACAGGCACTGTGTTTCTTTAATAGACAATTGTGCGGTCCTGTGACATTGTACCCAAACAAAATTGATGTCCCTTTTCCCCACAAATAGAGTTTTTTCTTGGTGGTATTTGATCACCTCTGCATTTTTTTATTGTTTGTGCTATAAAAAGACAATTTTGAAAAAAAAAACAATATTTTTTACTTTCTGCTATAATACATATGCAAAAAAATATAAAACAAAAAATGTATTCATCAGTTTAGGCCAATATGTATTCTGCTACATATTTTTGGTACAAATAAATAAATCGCAATAAGCGATAATATTGATTGGTTTGCACAAAGTTATAGCGTCTAAAAAATAGGGGAAAGATTAGGGATTTTTTTTTATTGTTTTTACTAGTAATGGCGGGGATCAGCGATTTTTAGCGGGACTGCGACATTGCAGCGGACAAATCTGACCTTAGGTGACACTTTTGGTGGCCAGTGACACCAATACAGGGATCAGTGCTATAAAAATGCACTGATGACTGTATAAATGGCACTGGCACAAAAGGGGTTAACACTAAGGGGTGATCAAGGGGTTAAGTGTTCCCTAGGGTGGTGTTTCTAACTGTTAGGGGGAGTGTACAGAGTGGGAGTAGAGAGAGATCGCTGTTCCTAATCATTAGGAACAGTTGATCTCTCTCTCCTTCCCTGTCAGAACGGGGATCCACCTTGTTTACATAGTCAGATCTCCGTTCTGCCTCTCTTTACCATGATCGCAGGTGGCGTGTGCCCGCAGTACCACATGCACAGACCGAGGTTCAGGTACGTCGGTTTGCCCAACCAAGCCGCCTTGCCGCAGTATATATGCGAAAGGCGGTCAACAAGTGGTTAAAGAGTCATTGTAGTTATTTGATGAAGATTTTTCTTTTGTTTGTTCACTTTGCCACATTTGAGTCGAAAAAAATATATAATATTTTTGTTTCGACCAATTAAATTTTTTTTCGTTTCGAAATGTTCAGTGAATTCAAAGAAAATGTAAAAAAAATTCCAAATGGGAATTGAACTAATTAACCGAATTTAACGGAACAAAATAACTAGATTAAGGAATCTTAACAAAACAATTTTTTTGTCATGCACATGTCTACTCACAGACACCAATGATGGGGCACTATTCCACCCAATGACACCAATGAAAAGGCACTATCCGTCCCATTGATACCAATGATGGGGCAACTATTCCTCTCACTGACACCAATGATGGGGCACTATTCCTCTCACCGACACCAATGATGGGGCACCAGGACATTTTCTACTCCCAATGGCCACAGTCCAGCTCCCCCAAAGGTTTGAAGGACAGTAAACTGGCCATTTGTTTAAAAAATTTGGAGACCCATGGTCTAAAGCAAGCCATAGATTATGCAATTTTCTTTCCTTCAACCATGGCTTAATTCAATCAGTGTTGATGGAGGAGTTCATCCCGCTGTGCTATTGTATTCTGACAGCTGGAGGTTTACCCACCATCAGTATATGGTGATCACTGCAAGCAGCTATAGCCGCTGGCAGTGATCACACAGGAAGAATCTGACAGGTTTGATTTACTGAAGATCGACTGCTAATACAAAGCCCAATTGAAAAACTACAGCTGTGAAGTACCTCCACCAGTACTGTCCCCTGATGATGTGTTTGACAGTATGCTAGAAAGTTCTACTCTTACAAAAAAGAGAATCCCCGTCTATAAAATGCTGAGCCATGTAGAAGTATCACTAAACTGAGAGCACTGACTGGTGTGTTCTGGTGGGGATTGTTAGTACAGCAGCTCCTCCCAAGCTCTTAATTTTATTTTTTCAGCCCACTGAACAAAAAAAATCATCTGTTAGAGTGTACCAGGCTTGAATCTAATATCACTGAGCTAGCCATGCAGTCCAGCAGATCTTGTTGCCATTCTAAAATTACAACAAACATTACCTCACTCGGTCACTGGAATTATGCTACCTGAAGCTTGTGCTCTGTAAATTCTGTTGCCTCTGCTTATTGGATTATTCATTAGGAAACTTTTGAATCTCATTTATGATTGTTATAAACTTCTTAATACAGATAATTGTTTTATATTAGATCATCTTTATATAGGAGAAAACAAAGAGGCTGTATTGACTTAGGGGTAGTTCTCTGGTCACCAAACTGCGCACAAATGGGGCTCTAGAGCAGCGTTTCTCAACCTTTTTTCAGCCAAGGCACCCTTTAAAAATGGACAATCTCGAGGCACCCCATTCTAAAAAGTAAAATCTATTCTAATAGTTTTACATAATGGGACAACATCCACACAAGTAGGACCCCCCATGTTAGAGGCGATTTATTCTTCCAAAGCAAATACACTTTTGCAAACTGGTACTGACCAGTATTCCAATGTTTCTCTTCTTCTCTTCTCTCTTACTCAGCTAATGTTACCCCAAGCTGATGGAGAGGTGCTGGGGAGGGTCAAACAAAGAAGGTATGCAGGCAACTGACATTCTCCATATCAACTCATGATGACATTGGTCATAAGAATGCCAGTGTTCTATCAGATTACTGCTACCCTTCATATCGTGTAACGGAAGTGACGTTTCGACCAAAAGATATGTACTGCACATGCGCTCTGCGCTCCAACATGCATTTCCAAACACTTTGATCTGATGGGTAGTGGTAGAACACCGGCAGCTGGAAGGTTGTAATGGTGTACAATGAAAACCTATGGCTTTGTTGTGTTACTAAAAGGCAGGCTTCATCCACACGCCAGCTTGTATTTTGGGCAATTTTTTGGCATTTTTTCAAGGCACCCCTTATAAAACGTCAAGGCACCCTGGTTGAAAAAGCCTGCTCTAGAGGAATGGTGCTCTTTTCCAAAGCCTGAATGAAAACCTAACTCATTTAACTGGTCTTTGTGTATGCATTTTTTATTGACTTATTGACTCCGCAGAAATGCAATCAGTACTGTACTGACACTACCAGAAAACCCGACCAGGAGGGCTTACGTTTCTGGGGGGGGCAGATCAAAGCATGGAGGAGTAAGACACTGAGTGAGCGGTGCAGGAGATCAGACAGTGCCCTCGCAGAGCTGTGAGACCAGGCCGAGAGGCTGAGAGATCCGGTAAACCTGATAGCATATGCCGGGACGTGGGCGGAGGATAGGAGTGTTTAACACTCCTACCCATTTCTATTCCCCGAGATAACGAGTGAGAAGGGATGCTGACAGGAGCTCAGACGGCGGAGTAGTGGCAGCAGTGCGAAACTTACTGCCCAACCAGAGCGGTCCTGGCATACCACAGAGGTACTCACACAGCCGGCTGAGAGCAGTGGGGGAACCCAAACCGACTTAGGTGGAAGAACTGCTGTTTCCCCTGACACGTTGCTGGATCCGACACGGAGGAGGTCTGCTGCAAATACACAGGTACACTGCGCAGTGATGGCGGGAATGGAAGGTGAAGGAGAGCGGGGTCTTAGGCAGTTGATCCAGGCTCTCCCCACAAAAGAGGACATACAAATACTAATGGAAAACCTACTGGGACCTCTGAGAGAGGAAGTAGGGGAAATGCAGTCCAAAATGGAAAGGATAGATCAGAAACTGTGCAGTTTTGAGGTATCGCAAGGAAAAGCAGATATACAGATAAATTATTTACAGACAAAACTTAAGATACAACATCAGAAAATGCTGACCCTACAGTTACAATTGGAAGAGACTAAGAATAAGAGCAGGAGAAATAATATATGAGTAAAGGGGATCCCAGAAAATGTGGAGGCTGGAATGTTAAAGAAAACAGTGATGGGTATTTTTAATAAATTACTGGATAATCACCCTGAGACCCAGATTGAACTTGACCGTGTGCATAGGATCCCCATATCCCGTAACCCTGACCAGAAAAACCCTAGAGATGTGCTCTGTAGAATACATTTTTATAAAATAAAGGAGAAGATAATGAGAGCGGCATGGCGAAAGAGCCCAGTGGAAATCGATCAGCAGGAGATACAAGTGTTCTCAGATTTAAGCAAACAAAGGAGAGGAGCTGTATGCTAAGGCCATTGCTGGAGCATCTGAAGTCTAGAGGGGCGACATACAGATGGGGGTATCCAATCTCCCTGATAATTAAGAGGGAGCAACGTGTGTTTAAGTTATATGATCCAGAGCAACTGCCCGACTTATTTTTGTTTCTGGAATCAGAAGCCTTTGAGGTGCCCAACTGGATAGATCTTCCAGTCGTAGGGGGAAAAAGATTCTAATATTAAGAGGTGGAGGACGTGCTGGACGGAGAGATCGGCTTAGAAGGGCAAATGGATTTTGCCCCCATCCTTATCCCCCAAACAGAGGGATTCTTTTTTTTTTTTCCCTACCTCCCTTTTTTTCTTTTCTTTCTCTGCTCCCAGTTTATGGGAGCGGGAGGGGGAGGAGTAGGGAGGGGGGTGAAGGGGGAAAAGAGAAAATTTATTGTTGGATTATCCCTCTACAAACTCCTTGTGCCAACTTTTTTTTTTTTTTAAAGGGGGACATCATGGTGGACTTTTAAGAGATAATAATTGGAATACATGGCGGAAGTATACTGGATGTCCAAGCCCTTCTCCCTTCTGGGTAGGAGACAGTGGCACTTTGTAATTGTGTAAAGGTTAATAGGTAGCACAATAGCACAATAGAAATGATTTGAGAAATGACATGAGAAATACCAAAGGTGATAGATATTAAGGTGATGGGTGGGGGTGAGGGGAGGGAGGTAACACTAAGGAGGGGAAATGTGGATTCTGTGCGGTTTTTTTTTGGTAGGAGTAATAGATGATATAATACATTGAATAATAATATAAAGGGTGGCAATGTATTCACTAAGAGAAGGGGAGGGGGGGGGGGGTGATCATTGATAATACTCTATACAGGGGGTCCCCGGGTTACGAACAAGATAGGGACTGTAGGTTTGTTCTTAAGTCGAATTTGTTTGTAAGTCGGAACAGTACCTTTTTTAAGTGCAAATCCAGTCTCAGAGACAGGAAGTGAGATTAAATCCATCTAATGAGGATACAGACAGCAGTAAAAACTTCAGTGGCTCTATAAATAAATAAATACAACATAGACAGGTGTTTGGTTTAACATATTATTTATGTTTAACTGTGCATGTAGATACAGATGCATACTGTACATGTAAATTCTTAAACATTTTCAAACACTGTACAATACTGTACAGAACAGTACAACCTTAAACAATCATGGTAGAGGATGATGGGCTTGTTGAAGAGGATGGGACTATTATTATAGAATCTGATTCAGCTGCTGGACTCTTGAAGTAGACATCAAGGGATGTTTGCACAGCGCTTTTCTTTATCTCATCATAAATAGCCCTGTAGCATCTCAGGCCGTCAGTAACTGTACGATAAACTTTGTTAAACCTCTCTGTATCAGGATCTTGCTCCTCTAACTTTGCCATTCCTGCTTCAACGAGATGAAAAGCATCAGCTAACCGTTTTGTAGAAAACTTTTTCAATGTTGGAGTTTCTAGGTCCTGGTTTTCTTCCCTAAATGCTGTGATCTGCTGCTCTAGTTCCATAAGGTCTTCATTGCTTAGTTCTTTGCCATGGGATTCGAGTAACTCGATGATATCATTTTCACTGATGTCCAACTGCAGTTGATTACCAATGGTAACCACAGCTTGCCTGGTTGCGGCAATTTCTTCATCTGTAAACCCCAGAAATTCTTCTGTAAATTGGGGGCACAAATTTTTCCAAACTCCTCTCATATTTGTTTCTTTCACTTCAGCCCAAGCATCAGCAATATTTTTGATAGCATCATAAATATGGTAATTCTTCCAGAACGCTCTTAAGGTCATCTGATCATTTTGGGTAGCCCTGATAGCTTGTGAGAATGTCCTCCGTAAATAATAGGCCTTAAAGGAGGCTATGACTCCTTGATCCATCGGCTGAAGTAGTGATGTGGTGTTGGGGGGTAGAAATACCACCTTTACATTGGGGTGCAAGTCAGCTAAAGTGTTTGGATGTCCAGGGGCATTGTCAAGGAGAAGAAGAATTTTGAAGGGAATGTTTTCCCTCAAGCAATAACCCTCAACAACAGGGACAAAATGGTTTGAAAACCAATCTTCAAAGATTGTAGCTGTAACCCAAGCCTTTGCATTTGCCCTCCAAATAACGGGAAGAGATGCCTTAGTGACATTACGTAGTGCCCTGGGATTTAAGAAGTGATGCACTAACAAAGGCTTGAGCTTTAAATCCCCAGATGCATTACCCCCAAGTAATACAGTCAGCCTATCCTTTGATGCCTTATGTCCTGGTGCACATGTTTCCTCTTTTGAAATGTAGGTCCTAGCTGGCATTTTTTTCCAAAACAAGCCAGTTTCATCTACATTAAAAATGTGTTCTGGCATATAACCTTCGTTGTCAATAATAGCTTTCAATATCTTGGAAAAATCATTTGCAGCACTTACATCGGCACTTGCGGCTTCACCTTGAACTCTAATGTTATGCAAATTAGCTCTTTCTTTAAAGCGATTGAACCAACCCCTACTTGCACCAAATTCTTCATTGCAATCATCTTCTCTTGGATGGGCAGCTTTTAAATCGTTGAAAAGGCTTCGAGCCTTTTCTTGAACAAAAGTAAGACTGATAGGCATATTACGCTGATTTTGGTCTTCTATCCAAATTGTCAGCAGCCTTTCCATCTCGACAATTAAACCACTGCGTTGCTTGGTAATAATCGTAGCATGCATTGGGTTATGGCCTTTCACATGCTCCATTATTCTTGCTTTATCTTTTAAAATTGTTGCGATCGTTGACCGATTGTAGCCGAATGCTCTGCCAATAGATGATGGAGTTTCACCTTTTTCTGATCTTTTTATTATTTCTACTTTATTTTCCATGGTGATGGATCTTCTTTTCTTTGCTGTATCACCAGCACTTGCATCAGATTTTTTTTTCGGCATGTCGAAGACAAAAAATGTGAAATGAAGTGCACTCTAGAAAAGAAGAACAAGAAGGAAAAAAAAGTGTAGCAGCCAGCCAATTTATTACCAATTTATTCTAGTAAGACTGGAACTGTATAAAAACACTCACTGTGTCAGCACGATAGATACACTGTACAGTATGCCCGCTTGTTGTACGTCCTCAGAGCCGTCCAGCACTGTGGGATCCAGTACAGTACAAAAAAACAGGGCTAAAAGAGAACAGAAGGATACAGTAATTACATTCAGGACCAAGCAAAGATGGTATAAAAAAAACACTGCATGAGCTCATGTCATCTGCCTATTGTGGAGCTCTCATTCAATTGTGTGTGGTACAAGCAGGGCCGGATTTGCTCTCCCTGCCACCCCAAGGCCAGGTTCCCGCAATGCGCCCCCTCCCCGCCAACAGAACCACCCCCCCAAATCAACAGAGAATGGCAACCGGATGGCAGGGTTAGTTAAAATATTTTTTGTTTAATTTTTTATTTTTTTTTACTTTTTTATTATTTTTTTTTTTTTTTGTAGCTTGTCGTTTACTTTTTTTTTTTTTATAATTTTCTTATTTTTTTTTTTTTCTTATTTTTTACTTTTTTTCTTATTATTTTTTATTTTTTTTTTTTTAATTTTATTATTTTATTTTTTATTTTTTATTTTTTTTTCACTTAACTTTATTGCTATCACACAGGAGAAAACAATTCCCTGTGTGATAGCAATTGGAGGTGACAGGTTCTCTTTATTGACCCTGTCACCTCCAAAACAGGAGTCCTAGCACTGTGCTAGATTCCCTGTCACAGCTGAGAGGGGAGGAGCACAGCTCTCCCCTCTCACTGCTTACGTCGGTGGCAGCATGGAACAGACAGACAGAGAAGGTATGTGGAGGGGAGGGGGAGGACACACTGTATACAGTACAGGCATATTACAGTACATACTGCTGGGCAGCTTACCTGGGATAGCTGGTGGAAGCAGCAGTGTCTGCAATCCGAGTTCAGGCAGGCCGGCCGCGATGCACCTCCGCGGGGCAGCGGGTCGCAGGAAAGACCGGGGGCTCTGGAGGCTTCACTAGGCCGCACTAGGCCGCACTAAGCCGCGGCCTCGATGGGCAAATTTAGCGGCCTGGCAGGCCACCGGCAGGCCACCGGACCGTACCAGGCCTGTGGATGGGCAGGTAGAATGAAGAGGGGGGCTCCTTAACGCTGTAGCCAGGCCAGGAACAACTCACTCCAGCAAGGCATCTGCCGGCAGTGACGTCACTCAG
The DNA here is from genome assembly GCA_028564925.1 of Lithobates sylvaticus. Lineage (NCBI taxonomy): Eukaryota > Metazoa > Chordata > Amphibia > Anura > Ranidae > Lithobates > Lithobates sylvaticus. Next base: position 91,629,191 of record CM053026.1, read on the forward strand.
GCCCCGTTCGTAATGGCTCACTCCAGCAAGACGTTGGCCGGCAGTGACGTCACTCGGGCCCCGTTCGTAAGTAGGGGGCGTTCGCAACTCGGATGTTCGTAAGTCGGGGACCCCCCCTTTTTTGGGGGGGGGGGAAGAATAGGAGAGTAGAGGATCTGGAAGGGGAAGGGGGGAGGGCATGAACCTGTAAAACGCCAGGGATATGGAATCATAAAACGCAGGCCAGGCTGGATTGGGACAGTTACCCAGCAAAGTAATAAAGATGATGAGGTAGAATATATAAAGGTCTTAAAACTGTAAATTTATAATTGTAGAGGGTACTGGGCGGGATCTGAATGCACTGACTCATACCTGCGTGCTTGACTGTACCCCCCATATTAAACGCCTCTCCTCTGGGTGGAGGGAAGGCCGGCGGCGTTAAGGTTTTTCTTTTTGTGTGTTTTTGTATGTGCACATTTTTTTTTCTTTCGTAGAAGACTGGCCTGTATTTACACTTAGTCAATTACATAACTGGGGAGAGGGAAAGAGAACTTTTTTTTTTTCTCCTTGGGTGCCCCTTGGCCTCTCCTCTCCCTGCCAGACTTAATAACATATAGAAATTACAAGAATCAATTTTACATCGTATAATGTTAAGGGATTAAATATCCCAGAGAAACGGATAAGAGTGTTGGCGGAGTTGAGGAGACTTAAATCCCAAGTCATCTTCTTACAGGAGACACATTTTAAAAGGGACAAAATTCCATGGTATAAAAGCTACGGTTTCCCGAATATGTACCATAGTACCTCGCAAAATTCCAAATCTTGCGTGGTTTCTATTTTAATAGCAAGACACATACTATGGAAGGAAATGGGAGTGATTACTGATGGGGAGGGTCGTCTCCTCATAGTGAAGGGAATGTTGGGTTCCCAAAAAATCACGTTGGTAAATCTATATTTACCAAACGAAGACCAAGTAAATTCGCTGGAGGAATATTTACATATAGTGCAACAACATATCTCTCATATGTCAAATTAAGAAAAGAAAAAAAAAAATCTACAAGGGCTGCAACTGATAGATAGTTGGAGGGCTGTTCATGCACAGGACAGGGACTATACATTTTTTTTCGGCACAATGTAAGTCCTATTCCAGAATTGACTATATTCTTGTCTCCCAAAATATAAATACATCTTTAAAAGAAGCTACGATTGGACCATTTACTTTATCAGACCATGCCCCGATAACTTGCACGGTAGAGATGGGGGAGGGAGAACCCAGAGAATGGCATTGGAGGATCAACAAATCTCTCCTAAAGGAGAGTGAGTATGAAAGAAAACTAAAGGAAGAATTGGATTCTTTTTTTTCAATAAACGATACAGGAGAAATAACACCTTTCGGTCTATGGGAGACACATAAATGTGTCATGAGAGGCGTGCTTATTGCTATAGGGACACATAGGAAACGGAAAATGAATGCTCAAATTGACTCACTGCTCAAACGTATTGGGGAATTAGAAGTATCGCAGGCACAAGCAATGGAACAGGAACTTAATGGCCTACACGAAAAGCTTAACCTCCACTTAATAGATAGAGCGAAAGCTAAGTCAACACGAGGGAGACAGACTTTTTACGAATTTGGAAATAAACCAGGGAAAATGTTAGCAAATGCTCTCAGAGAAACCACTATAATGAATCATATTACACAAATCAAAACACAGGGAGATGAAATGGTGAACACTACACAAAAAATAGCTCAGGTGTTTAAGGAATACTATGAGAACCTATATCAGCTACAAAAAAATAAATAAATAGGGCAGTAGATGATCAAAGGAAGTGGGAAGTAGCTAGGGAATATATCAAGGAGACAGAAATGCCGAAACTGTCAGAGGAGGTAATCGAAGCACTTGATGTACCAATCTCAATAGAGGAATTTATGAGGGCATTAAAACAACTTAAAATGGGTAAAGCCCCGGGCCCAGATGGGTACACCCTGTCAGATTATAGAATCTTTGCAGAGAAATTGGCTCAGAGATTCGTAGCAGCTTTTAACTCAGTATGAGAAGGAAAACAAATCCCAACAGAAACTTTACTGGCACATACGACAGTTATTTGGAAGGAAGGGAAGGATCCTGCCCAATGTCCCAGTTACCGCCCTATTTCCTTACTGAATTTTTTTTGTTTTTTATTAAAAGCCTGTGGCGTGCAAAACACACTCAAAAACTCACCCGGTGCATAAAAAATGTGCACAACATAAAGAGGTGCGACAAAAAAGTGCAACGGGTACACAAGTCCTCTAAAATCAGAGGACCTAGTCCTGAATCCCCCGGGGCTTTAGGCTCCAGACAGGGACAAGGACACGTAAAACTTGGCCTTCATGGCCGAAACCAATCAGCCCCCGTTCTCTGGAAGGTCTGCCGAAACAGACCCACCCAAATACTAGGTGAGGCTCCCCCGAAGGGAGACCCCAACCCTATGAGAGAGGGCGAACTAAGCCAGAAGGCCATGTCCACCCACCCCCTCCCCAACTTTCAGGACAGGCCCTGGGACCCTACTCATTACACGTGCTCAAACCGTGTACCAACAAAAAAAAATACAAAAAGTGACAAACACAGGTAATAAATAAAATAAAGTGGGGGAAGGGATAGTGGAGAGGAGGAGTGAAAGAAGTGGTCATTGTGTAAAACAAAGACCAGGCCCTCCGGCCAGGAATAAAAAATAATTCCTCTGGTCCCAGCCAAAAGGCCCGGCCCAAGAGGCAGGTACTATATATAATAAAAAAAAAAAGCGTGATATGGTGCCATAAATCAAAGTGGCCCTCACTCATAGTGATTGTACAGCACCCCTGGACTGCCACTCCAGGAGCACATACTCCATAGGCTTTCAAGACCGCCCTGACCAACGGTCTGAACCGCAGCAGCCCCCGCCCCAGGCAGGAAGGCATGGAGATCAGGAAGCTTGGCGAGAGCCCTTTGTCATCAGGCTCCACCGTAACTCCCATCACTCCTACCTAATTACATTCAGGAATTACTAACCGCTCCTCCCCCTCCAGATAGGGATTCGCCAGCGTTCTGTTCCCAAAAAACTGTCAGGTACTCAACCTTCTGGGTCAGATCAGTGGCAGCACCCAACCTCACCAGGAGCACCCTTCCGGATGGCTCAGACTCGAACATGCACCGTCTTCCAGTACATAGGGTAGCCCGGTGTGTCCCCTACCGAAACTGTTCTTTCCAGGTGCTAATTACGCCATCGGAGAGTGCTGCCTGCAACCCTCTCAATAGGCCCAGCACAGCGCCTCCTTTGGCAACTGATAAGAACAGATACTACACTTGATCTTAGCCAAAAGGCAGAGAAGCGAAAGAATAACCGTGTAATGTCAAAAAAGGAGATTGAAAGAGAAATAGCACAGGAATTGGATTTTTTTAGAATGATGCAGAAGCCTTTATTAGAGCTAAAGTAAATTAAAATGCAGAAGTGAGACTACCGACCAAGTTCGAGAGTATATGCCTGAAGGGAGAGCCAATGAGACATTCATTGTCATATTTGTATACCATGTTGACAGAAGGAGACACCTCAGGAACTCACCTTTTTGCAAGCATGGGAGAGAGATTTAGAGACAGTATTCTTTCAAGAACAGAAGAGTAGGATTTTGGTATTCAACCAAAAAGCGTCAGTAGCAAGTAGATACCAGGAGGGGGGCTACAAAATTATTACTAGATGGTAGAAAACACCTAGTGTGCTACACGGGATGTATCCCCAAGTGTCCGATGTTTGTTGGAGGTGCCATGAAGCAGAAGGGACAATCCTACATATTTTCTGGGAGTGTACAAGAATTAGGGAGTTCTGGGAAATGGCTGCCAAAACAATTAAAACAATAACAGGAACCTCTATAGGGGATAGACCGACAACCTTTTTGCTGCTGGATATCCCTATATCAATGTAAAAATTTAAAAATTTGAAATGTGAAACATCTCATAACAGCAGCTAGGGCGTGTATCCCTGTGCTGTCGAAAAAAGACAGTCCTCCAACTAGAGCCCAATGGTTTGCTAGAAGAGCAGAAATACAACAGATGGAAAATCTTACCTTGGCAATGAAGGATCATGACGAGAGATACAGGATAACATGGGCCCCGTATTGGCTTACAAGGAAAGCTTGGAATAACAATAGATTGAGAGGAGTAGAGGGGGCTAGGGGGCTGGGGGGCTTGGTAGGGGGTAGAGGAGAAGGGAGAGGTCAGGAGAGGGCACTGAAAGGGGGACATTTTGATGTTTTTTTTTTTCTCCCAAATTTAATTTTTATTTTTTTTGGTCTATGTGGCATTGTCATTGGGTTCCACCGAAGGTTATTGTGGAATATCACACCACAACAAATCTGGAATATTTGACTTTGTATTGTTGAAAATGTGAACTAAAAATATTTAAAAAAAAGTGGGTTTAATATTAAAGGCAGTATAATATTAGATGCAATAAGTGTAAAAAGTGTGGCGCTCTAAATGTTCAAACGTAATAAATATTGAAGATTCACATAAAGAAGTATGCAAATCAATGCGTGCATACACAATCTTATGACAAGTGTGTGCGTGGTACACACTCAAGTATATAGTGACTGTAAATTAAATACTAATCACTAATTGGACCTCTCATTGTGGCTATGATAAACAACAAATGTATCCCTAAAGTGGTAATAAGACACCACCTATAAAAATGGAGTCTCTACTACAAACTAGAAAACATGATTTCATATATACATCTCTAATATCCCATAAAGATACATATTGATTAATCATACAAAATGATTCAAAGTGGATTTGTGACTATAAACAAATACACCAAACACGTGACAAAAATAAGTGTGTTGAAACAACATATAAGTGACTTGTGCGGCTTGTCTGAAGGGGTCCGTCACCGGTTGAAATAAGGCTTACCAAATGTTGTGGACTCAGATAGGCTTACGCCGTATGAGTCGCAAACGCGTGTCAACTGCACCGATGGGAACAGCTCACAGCCCCAGCCCAAGCACACGGCAACCGCAGACAGGGTCTTTAACTGGATGGTCCAGAGGAACTCAAGGACAGGATGGCAGGTGGTATATGGTATATTTCATCCCAAGTAGTGTTACCGACAATAAAGAAAGGGGACCATATAGTGTAATACCGTCAGGCGATTCAAATTTATTAAAATCACATAGGTAGGGTACTCACATGTACAGAAATGGTTAAAAGCGTGTATAAAATTCTGGCAGCAGTGGCATCAGCAAATCATCTCCCGACATGTTTCGCCTCCATAAGGCATCATTTGGGGGTGCTGATTCACTGGAGCCACTGCTTATTTATAGATACAGGGGTACTTACAATAAGGTCAGCCTTCCACCACCGCTCATTCATTTCCGGGATTACTTCCGGTTTTACTCAAGATGGCTTGCGTTTCAAGCCTCGTTTTGAATATCAGATGGTTATACTATAAATGACCTCCATCATTCGTCAAAATAAAGTACGAAGTTTGGGACAGGGTTATGTCATGCTGCTATATGGCTGCTATATATTTTTTCTTTATAAGATAGCGTGGTTTTCTTCCATTTTCTTTTTGCTTTTAGTATAATATTAGTATCAGGAGAGTACTTACCGAGGCCGAAGTGCCGAGAGTGGTTCACCCTTGCAACTGAGCGCAGTCCGCCCCCTGGAGGTGAGACAGGGGGTGAATGGCACAAAGAGGCACAGGCTACCCAACCGGAAGATGAGGACTGAAGTAGGAGCCAGGTGCTGGGATCAGGAATCCGTAGAGAAGCTTCCAGGATACAGGTGCAGGTACAGGTCTGTAGACAGGTAAATCCGGGTCACTAGCAGAGGTTCAGGGCAGGAGACAGTAGACAAATCCGGGTCACAAGCAAGGTTCAAGAGGGCCAGAGGCAGCAAACGGGTAGTCCAGTAAACAGTCCAGGGGTCAAAGAGCAGGAGAAGGCAGCAAGGTCAAAAAGGCAGATCCGAGGTCAAACAGGCAGTCAATCAATCAGGATACAGGAAACAGGAACAGAGCTCAAGCAGGAAGCTGA
>CM053026.1:91635706-91658206 GCA_028564925.1 Lithobates sylvaticus
CTAGTAATGGCGGGGATCAGCGATTTTTAGCGGGACTGCGACATTTCAGCGGACAAATCTGACCTTAGGTGACACTTTTGGTGGCCAGTGACACCAATACAGGGATCAGTGCTATAAAAATGCACTGATCACTGTATAAATGGCACTGGTACAAAAGGGGTTAACACTAAGGGGTGATCAAGGGGTTAAGTGTTCCCTAGGGTGGTGTTTCTAACTGTCAGGGGGAGTGTACAGAGTGGGAGTAGAGAGAGATCGCTGTTCCTAATCATTAGGAACAGTTGATCTCTCTCTCTCCTTCCCTGTCAGAACGGGGATCCACCTTGTTTACATAGTCAGATCTCCGTTCTGCCTCTCTTTACCATGATCGCAGGTGGCGTGTGCCCGCAGTACCACATGCACAGACCGAGGTTCAGGTACGTTGGTTTGCCCAACCAAGCCGCCTTGCCGCAGTATATATGCGAAAGGTGGTCAACAAGTGGTTAAAGAGTCATTGTAGTCATTTGATGAAGATTTTTCCTGACGCCTTCATGGCAGCACACACTGGGTTGTGACTCCGCCCCCACAACCTGACAGGATTGGATAACTATAAAGTTGAAGGGGAGATCCCCCGCTGTATTCTCCTTTTTTTCCTCACCTGAACAGGTTGGACGGACGGATGTTCCTATGACAGATGAATAAAGCCTCTTACCGCAATCGCCCCAGCAGGTTCAAGCCTCTCCTGTTTGGAAGTCCCTCCTGTACAGTCTCTAAAGGAGCTTCTACGGAGGGAACCCCCATTCTGGTGGTCTCAGGGGGCGTCAAGAATTCCGGCAAGTAACAAGCTTTAAAGAAGCTTTTTATTTCGCAGTGGGCTCCTTTATCTGTATACTCTCTTTTCCCTTTTTTGTGTGTCTGTGCTAGGGGGGGACTGCAATAGTCCCTACTATTTGTATCCGTGTGCCTCTCAAGTACAGTGCAGGTCATGCTGGCCCCTGTTGTCCCATAAAGGAATACAATATATGACTTACATTTGAGGCATGCTGGTCCTTGTTGTCCCACTAGCAGAGCGGCGTGGTAGCCGGCGCGTTCCCGCATCACACATGCGCTGTACAGGGTCGGGCAACACCGCTGTGTTTTCGGTGTGTTGTGCCCTGATCCAAGATGGCGCGGGGTCGCTCGGGCGCATTTGCGCATGCGCGAAAAACGTCATTTGGGCGCCGTAATGGCGCCAGATTTAAAAGACAAACTTTTCCTGTGAAAACTCCCTGTGCAACTCTGCAGCGAATCTGGAAAGGAATTAGAGGAAAATACTGCTCTGCAACACTCAGGTAAGCCCCTATAAGGGTTCCTCTTCCCTAAAAACTTTGATTAAATAAATAATTAATTAATTAAAAAAAAAAAAAAAAAAAAAGTGTGTGTTATATAAATAAATAAATTAATAGGGAAAGGGGTAGTAGTGAAGATGTGTGTGTATATATATATATATAGGTATATATATATATATATATATATATATATATATATATATATGTATAATAGAACTGTGTGTATATATATGTATATGTATATATGTGGCGTAGGGGACTGTGTGTAAAAAAAAAAAAAAAAAAAAAAAAAAAAAAAAAAAAAATATATATATATATGTGCGTTTATTTTGTCTTTTCCCAGACTGCCCTGTCTCCTTCTTTTCTCCCTATGGAGCCCACTGCCCACGCAGACCACCAACAGCAAACTAGGTAAGAGGCTGGACCAAATAGTAGGTAAGTATTGAAGGGGAGAAAAAAGAGTGCCAGACCGCTAAAATGCTGCATTTCTCTTGGCAGCCCGGCGGGATCAAGAACCACCAGCTCCCGGCACGGGAAAAGGTCAAGCCATACCTCAAGCAGGAGGTCCCGCAGGAGCCGTTCAAGATCACCTTCACGCCATCGGCACAGCCACTCACGGCGAAGTCATTCGCGGCACAGTCGCTCCCGCCGCAGCAGGTCAAATCGCAGGAGGTCCCCCTCCTCGCATCGCCAAAGCCGCCACACCCGTCCCGCAGCCAATGCCTGCTGGGTATGCGGCGCCCCGGCACTACCGGAAAAACTTGCTTGCCGCTCTTGCTTCAATGAAGCCACTACAGAGAAGGAAGCAGATGCAAGGATAGCGACAGAGCTCATAAGGGAGTCAGTGCGGGAGTCTCTACTGGAAACCACAGCACCACCATTGGACAAAGCTGTTCCCAGTACATCATCGGCGGAACCAGTGTCTCACCTCCAGACCTCGGATTCCCCCAGTTCTGAGGACGAGATTCAAGACGTCTCAGCAGGTTTTGATTTTTCTTTGGTGGAGCCTTTCGCCAAATCAGTCAAAGAGGCGATCGGCTGGGAAGATGACAAGGCAGAACCTCAAAAGGTTCGGAAATATTTTCCAAACTTGAAGAGGGATCCGGAAACTTTTCCTTTTATAGAAGAGCTTGAAGATCTCATAAAGGACGAATGGGAAAGGTCGGACAAACGATCTAGTCTGACCAACAGGTTGGCCAAGATGTATCCTTTGAGGGAGTCAAAAATAAACCCCCTGACCAACGCTCCTACCGTTGACGCCTCTTTGATGCGTCTCGCCCGCCACGTCACTTTACCGATTGAGGATGCGGTATCGTTTCGAGATGTGCTCGATCGCAAGATGGACCTGGAGTTGAAAAAGGCATATTCCACGGCTGGGGGGGCCTGCAGACCTGCAATAGCTACAGCAGCAGTAGGCAGAGCCATCTCGGGATGGACATCTAAAGTAGAAAAAGACCTGCAGGATGGCGTCGAGATGGAAAAAATAATTTCCTCCCTACAGGAAATCAGATTGGCAGGTGATTTTGTAGCAGAGGCATCTGTAGACGTCCTAAGATCATCAGCCAGGACCATGCTGGCATCAGTGACAGCAAGGAGAGCCCTATGGCTCAAACCATGGATGGCCGATACGGCATCTAAACTGAACTGGTGCAGGATCCCGTATGACGGCACAAATCTGTTTGGCACCAAATTGGACTCTGCTATCTCCAAAGTAACGGGGGGAAAGTCAGGGTTAATTCCCTCCGATAGGAGACCCAAGGCACAGAAAGGACCAGCATTCAGGCGTAACCTTCCGAATAAGTACAGAGAGGCCAGATCCTACCGCCCTGGTAGGGAATTTAGGAGGGACTGGAAGAACACAAAGCCGGCTTTTCTTAGAATGCAGAAAATCAAGTCCACCCCGGCAGGGGATCAACAGAAGTCGTTTTGAAGTCTCGCCTGCCCATTCGGCTCCGGGGGGCAGTCAGGTGGGCGCCAGGCTAAGAAACTTCTCCCAAATCTGGTCAAGTCACATAGAGGATTCATGGACATTGTCCACAATAAAGTTCGGACACAGGTGGAGGTTCATAAACAGACCTCCGGGAAATCACTTCCAGGCAACCAAACAACCATCCTCACCACTCAGAAGAAGCCTGTTAATAAAGTATGTGGCGGAACTGAAGCAGAAGGGGGCAATACTGGAGGTCCCAGCATGTCAAAGGGGGAGAGGTTTCTACTCCCCCCTATTCTTAGTAAAGAAGAAGACAGGGGATCTACGCCCTGTGTTGGACCTCAAAAGGCTCAACAAGGGAATACAGGTCGAGGCCTTCAAGATGGAAAGTCTCCAGTCCATACTACTGGCAGTGAATCTGGGAGATTGGATGCTTTCAATCGATTTATCAGACGCTTATCTGCACATACCAATCCATCCAGCTTTTCAAAAATTCCTCCGGTTTGCCATAAACCAAGGCCATTTTCAGTTCCAGTGCCTCCCATTCGGCATCTCCTCAGCACCCAGAACATTTACAAAGGTTCTACTACCCTTGGTAGCACTCCTCAGACAAAAGGGGTTACGCATTCACCATTACCTGGACGACATCCTACTGTTAGCAGAGGATCAGGAGACGCTGATTCACCACCGAGAAGTTCTACTCGCAACCCTCCAGAAATTTGGTTGGATAATCAACTGGAAAAAGAGCAGTCTACAACCCACCCAAAATATGGTTTTCCTGGGAGCAGATTTAAACACCAAGACGAACAGGATACAGCTCCCGCAGGAGAAAATACAGCCTCTAGTTCAGAAAATGCAGAGACTACTTTCCACCAATCACCTACCTGCCAGAGCCTGTCTGAGCATTCTGGGATCCATGTCCGCAACCATACCAATGGTACAATGGGCACAGTGGCATATGAGAACCCTGCAGAACTCATTTCTCAGGCAGTGGGATGGAGTGTCGATGCATCAGACCATCTCTATATCCGGAGCAGTGAAGCGATCAGTATGGTGGTGGACGCGTCAAGGCAACCTCAGGAAATACAAGCCCATAATCCCTCCAGATCCCAAAGTCATCACCTCGGATGCTTGCCAGAGCGGTTGGGGAGCCCACTTTCAAGATCGGGCAGCCCAAGGCCGATGGCCCTTTCAGGCTCAGGGGATAGTTTCGAATATCCTGGAACTCAGGGCAGCCTTCCATGCATTAAGGGCATTTACACCGCTACTAGAGGGGGAGGATGTGCTGATCAGGATGGACAACAAGGTAGCAGTGTCCTACATTCAGAAGCAAGGAGGTACCAGGAGTACCAACCTGATGGAAGAAGTCCGACCCATTCTAGAATGGGCTCAAATACACCTGGCAAGTCTGAAGGCAGTGTACGTTCCAGCGGCCCAGAATATGCTAGCCGACTACCTAAGTCGGGAAACGTTGTCCAACAACGAGTGGTCCTTGAGTCCGCAGGCATTCTCTCTCCTGACAGAAGCCTGGGGAATGCCAGAAATAGACCTGGCAGCCACTCCAATGAACACCAAGTGCCACAGGTTCCTGACGAGGGGCTCATTTCCATCAGCAGAGGGGATAGACTGCCTGATCCACCCATGGGACTTCAAGTTGGGGTACATATTTCCTCCAACCCCGTTGATTGCGAGGTTCCTGTCCAGACTTCGGAGATCGTCGGTAACAGTAATAGCGATAATCCCGATGTGGCCGAGAAGGCCGTGGTTCACGACCCTCCTACAACTCAGCCTTCAACCTCCAATTCCTCTTCCAATGATCCCGGACCTTCTATCTCAGGGGCAGTTCCTTCACCCAGCACCAGAGAGATTACATCTGATGGCCTGGAGGTTGAGAGGGTTAGGCTAAGGGCACAAGGCTGTTCACAAGAGGTCATATCAACCATGATGCAAGCCCGGAAGGTATCTACCAATACCATCTATACGAGGGTTTGGGAGAGATTCTGCTCCTTGGCACAACAGAAAGGGTGGAACTACCTCTCTCCAGAACCTTACCAAATTCTAGAGTTTCTCCAGTCAGGGGTAAGCAAAGGACTAAGCTCAAGTACCCTTAAAGTACAAGTGTCGGCTCTGTCAGCAAAGACGGGAACTAGGTGGGCATTCCACCCACTGGTAATACAATTCCTAAAAGCCTGCCTGAAGATAAAACCCCCCAGAAAACCAGTTTTTCCGTCATGGGACCTATCAGTAGTTCTCCACGCTCTTTCCAACCCTCCGTTTACTCCATTTGAAACCATATCTCTTTGGGACCTGACCTTGAAGCTATCATTTCTCATAGCTATAACATCAGCTAAGAGAGTGTCAGAGATACAAGCACTAATGATCTCGGAACCCCACTTAGTCTTTCTACCCGACGGAGTAGTTCTAAGACCATCAGAGCGCTTCACACCTAAAGTAGTAACTTCTTTTCACTACAACCAAGACATCATTCTGCCATCCTTCACCAACGATCAGGGTGAACCGCATCCGTTGGATGTCAAAACAACGATCTCTAACTACCTGGCAGCTACCACCTCCTTTAGGAAGACGGATTCCCTCATGATCATTCCCTATGGAACCAGACGCGGGCAAGCAGCCTCTTCACGGACTATCTCGTCCTGGTTAGTCAAAGCCATTAAGAAGGCATATTCCACTCAGCACCTGACGATCCCTGAAGATGTCAAGGCTCATTCTACTAGGGCAGTGGCTACCTCCTGGGCAGCATATTGCAGGGTATCACCAGAGACAATATGCAGAGCAGCAACGTGGTCTTCCAGACATACTTTCATTTCTCACTACAAAGTGGATTCTGCCCATTTGTCCATGTCAGACTTTGGAAGATCCATTGTTAGAGCCAATTCTTCCGCATTATAGGAATAAACATTATTTTTCTTGCACCCACCCGACTGGCGAGTTATTTCCCAGTGTGTGCTGCCATGAAGGCGTCAGGAAAACGGAAAATTGTATACTTACCTTTCCGTAATTTTCCTTTCCTGACGCATCTTCATGGCAGCACACAATTTCCCACCCCGTTTTTGTGATGATATATACAGAGAATACAGCGGGGGATCTCCCCTTCAACTTTATAGTTATCCAATCCTGTCAGGTTGTGGGGGCGGAGTCACAACCCAGTGTGTGCTGCCATGAAGATGCGTCAGGAAAGGAAAATTACGGAAAGGTAAGTATACAATTTTCCGTTTTTTTGTCATGCACATGTCTACTCAGACACCAATGATGGGGCACTATTCCACCCAATGACACCAATGCTGGCAGTGATCACAAAGGAAGAATCTGACAGGTTTGATTTACTGAAGATCGACAGCTAATACAAAGCCCAATTGAAAAACTACAGCTGTGAAGTACCTCCACCAGTACTGTCCCCTGATAATGTGTTTGACAGTATGCTAGAAAGTTCTACTCTTACAAAAAAGAGAATCCCCGTCTATAAAATGCTGAGCCATGTAGAAGTATCACTAAACTGAGAGCACTGACTGGTGTGTTCTGGTGGCGATTGTTAGTACAGCAGCTCCTCCCGAGCTCTTAATTTTATTTTTTCAGCCCACTGAACAAAAAAAATCATCTGTTAGAGTGTACCAGGCTTGAATCTAATATCACTGAGCTAGCCATGCAGTCCAGCAGATCTTGTTGCCATTCTAAAATTACAACAAACATTACCTCACTCGGTCACTGGAAGTATGTTACCTGAAGCTTGTGCTCTGTAAATTCTGTTGCCTCTGCTTATTGGATTATTCATTAGGAAACTTTTGAATCTCATTTATGATTGTTATAAACTTCTTAATACAGATAATTGTTTTATATTAGATCATCTTTATATAGGAGAAAACAAAGAGGCTGTAATGACTTAGGGGTAGTTCTCTGGTCACCAAACTGCGCACAAATGGGGCTCTAGAGCAGCGTTTCTCAACCTTTTTTCAGCCAAGGCACCCTTTAAAAATGCACAATCTCGAGGCACCCCATTCTAAAAAGTAAAATCTATTCTAACAGTTTTACATAATGGGACAACATCCACACAAGTAGGACCCCCCATGTTAGAGGCGATTTATTCTTCCAAAGCAAATACACTTTTGCAAACTGGTACTGACCAGTATTCCAATGTTTCTCTTCTTCTCTTCTCTCTTACTCAGCTAATGTTACCCCAAGCTGATGGAGAGGTGCTGGGGAGGGTCAAACAAAGAAGGTATGCAGGCAACTGACATTCTCCATATCAACTCATGATGACATTGGTCATAAGAATGCCAGTGTTCTATCAGATTACTGCTACCCTTCATATGGTGTAACGGAAGTGACGTTTCGACCAAAAAATATGTACTGCACATGCGCTCTGCGCTCCAACATGCATTTCCAAACACTTTGTGATCTGATGGGTAGTGGTAGAACACCGGCAGCTGGAAGGTTGTAATGGTGTACAATGAAAACCTATGGCTTTGTTGTGTTACTAAAAGGCAGGCTTCATCCACACGCCGGCTTGTATTTTGGGCAATTTTTTGGCATTTTTTCAAGGCACCCCTTATAAAACGTCAAGGCACCCTGGTTGAAAAAGCCTGCTCTAGAGGAATGGTGCTCTTTTCCAAAGCCTGAATGAAAACCTAACTCATTGAACTGGTCTTTGTGTGTGCATTTTTTATTGACTTATTGACTCCGCAGAAATGCAATCAGTACTGTACTGACACTACCAGAAAACCCGACCAGGAGGGCTTACGTTTCTGGGGGGGCGGATCAAAGCATGGAGGAGTAAGACACTGAGTGAGCGGTGCAGGAGATCAGACAGTGCCCTCGCAGAGCTGTGAGACCAGACCGAGAGGCTGAGAGATCGGGTAAACCTGATAGCATATGCCGGGACGTGGGCAGAGGATAGGAGTGTCTAACACTCCTACCCATTTCTATTCCCCGAGATAACGAGTGAGAAGGGATGCTGACAGGAGCTCAGACGGCGGAGTAGTGGCAGCAGTGCGAAACTTACTGCCCAACCAGAGTGGTCCTGGCATACCACAGAGGTACTCACACAGCCGGCTGAGAGCAGTGGGGGAAACCAAACCGACTTAGGTGGAAGAACTGCTGTTTCCCCTGACACGTTGCTGGATCCGACACGGAGGAGGTCTGCTGCAAATACACAGGTACGCTGCGCAGTGATGGCGGGAATGGAAGGTGAAGGAGAGCGGGGTCTTAGGCAGTTGATCCAGGCTCTCCCCACAAAAGAGGACATACAAATACTAATGGAAAACCTACTGGGACCTCAGAGAGGAAGTAGGGGAAATGCAGTCCAAAATGGAAAGGATAGATCAGAAACTGTGCAGTTTTGAGGTATCGCAAGGAAAAGCAGATATACAGATAAATGATTTACAGACAAAACTTAAGATACAACATCAGAAAATGCTGACCCTACAGTTACAATTGGAAGAGACTAAGAATAAGAGCAGGAGAAATAATATATGAGTAAAGGGGATCCCAGAAAATGTGGAGGCTGGAATGTTAAAGAAAACAGTGATGGGTCTTTTTAATAAATTACTGGATAATCACCCTGAGACCCAGATTGAACTTGACCGTGTGCATAGGATCCCCACATCCCGTAACCCTGACCAGAAAAACCCTAGAGATGTGCTCTGTAGAATACATTTTTATAAAATAAAGGAGAAGATAATGAGAGCGGCATGGCGAAAGAGCCCAGTGGAAATCGATCAGCAGGAGATACAAGTGTTCTCAGATTTAAGCAAACAAAGGAGAGGAGCTGTATGCTAAGGCCATTGCTGGAGCATCTGAAGTCTAGAGAGGCGACATACAGATGGGGGTATCCAATCTCCCTGATAATTAAGAGGGAGCAACGTGTGTTTAAGTTATATGATCCAGAGCAACTGCCCGAGTTATTTTTGTTTCTGGATTCAGAAGCCTTTGAGGTGCCCAACTGGATAGATCTTCCAGTCGTAGGGGGGAAAAGATTCTAATATTAAGAGGTGGAGGACGTGCTGGACGGAGAGATCGGCTTAGAAGGGCAAATGGATTTTGCCCCCATCCTTATCCCCCAAACAGAGGGATTCTTTTTTTTTTTTTCCCTACCTCCCTTTTTTCTTTTCTTTCTCTGCTCCCAGTTTATGGGAGCGGGAGGGGGGTGAAGGGGGAAAAGAGAACGTTTATTGTTGATTATCCCTCTACAAACTCCTTGTCCCAACTTTTTTTTTTTTTTTAAAGGGGGACATCATGGTGGACTTTTAAGAGATAATAATTGGGATACATGGCGGAAGTATACTGGATGTCCAAGCCCTTCTCCCTTCTGGGTAGGAGACAGTGGCACTTTGTAATTGTGTAAAGGTTAATAGGTAGCACAATAGAAATGATTTGAGAAATGACATGAGAAATACCAAAAGGTGATAGATATTAAGGTGATGGGTGGGGGTGAGGGGAGGGAGGTAACACTAAGGAGGGGAAATGTGGATTCTGTGCGGTTTTTTTTTGGTAGGAGTAATAGATGATATAATACATTGAATAATAATATAAAGGGTGGCAATGTATTCACTAAGAGAAGGGGAGGGGGGGGGGTGATCATTGATAATACTCTATACAATGTATACACATGTTTGTTTTTTTGGAGTTTTTTTTTTTTTTTTTGATAGGAGGTGGGTTGATATAGAAGAACCCCTTACAAACCACATTAATGCAATATACATGATCACTCACAATTTTTTTTTTCTTTAGCACAAGGGAGGGAAGGAATGGGGAATGGGTGAGAGGGGAGGGTGAATGGATAGGAGAAAGGGAAGGGGGGGGGGGGGTTGAAAAGGGGAGAATAATCATTTTGTTTTTTTTTTGTTTTTTTGGGTGTTTAGAATAGGGAGAATGGGGTGGGAGGGAAGAAGGGAGGGTAGGGGAAGAGGGAAGGAAGGGGAGAAGGGGAGAAGGAGAGGGAAGGGAGGGAGCTGCCCCCCTTTTTTTGGGGGGGGAGGAGGAACTGGAGAAGAAGGGAATAAAACTAAGAATAGGAGAGTAGAGGATCTGGAAGGGGAAGGGGGGAGGGCATGAACCTGTAAAACGCCAGGGATATGGAATCATAAAACGCAGGCCAGGCTGGATTGGGACAGTTACCCACCAAAGTAATAAAGATGATGAGGTAGAATATATAAAGGTCTTAAAACTGTAAATTTATAATTGTAGAGGGTACTGGGCGGGATCTGAATGCACTGACTCATACCTGCGTGCTTGACTGTACCCCCCATATTAAACGCCTCTCCTCTGGGTGGAGGGAAGGCCAGCGGCGTTAAGGTTTTTTTTTTGTGGGTTTTTGTATGTGCACATTTTTTTTTCTTTCGTAGAAGACTGGCCTGTATTTACACTTAGTCAATTACGTAACTGGGGAGAGGGAAAGAGAACTTTTTTTTTTTTCTCCTTGGGTGCCCCTTGGCCTCTCCTCTCCCTGCCAGACTTAATAGCATATAGAAATTACAAGAATAAATTTTACATCGTATAATGTTAAGGGATTAAATATCCCAGAGAAATGGAGTGTTGGCGGAGTTGAGGAGACTTAAATCCCAAGTCATCTTCTTACAGGAGACACATTTTAAAAGGGACAAAATTCCATGGTATAAAAGCTACGGTTTCCCGAATATGTACTATAGTACCTCGCAAAATTCCAAATCTTGCGTGGTTTCTATTTTGATAGCAAGACACATACTATGGAAGGAAATGGGAGTGATTACTGATGGGGAGGGTCGTCTCCTCATAGTGAAGGGAATGGTGGGTTCCCATAAAAAAACACGTTGGTAAATCTATATTTACCAAACGAAGACCAAGTAAATTCGCTGGAGGAATATTTACATATAGTTCAACAACATATCTCTCATATGTCAAATTAAGAAAAGAAAAAAAAAAATCTACAAAGGCCGCAACTGATAGATAGTTGGAGGGCTGTTCATGCACAGGACAGGGACTATACATTTTTTTTCGGCACAATGTAAGTCCTATTCCAGAATTGACTATATTCTTGTCTCCCAAAATATAATTACATCTTTAAAAGAAGCTACGATTGGACCATTTACTTTATCAGACCATGCCCCGATAACTTGCACGGTAGAGATGGGGGAGGGAGAACCCAGAGAATGGCATTGGAGGATCAACAAATCTCTCCTAAAGGAGAGTGAGTATGAAAGAAAACTAAAAGGAAGAATTGGATTCTTTTTTTTCAATAAACGATACAGGAGAAATAACACCTTTCGGTCTATGGGAGACACATAAATGTGTCATGAGAGGCGTGCTTATTGCTATAGGGACACATAGGAAACGGAAAATGAATGCTCAAATTGACTCACTGCTCAAAACGTATTGGGGAATTAGAAGTATCGCAGGCACAAGCAATGGAACAGGAACTTAATGGCCTACACGAAAAGCTTAACCTCCACTTAATAGATAGAGCGAAAGCTAAGTCAACACGAGGGAGACGGACTTTTTACGAATTTGGAAATAAACCAGGGAAAATGTTAGCAAATGCTCTCAGAGAAACCACTATAAGGAATCATATTACACAAATCAAAACACAGGGAGATGAAATGGTGAACACCCCACAAAAAATAGCTCAGGTGTTTAAGGAATACTATGAGAACCTATATCAGCTACAAAAAAAAAAAAAATAGGGCAGTAGATGATCAAAGGAAGTGGGAAGTAGCTAGGGAATATATCAAGGAGACAGAAATGCCGAAACTGTCAGAGGAGGTAATCGAAGCACTTGATGTACCAATCTCAATAGAGGAATTTATGAGGGCATTAAAACAACTTAAAATGGGTAAAGCCCCGGGCCCAGATGGGTACACCCTGTCAGATTATAGAATCTTTGCAGAGAAATTGGCTCCGAGATTCGTAGCAGCTTTTAACTCAGTACGAGAAGGAAAACAAATCCCAACAGAAACTTTACTGGCACATACGACAGTTATTTGGAAGGAAGGGAAGGATCCTGCCCAATGTCCCAGTTACCGCCCTATTTCCTTACTGAATTTTTTTTGTTTTTTATTAAAAGCCTGTGGCGTGCAAAACACACTCAAAAACTCACCCGGTGCATAAAAAATGTGCACAACATAAAGAGGTGCGACAAAAAAGTGCAACGGGTACACAAGTCCTCTAAAATCAGAGGACCTAGTCCTGAATCCCCCGGGGGCGTTAGGCTCCAGACAGGGACAAGGACACGTAAAACTTGGTCTTCATGGCCGAAACCAATCAGCCTCCGTTCTCTGGAAGGTCTGCCGAAACAGACCCACCCAAATACTAGGTGAGGCTCCCCCGAAGGGAGACCCCAACCCTATGAGAGAGGGCGAACTAAGCCAGAAGGCCATGTCCACCCACCCCCTCCCCAACTTTCAGGACAGGCCCTGGGACCCTACTCATTACACGTGCTCAAACCGTGTACCAACAAAAAAAAATACAAAAAGTGACAAACACAGGTAATAAATAAAATAAAGTGGGGGAAGGGATAGTGGAGAGGAGGAGTGAAAGAAGTGGTCATTGTGTAAAACAAAGACCAGGCCCTCCGGCCAGGAATAAAAAAAAATTCCTCTGGTCCCAGCCAAAAGGCCCGGCCCAAGAGGCAGGTGCTATATATAATAAAAAAAAAAAAAAAAAAGCGTGATATGGTGCCATAAATCAAAGTGGCCCTCACTCATAGTGATTGTACGGCACCCCTGGACTGCCACTCCAGGAGCACATACTCCATAGGCTTTCAAGACCGCCCTGACCAACGGTCTGAACCGCAGCAGCCCCCGCCCCAGGCAGGAAGGCATGGAGATCAGGAAGCTTGGTGAGAGCCCTTTGTCATCAGGCTCCACTGTAACTCCCATCACTCCTACCTAATTACATTCGGGAATTACTAACCGCTCCTCCCCCTCCAGATAGGGATTCGCCAGCGTTCTGTTCCCGAAAAACTGTCAGGTACTCAACCTTCTGGGTCAGATCAGTGGCAGCACCCATCCTCACCAGGAGCACCCTTCCGGATGGCTCAGACTCGAACATGCACCGTCTTCCAGTACATAGGGTAGCCCGGTGTGTCCCCTACCGAAACTGTTCTTTCCAGGTGCTAATTACGCCATCGGAGAGTGCTGCCTGCAACCCTCTCAATAGGCCCAGCACAGTGCCTCCTTTGGCAACTGATAAGAACAGATACTACACTTGATCTTAGCCAAAAGGCAGAGAAGCAAAAGAATAACCGTGTAATGTCAAAAAAGGAGATTGAAAGAGAAATAGCACCGGAATTGGATTTTTTTAGAATGAGGCAGAAGCCTTTATTAGAGCTAAAGTAAATTAAAATGCAGAAGTGAGACTACCGACCAAGTTCGAGAGTATATGCCTGGAGGGAGAGCCAATGAGACATTCATTGTCATATTTTTATACCATGTTGACAGAAGGTGACACCTCAGGAACTCACCTTTTTGCAAGCATGGGAGAGAGATTTAGAGACAGTATTCTTTCAAGAACAGAAGAGTAGGATTTTGGTATTCCATATACCAAAAAGCGTCAGTAGCAAGTAGATACCAGGAGGGGGGCTACAAAATTATTACTAGATGGTAGAAAACACCTAGTGTGCTACACGGGATGTATCCCCAAGTGTCCGATGTTTGTTGGAGGTGCCATGAAGCAGAAGGGACAATCCTACATATTTTCTGGGAGTGTACAAGAATTAGGGAGTTCTGGGAAATGGCTGCCAAAACAATTAAAATAATAACAGGAACCTCTATAGGGGATAGACCGACAACCTTTTTGCTGCTGGATATCCCTATATCAATGTAAAAATGTAAAAATTTGAAATGTGAAACATCTCATAACAGCAGCTAGGGCGTGTATCCCTGTGCTGTGGAAAAAAGACAGTCCTCCAACTAGAGCCCAATGGTTTGCTAGAAGAGCAGAAATACAACAGATGGAAAATCTTACCTTGGCAATAAAGGATCATGACGAGAGATACAGGATAACATGGGCCCCGTATTGGCTTACAAGGAAAGCTTGGAATAACAATAGATTGAGAGGAGTAGAGGGGGCTGGGGGGCTTGGTAGGGGGTAGAGGAGAAGGGAGAGGTCAGGAGAGGGCACTGAAAGGGGGACATTTTGATGTTTTTTTTTTTCTCCCAAATGTAATTTTTTTTTTTTGGTCTATGTGGCATTGTCATTGGGTTCCACTGAAGGTTATTGTGGAATATCACACCACAACAAATCTGGATTATTTGACTTTGTATTGTTGAAAATGTGAACTAAAAATGTATTTAAAAAAAAGTGGGTTTAATATTAAAGGCAGTATAATATTAGATGCAATAAGTGTAAAAAGTGTGGCGCTCTAAATGTTCAAACGTAATAAATATTGAACATTCACATAAAGAAGTATGCAAATCAATGCGTGCATACACAATCTTATGACCAGTGTGTGCGTGGTACACACTCAAGTATATAGTGACTGTAAATTAAATACTAATCACTAATTGGACCTCTCACTGTGGCTATGATAAACAACAAATGTATCCCTAAAGTGGTAATAAGACACCACCTATAAAAATGGAGTCTCTATTACAAACTAGAAAACATGATTTCATATATACATCTCTAATATCCCATAAAGATACATATTGATTAATCATACAAAATGATTCAAAGTGGATTTGTGACTATAAACAAATACACCAAACACGTGACAAAAATAAGTGTGTTGAAACAACATATAAGTGACTTGTGCGGCTTGTCTGAAGGGGTCCGTCACCGGTTGAAATAAGGCTTACCAAATGTTGTGGACTCAGATAGGCTTACGCCGTATGAGTCGCAAACGCTTGATGGTGTCAACTGCACCGATGGGAACAGCTCACAGCCCCAGCCCAAGCACACGGCAACCGCAGACAGGGTCTTTAACTGGATGGTCCAGAGGAACTCAAGGACAGGATGGCAGGTGGTATATGGTATATTTCATCCCAAGTAGTGTTACCGACAATAAAGAAAGGGGACCATATAGTGTAATACCGTCAGGCAATTCAAATTTATTAAAATCACATAGGTAGGGTACTCGCATGTACAGAAATGGTTAAAAGCGTGTATAAAATTCTGGCAGCAGTGGCGTCAGCAAATCATCTCCCGACATGTTTCGCCTCCATAAGGCATCATTTGGGGGTGCTGATTCACTGGAGCCACTGCTTATTTATAGATACAGGGGTACTTACAATAAGGTCAGCCTTCCACCACCGCTCATTCATTTCCGGGATTACTTCCGGTTTTACTCAAGATGGCTTGTGTACTATAAATGACCTCCATCATTCGTCAAAATAAAGTACGAAGTTTGGGTCAGGGTTATGTCATGCTGCTATATGGCTGCTATATATTTTTTCTTTATAAGATAGCGTGGTTTTCTTCCATTTTCTTTTTGCTTTTAGTATAATATTAGACAAAAAAACTGTCTGTATTATTGCAAGCAAGTGGCTTGCAGGCACATTAGCTGATAAGTGAACATCTACTGTGCGAAGGGATATTGAGCATTACAAATATGAATCCATTGCATGTTTACCTGGTTTCAGTATAGCAACTAGGATTGGCCAATACACTGAGGCTGGTAATAAACTGAGCTCAAATTATTCATTAACAATGTCTAGAAGTGATGGCAAATGCAAGTCTTATATACCTCTGCTGGGATACTAACCCCCCCCACCCCCCAGAGGCTTTATTATTAGGAAGTGCTTCCATCGCTCCTTACAGTGGTTCTGAAAAAGAGAATCTAAAGCAGGCCAACGTTAAATAATTGTAAAAATTTACTGTATTCCCCCATCCACATACGCGACGTGCCTTTGTATTCTGACTTCCCTGCCATCAGAATCAGAGTACACTGATTGAACGAGTAAAATCCAACAGACTGGTTGTACAGAAGTCGATTGGTAGATGGACTTCTGTACAACCAGCCTGCCCATACATGAAACAAAATGTTAACCAATGTATGGCTGATTTAATTATTCTATATCCTCCAACTAGGGACAAGCTTTAAGGTTTGTGTCCACCATAAGTTGGACCCTAACTTTAGCTATTCAAGAAAAGGGCAATGCCACCATAGCAAGTATTACCAATCTTGCACTTCATGGTCTCTAAACTATGGTGGCTTGGAAGAACCAATCATGGGGTTTTTCTAATGTACCAGCCTTCCCCCTATAAAACATAGGGTTCCCAAGAGCCTTTGTTCAGTGTTTGTTGTAACAAATATAAAGTAGTTAGGGAAAGCTTACAGAAATTTAAGTGTTCAAGCATGTGCTCAATGATCACTGCTGAAAACACCCCAAGTATTGTAGTGGGCATTGTTCTCACTATTAACTTATCTGCACTTAAGCCGAAATTTGAACTCTCAAAGACCATTTTTAATTCTAAAAATCAACATTACCGTTTTATTTATTTACTCCCCAAATCACTGCAGACTTCTGCTCCACAGGGGTTGACTCCAAAGTAACCTCCCTTATTTTTTTTATCCTCGTACCATAGCTTCTAATGCATTTATTTAATCTGCTGACTTAACGCCACTGCACTTGAGGCACAGCTGCATGGGGAAAACCAAGGGGCATAGGCTGGTAGCCCACACACAAGTTGGCTTTTTGTTATGCTATTTTTTCATGACACAGGTAAAGCTGCCCTTTTTTAATGTTTATATGTTTTTTTCATACATTTTTCTTACTCAAGGAATAACAGGCCTAGTGTCCAAAACAACGATAGAAAAGGCAGATAAATAAATTACACTTTAACCCTTTTGCTGCCAGGCCCTGTACTCCATTTTGTACTCTCAGGTGGCCAGACCATTTTTGCAATTTTTCCTTTGCTTTTTTATTATTCACCTATAGCTTTCAGAATTTGTGAAAGCCCCCCCAAACCATATATTTTCTGAAAGCACATGATCAGTAGAATAAAAAGCTACTGATTTTTTAGACCCTGCAGTATTTGCGCAAATGTTTATGAAACCAATATTTTTGCCAAAAAATACACTAAAACCATTATTAGCAGATAAAAACACAGCAAATTTAAAAAAATTCCTACTAAATATAAAAGCTTAACCTACATTGAGTTAATTTATAACAAATATTTGTAACTTTTAAATTGTGCCTTTTTGCAAAATGGTGAAAATTGAACAGAAGTGTAAATATCCAAATTTTTCTAAAAATCAGGTTTTCATTTTTCCCTCACAGCTTTCAGAATTTGTGAAAGATCCCCTTATATTTTGTGAAATCATATGACCTCTAGAATAAAAAGAAGGTGCTATTGATTTTTTAGACCCCGTAGTATTAGCACAAATGTTTATCAAACCAATATATTTGCATAAAATATACTAAAACCATTATTAGCAGATAAAAACACAGCTAATTTTACAAAATTCCTGCTAAATGCCTACTAAATATAAAAGCTTAACCTGTATGGAGTTAATAAATAACAAATATTTGTAAATTTTAAATTGTGCTTTTTTGCAAAATGGTGAAAATTGAACGTACCCAGAAATTTCTCTAAAAATCTGGAGGTTTTCATTTTTCACTTACAGCTTTCAGAATTTAAAAAGACCCCTCAAACTAGACATTTTCTAAAAGCACATGACCTGTAGAATAAAAAAAAGTGCTACTGATTTTTTTGGGCCCCGCAATAATTGCGCAAAAGTTCATCATATCGCTATTTTCACTAAAAATACACTAAAATCATTAATATTGCACATAAACACAACATAACTTACAAAATTCCTGCTAAATTAGTACTAAAGCATCATGGGGACCATGTTTACCCACACAGGGATGCACAGATGTTCCATGCATCCCCATACAGGCAGTCCCATTTATGTCAATTGGGATGCAACGTCTGCATAAGCATAGCTGCTGTTCCCAATCAGAAATCCGTGTGGGTACATGACCCCGAAACGCAGACAGTGTGAGCTCAGGGACATGCATGCGGACCTACATGGATGTAAAATTGGGAGAAATGGCTGTTCGTGCAGTTGCTACATCCCAAATCACTAAGGGAGCTAGGGAGGAGGTGGAATCCTTATGGGTAAAGCTCCAAAGGGATGAAGCTAAGGAGAAAATAATACTGGGAGTATGCTATAGGCCCCCTAACCTGAGGGAGGAGGGAGAGACGGATCTCCTATCACAAGTTGGATTAGCAGCAAGGATGGGAAGTGTTATCATAATGGGGGATTTTAATTATCCAGACAGCGCGGAGGGAACCATGCATTCGTCTAAGGCTTGCCAGTTCCTAAATTTCTTGCAGGACAATTTCATGGGTCAGATGGTAGATGCACCAACTAGAAATAAAGCGTTACTGGATCTACTGATTACCGTCAATACAGACCTGATCACAGATGAGGAAATATGGGGCAATTTAGGAAACAGCGATCACAGGTCAATTGGCTTCAGTATAAATCACACAAATAGGAAACATAAGGGGAATACAAAGACACTGAATTTCAAAAGAGCCAACTTCCCTAAACTACGAACCTTGCTAGAAGGCATGAATTGGGATAAAATTTTAGGAACAAAGAACACGGAGGAGAGATGGGTTTGCTTTAAGAGCATATTAAATAAGGGCATTAGCCAATGCATCTCATTGGGTAATTAATTTAAAAGAGCGAACAAAAGTCCTGGATGGCTTAACTCCAATGTAATGCATATAAAAGCAAAGGAGAAGGCCTTCAAAAAATACAAGGTTGAGGGATCATCATCAGCATTCAGACTTTATAAAGAATGCAACAAGAAATGTAAGGGTGCAATTAGGGCGGCTAAGATAGAACACGAAAGACACAGCGGAGGAGAGAAAAAAAATCCCAAGAAATTCTTTAAAGTGGTTCTGCACCCATTTCATTTAGTAAATCTCTTTGCCTTCCAAATCAGGCAAAGAGTACTAAATGAAATGTGTTTTTTTTTTTTTTACTTACCTTGTAATTGATGACTTCCGGTCTTCTGTCTCTTCGGGGGTGGGCGGGGTCTCTGCGTCGATCGTCGTCAGGCCGCACTGTCTCCTGGGATCTGGTGTCATTGTTCTCAGGAGTCAGTGCGGACATCTTCCGAAATCTCACGAGATTTCGGCCACATCTTTTAAGAGAGATGTCGGCAGATGTGCCGTTACTGCGCACGCGCGAGTAACGGCGGTGCATGCTGGGCCATCTAAAGTGCCTGTGGGGGTTTCACATGCCCACAGGCAAGATGGCCCCCAGCACAAAAGAAGAAGATGAAGAACTTCATCGGACGAAAACCGGCGGCGATCGAGATGGAAGATGGAACAGGTAAGTCCCCCAATTGAGCTATATGCCCTTGGCATATAGCCCAAAAAAAAAAAAAAAAAAAAAAACGGGTGCAGAACCGCTTTAAGTATGTAAACTGTAAAAAAGGGAGGACATACCATATTGGCCCCATAAAGAATAAGGAAGGACATCTGGTTACAAAGGGGATGGAGAGATGGCGAAGGTATTGAATTTATTCTCCTCAGTCTTTACGAGGGAATCGGTGTTGTGGAAATTATATTGTATAAAATTTATGTGGACATTTTATTCTAGGATGTGTGTTTTTATAGATTGTCATCTGTCTCCCTGTGTCTGATTTAATCATGTGCACTTTCTCCTGTGAGTGCCCTCCCCTCTACTCCAAGTCACTTCCTGTGATGTCATTTTGTATTGAGGGAGTGCCTGGCTGTTGGAGGCAGGCACTTCCTGTTTGTGAAAGCTTTTGTGATAATAAAAGGCCATGCTGGCTAGTGTGGCCAAGGATGGCTGACTGACCGGGCAAAGATGAGGCTGTAAGAATACTTGCTGTTGATGGCTGTTTACTGGGGAATGGGAAACCATGGGCCTGGATGGGAAGCAGCTAGGCTGGAAAGGTGGTGTATGGATGCTATGCTGAGATAAGGATGAATGCATGGATGAAGAGGTTTGGGAGGTAAACACACGATCTAAGGTAAGGCATTATATCATTAAGACAGAAATGGGTATTTATATTAGAAACAGGAAAAATTGGCTGTTTGCTATACAGTCAGATTTTTACCATGTCAGCTGGCGACTCACTTGGGGGACCAAACTGAACCTCCTTGGCTATGTGATGTGATATGGGGGTTCAGCTTTGAAAACACACTTTGTCTTTTTGAAATAATTCTGGAAGTTTGATCGTGTATGTGTATGTGTGTGTATGTATGTGTGTGAGTGTATGTATGTGTGTGTGTGTGTGTATGTGTGTGAGTGTATGTATGTGTGTATGTGTGTGAGTGTATGTGAATGTGTGTGTGTATGTGTGTAAGTGTATGGGCTATATGTGGTGTTTAACTGAAACTGTATATTGGGTATAGTTTGTAAGTAGAAATGTGGCTTTAGTTGTAACCTGCAATGGTAGGATGGCTGTTTGTCTGATGCCAGATTGTATGAGAAAAGAGGGTATGTGTGAGCCGTATTATACTGTGGTTTATCTGGCGTTTTCGTTTCATTGGATGGCATGTGTTACTCTCAATTGTGTGGCGAGATTACACGCTTTTCAGTGAAACTGTTCCTAAACTGTGTGTCTATGTTTAAGAGTGCATTTTCAAATGTGTGGGGAGAAGGGTTGGCTTGTTATGGAAGTTGACGCCACAGTGAGTAACTTTAGGGGGGGACAAGAAGTGTATTTTGTCTTAAGTTGTGCTGGGTCATCCTATAGAGGAAGGGGCAGACATCATTCCTTTGTGTGTGAAACCATGTGCGGTTTTCTTTTAAGTGAATGTAAGCTGTTGTAGTTTAGCGGTTTTAGTTTCGGCGGGAAAAAAACTCCATCTTACTGTAGACTGGCTTTTTGTTGTAATCACCATGAGGTTGTAGACGGCGGCCATTTTCAGCTTGTAAATCATCCCAGAGTAGGAGCTGCTCTGATTCCTTTGTGTGTGTAGCCATGTGGCCTGGGCCGTCACTTGCTCCCTAGGCACCATAACCTTTTAAGGGAATTCTATTTTTTGTACTTTTTACATATTTTTTAAGTAAAGCTATTGCGTTTTCTGTATTGAATTTTGATTTCCATTTGAATCTACACTGGGTTTCAGTGTATAGTGAAACTAGCTTTGCAAGTGTATGGGAGTGTCTCAGATGGTAATTCATTGTTCTTTTTAGGCTTGTATTGTTTAAGCTCTGGGCTCCCCTCCCCCTTTCCTCTTCATTGATATTTAAATGAACCAGTTTGATGAGTTTTGATGTATCCACAGGAAGGGAGGGCTTTTTGATTGTTTGTGGCCTGCAGTGGAAGGGAAAGGCTTTTGTTGCACTGTTGTGTGGTATTCCAGTCTCAAAACTTGTGGTTTGATTTCCCAGGGGATATGCGAGTCAAGGGGGATTGCAATATGGGGGTTTATTCCACCCACTCCTGGAAAAAAGTTTTTTATTTTCTGATGTTAGCCATAGATTTTTCTAAATGTTTTGATAGACAAAATATGAAGCTATTCAAGACTTCCCCTTCCCCTCCCTCTTCTTGTTCAGGTGTGCAACAGGAAGTTGGTGGGAGGAGCCTGGGGTCTTTTGACTAAGGACAAAATCATTTAGATTTTTAAAGTAAATTAAGGTTTATATTGTAATACAGTTTTGAGGAAGCATTCAAGTTATTGTAATATCAAGTCCCTATGTGTTATTTTGAGCCTTTATTTGTTTTGGCTTTTATAGCTTAGCTGAGTCTTGTAGAAAAGACTTTGGTTTTTAAGAAAAAAATAGTTTTATATTCACTATATAGTTTGCAGTAAGTAGTACATTATTTTTGTTCATGCCCAGATTGTTAGTTTATTATTAGGTTGATCATGTAACTACTGAGAACACGGCTGTCCCCATTTTATTTTTATTTCTTCTCAGAAGAGCCACATTGTTGAGCAGGCATAGGTGCTCTGTGTAGTGTTGTCTGGCGACGCAGTGTACGGTCGTACAGCGCAATGCGTTTGTGTATGCATACACTGAGGGGTAGCGATCTGATTCGGGGGGTGATGACGCCCTTGTTCAGGTTTCTAGTTGAAGGACTAGCTGTAGTCTGACGATCCACCACAAAAGCAGCCATCTGGCGGTGCTCTCCGAATTTTAGGTGCGTTTACGGTTTCCCTGGACGCGGGGGTAAGACGATAAGCCAATTCAAATTGCCATGGACACTAGGGGGTTCATGTATGGGAAATAATGGAGATTTCCCACAGTCAGACAGTATGGCACAGTGCATGAAATATGTAGCTCAGCTGTGGCTTCAGAAGTTTATTATGGTAAAGCGGGAGGGGGTGTACAAA
>CM053026.1:91665706-91845008 GCA_028564925.1 Lithobates sylvaticus
TGAAATTCCAAACTATATGGGGTAGAAAAAGTAGGGAGGGATTGAGATTTATCCTTACTGTTACATAAAACCGGTTTGTCAGCCAAAAGCTCCGCCCTGGATGCCTGACTGGCAATGCGAGAAGCACGATCGATAATGGACTTGGAATATCCTCTAGCTAGAAACCTCTGTCATTAGGCGAGCCTCCCGGACATATACATCCTGTCTAGTGCATAAACGGCGAAGCCGTAAAAATTGGCCTACCGGTATGCTTTTAATGGTGTGTGGCGGATGGCTAGAACTGGCAGACAATAGAGTATTCCCAGCTGTGGGTTTTCTATATAAGCTACTCACGATCTCATGGTTATCCCCCGCGAGCCTCACATCCAAAAAATCAATGGTAACAGGATCATGATGTCCCGTAAATTTTAGATTCAATTGGTTGTCATTCATGTAAATTAACCATTGATCCAAAGTGATGTGAGGGTCAGAGACGATAAACAGGAGGTCGTCAATGTAACGACAATAAAACTCTGTCTGCTCGACAGGGACTTTCAGGTCCAAAAATGCGGGACCTCTCCCACCATCCCATGTATAGGTTGGCTAGGGAGGGTGAAAATTTGGCTCCCATAGAGGCCCCGCATTTCTGGAGGTAAAAGTCCCCGAACATAAAAAAATGATGTGTTAAAAGATACTCCAAACATAAAACGATGAATTCCTGTGTAGCTAGGGAAAATCTGCCCGACTTTTTAAGAAAAAAGGAAACTGCTCGTAGGCCTAGATGGTGAGGTATGGAAGAATACAAGCTAGACACATCACAAGTGATCCAGCTGTAACCCTCTCCCCAAACCATGCCATCAAGTCTGGACAACAAATGTTTAGTGTCACGTAGGTATCCGGGTAGCTCCACCACCAAGGGTTGTAATTGTTGGTCAACCCATTGTCCCAGTCTTTCATTAAGAGAATTAATGCCAGCCACAATGGGTCTACCAGTAAGGGGGGTGAGGCCCTTATGGAGTTTAGGCAAATGGTGAAAGACTGGGACAACGGGGAAAGAAGGTATAAACATATCTTTCTCTTTTTCAGTAAAGTGTCCCATACAAACTGCACGAGCCAACAAAGAGGACAGTTCAGCTTTAAAGGTGGTGGTGGGATTCCCACTGAGTTTAATGTACCGTATTTATCGGCGTATAACACGCACTTTTTCCCCCTTAAAATCTGGGGAAAGTCGTGGGTGCGTGTTATACGCCGATACCCCAAAAAAAAAATGACAAAAATCGGTTGCGGCGCCGAAAAATGGCGACAGCGGCCGAAAAAGGCCGAAAAAAGCCGAAGCGCGGCCGAAAAAGACCGAAGCCGGCTGTTCAGCTCCGCTCGTAGTCCCGCCTCCCTGCGCTCGCTCCCGAAACAGCAGGGAGACGGGACTCCGAGCGGAGCTGAACAGTCGGCTCGGTCTTTTTCGGCCGTGGTTCGGTCTTTTTCGGCCGCGCATGTGCGGTTTGTCACGCGGCGGGAAATTTAAACGCGGGCAAACTGCAAATGACACTAGCAAGCTGCAAATGACACTGGGCAAGCTACAAATGACGCTGGGCAAGCTACAAATGACGATGGGAAAGGCTGCAAATGACGCTGGGAAAGGCTGCAAATGACGCTGGGAAAGGCTGCAAATGACGCTGGGAAAGGCTGCAAATGACGCTGGGAAAGGCTGCAAATGACGCTGGGAAAGGCTGCAAATGACGCTGGGAAAGGCTGCAAATGACGCTTAAACGTAAGTTTTTTTTTTTCCCTAAACTTCTCTCCTAAAACTTTTTTTCCTTAAAGTTCCCTCCTAAACTTGGGGTGCGTGTTATACGCCGGTG
Source organism: Lithobates sylvaticus (assembly GCA_028564925.1). Classification (NCBI taxonomy): domain Eukaryota; kingdom Metazoa; phylum Chordata; class Amphibia; order Anura; family Ranidae; genus Lithobates; species Lithobates sylvaticus. The sequence goes on from CM053026.1 coordinate 91,667,545, forward strand.
CGTGTTATACGCCGATAAATACGGTAAGTAAGGGGGTCGGAAAGTTGTCTAATAGCCTCATTGCGATAAGAGGTGGCGTCCATAACGACTACCGAACCCCCCTTATCAGCATTTTTAATGACCAATTCACGATCAGCCCGTAATTTTTGAATGGACAATTTTTCATCTGGAGACAAATTATTAGCCACTTTGTTGGAGGTGTTGCGTGCCAGCGTAGTGAGGTCTCTCTCTACCAAGGTTTGATACATATCCATGTTTTTACCTCGAGAATTAATAGGATAAAAACCAGACCTCATCTTAAATGATACTGTACTATGGCAAGCATCACCATCCTCCAAAACCGGATTGGACTCACTTGCCAAATCAACAAGGTCATTAAAGGCACAAGCATCTTTGAATGATATGAGAGGGGAAGGGGAAGGTAGGGGGGAAGAAGGAAGAGACTGGGAGGGAGAAAATGGTTTCACATGCTCAGATAAAACATTAGTAATGTCATCCCAAAAACGGACTGGCATGTAAATCAGACTCACACTCACCGCTAGAAGGATTGTCAATAGATGAAACAACATTTAAATCAACAATCGGTGAAAAAGTGTTTTTGTAAGGTTAAAGTCCTTGCTAGCTTATTAACGTCCAAAATAGTATCAAACAAATTGAAATGATTAATAGGACAAAAGTTAAGACCTCTTGATAGTAGCGCAGTTTCAGATAAGGATAAAGATTTCTGCGATAGATTAACTACATTGAGGTTAGCGTTTATTTGCGATCCTGCAGCTGATAGCGACCCTCGCTGATGTCGTTTGTTTCTTTGACCTCCCCTCCAGTGCTGCCCGAGTTTAAAGGCAGAGTTCTCTCTGGATGTGTATGGCTTGAATTGGATCTCGTGTCCGGTGAAGAATCAGAAGCAGTGATGGCGGTAGTGTCATGGAGAGACTCACCCTCCGTATCAGAGAAGCTGACTCTTTTCTTAGAGGAGGATCTCGGCCTACGGCCAGAGTGGAAAGCAGGTTTTTTCCCAGGTGTAAACCTGGTTGGTGTCACAATCAATTTGGTCGCAAAGTTTTTTATCTTTCTTAGTTGAAATGACATTGCGTTCTAATTTATCCAATTTTTTGTTTAGCAGTTCATCCAGCTCCACAAAACAAGGAGAATCTTGTGAATTAGTAAGCTTGTTTTGAATAATAGACATCTCGCTTTGTATGCGATTTAACTCTTTGGTCCTTGATTCAATGATGATTTTCATGAGACTAAACGAACAGGTGGTAAGTGTGTTAGTCCATAGAAGTTTGGTTTCTTCATCTGGGAAATCAAAGGTGGGAAATTTCTTTATGAGGAGACCCCGTGGGATTTGCTCCAATGCTAAATATTCAGTGAGAGAATGAATATCCCAAAACACTTTGATCTCCTTTGCCATCAAACTCTCAAGTTCTCTAAAAGTCTTTTTTAGGATAAAGTCATTAGTATCTGCTTTAAGCAGAGAGGGAGTTTGCTGGCTTAGACATAAGGGGTTGTGTGAAGGGTTCTTCAGGGTACGGCTGTAGCTTGTATCTTGGCTGAGAGAAGCAATACTATTTTCGGATGTAGTAGTCCCAGAAGCCATGACAGGTAAAAGGGTGACAGTGGTGTGAAATAAACCACTAGATAATAAACAAAAAACCACAAGACGAGCAGGTATGATGAGAAGAGCAAAAATCCAGGTTTGAGAGATAAGAATATAAATACCGCTCTGAGTCTGGAGGCAAAGTGATGTCCACCCTGATTCGGTACAGCTGGTGCAGGCTCTGCTCACAACAGAGAGGAAAAAGGGAAGTCTGGATGGCCGCACTTCAGCAAAAACTTCTTTATTAGGCAAAAGATAAAATCCAAAGTAGTGACATCTCATGCGATACAGCAAAACAGCAACAGTAGCTTACGCGTTTCACGCCTCAAAGGCGCTTAGTCATAGCTAAAGATAGAATGCAAAAAACAAAATATATATAGCTAAAGTCAGGTGACCGACATTGACTAAACAGCCAATCAGGGCACTACAGCTTAATCATTCTGGTGATTGCATTCAAAAGATCTCACCTGGCTGCAGCAGCCCACACCCAAATCCCAAAAGAAAAAAAAAACATTGGAATAAAGGTATGGGTAGGACAGCCAGGATAAAGACCAACAACAAATTACATGCCAATAAAATGTATATAAATGTGTGGTTAATACAAAAATACAGAAAAAATACATACAAAGAAAATAAGTATGTGTACAAAAACGTAGGTGTCAACATTGTGGTCCACTGAATAAAGGCTGCAAAAGCAAGGGTATATGCACAATTCAAAAAAAGAAGAACATAATTAAATCTGAAGAATATGTACATAACATCCAAAATGGGAATGGGTAAAAGATGATACAAAAAGAGACCGGCACAAACAACGTATACAATGAAGAACAACCCACGTAGATGTTTGAGGTAAAACCAAAAGTGGCAAAATTCCAAAATGCAGCACAACACAAAATCGCATTAGGAGTGTAAAAAAGGACTCCACATCTGTCACCGCAATAAGATTTAAAACGGCGGTAGATGAGGATCTATATAACCATTCAGGCTGTGCTGTGGCATATGGAACATAGCATGTAAAAAGTAAAAAATACATGTAGGAATATATACACACATAGAATATATATAAAAATACATATATATAGGTACCCTGAAGGAATCTAAGTGTTTTTTTTGAATAATTAAATATAATTCAAAATATGATAGTAACACTACATTAATTTGAATTGAAACCCCAAATAAACCTGTGTAATGAAACCTGCGAGTCTGTATGGATGAACTGTGTATATGACACAGAATGCAATGAATGTAATAAAAAGGAACGGGATATACATACAGCGATTCAATGTGAATCGCAAGCAAATATGTGACCAAAAAATATATATGTATATGATCAGGAAATATATGTATATATGGATTTCCCGTGTTATTAGAGACACATGAATGTAAAAAATGCAAAAAAAAAAAAAAAAAAATGCAAGAAATCTGAGCAAATAGAAACCCCGTGTTTATGGCACTGGAATGAAGCCTAAAGAGAGAAAGTCCAATGTAAAATATACTGTGTAATAAAGTGTATACTATATAGAAGTCTACAGAATAGACCTCCATTTATAATATAAAATCAGTAAAGCCCAATAGTAAATGGAGGAAATGGATGTCAAAGCTGGACTATAGAACAGCAGTAGAGCCTTATTAATACTATAAATCTAGAAAAGATCACAAGATCGTGGTCCATAGATGTATATAGCTCGTGTAGCTAAACATTTTTATATTAATCTCTCTCTTCGGTGGGATGCATAAACGCATGGCGAACCGTTGAAGAACCTATTGAATCAACGGTGACGCCATGTGTCATGCGACATGCAACATGCGACTAAAGAAGGGTTTTTACTAAAAGGATAATAATGACAAGTGCTAATTGCAAAGAATGTCATTATGATTGTCAGTGCCAACAAGGAAGGAAACAGAAAGAAGAAAGGAAGAATAGTAGTGGAGGGGGAAAAAAAAAAATGAATAAAGAAAATGCAGTGATAGGAAGCAAGGAAAGTTGTTACATAAAAATATATACAGGGGGTCCCCGGGTTACAAACAAGATGGGGACTGTAGGTTTGTTCTTAAGTTGAATCTGTTTGTAAGTCGGAACAGGTACATTTTTTAAGTGTAGCTCCAGCCAAAAAATCTATTTTACGTTTTTTAGATAACATAGAGAAGGGTTATCACCCCTGTAACATTTTTTTTTGCTGTCTGTGCCCCTGTTCAGAAGATTTCACCTCACCTTCTGTCCCAATGACAATTGGATTTTGAAAATTTAGGGTTGTTAGGGAAGCATGGACTGGTGATAAAGCATCAGTGGAGACACCTTTTTCCCATATTAACTCTTACAGGAGTGAATTTCCCTTCCTAGGGGTAGATTTTCTCTCACTTCCTGTTGTCTCCCTCCGTTTGTAAGTAGGAGTCGTTTGTAAGTCGGATGTTTGTAAGTAGGGGACCCCCTGTAGTTGGCAGAGGGACCCCAAAAGAATTGGTACTATTCGTAAAAGTGGGAAACATCCCACTCAATCCCCCTTCCCATTGGAAGCATTTTAAGGGTACCTTTAGATGTGGAGGCAATTCCTGTGTATACTGTCCCTTTATTAAGGGTGGCGACACCGTCACCTCCTCCTCTACAGGCAAAACCTTTAAAATTGGATCCTTTATTAATTGTAATACACGCTATCTCATTTATGTGATTACCTGTCTTACATGTTCAACTCAATATGTCGGCAGAACTATCCGTAGATTAAAGGACCGCTTATATCATCATCTTTATGACATTGACAAAGAACACGGTACCAATGTAGCCCGACATTGGAATGAGTTTCATTCAGGTGACACATCTAGTTTGCGCATTCAGGGCATTGATAAAATCATACAACCACCTAGAGGACGGGACAAATTTGGGCTCTTGTGTAAGCAAGAGGTTAAATGGATCTTTAATTTAAACACTAGACAGCCTGCAGGAATGAACTTTGAGTGGGATGTTTCCCACTTTTACGAATAGTACCAATTCTTTTGGGGTCCCTCTGCCAACTATATCTTTTTATGTAACAACTTTCCTTGCTTCCTATCACAGCATTTTCTTTATTCATTTTTTTTTTTCCCCCTCCACTACTATTCTTTCTTTCTTCTTTCTGTTTCCTTCCTTGTTGGCACTGACAATCATAATGACATTCTTTGCAATTAGCACTTGTCATTATTATCCTTTTAGTAAAAAGACCTTTTAGTCGCATGTTGCATGTCGCATGACACATGGCATCACCGTTGATTCAATAGGTTCTTCAACGGTTCGCCATGCGTTTATGCATCCCACCGAAGAGAGAGATTAATATAAAAATGTTTAGCTACACGAGCTATATACATCTATGGACCACGATCTTGTGATCTTTTCTAGATTTATAGTATTAATAAGGCTCTACTGCTGTTCTATAGTCCAGCTTTGACATCCATTTCCTCCATTTACTATTGGGCTTTACTGATTTTATATTATAAATGGAGGTCTATTCTGTAGACTTCTATATATTATACACTTTATTACACAGTATATTTTACATTGGACTTTCTCTCTTTAGGCTTCATTCCAGTGCCATAAACACGGGGTTTCTATTTGCTCAGATTTCTTGCATTTTTTTGCATTTTTTTGCATTTTTTTTTTTACATTCATGTGTCTCTAATAACACGGGAAATCCATATATACATATATTTCCTGATCATATACATATATATTTTTTGGTCACATATTTGCTTGCGATTCACATTGAATCGCTGTATGTATATGCCGTTCCTTTTTATTACATTCATTGCATTCTGTGTCATATACACAGTTCATCCATACAGACTCGCAGGTTTCATTACACAGGTTTATTTGGGGTTTCAATTCAAATTAATGTAGTGTTACTATCATATTTTGAATTATATTTAATTATTCAAAAAAAACACTTTGATTCCTTCAGGGTACCTATATATATGTATTTGTATATATATTCTGTGTGTGTATATATTCCTACATGTATTTTTTACTTTTTACATGCTATGTTCCATATGCCACAGCACAGCCTGAATGGTTATATAGATCCTCATCTACCGCCGTTTTAAATCTTATTGCGGTGACAGATGTGGAGTCCTTTTTTACACTCCTAATGCGATTTTGTGTTGTGCTGCATTTTGGAATTTTGCCACTTTTGGTTTTACCTCAAACATCTACGTGGGTTGTTCTTCATTGTATACGTTGTTTGTGCCGGTCTCTTTTGTATCATCTTTTACCCATTCCCATTTTGGATGTTATGTACATATTCTTCAGATTTAATTATGTTCTTCTTTTTTTGAATTGTGCATATACCCTTGCTTTTGCAGCCTTTATTCAGTGGACCACAATGTTGACACCTACGTTTTTGTACACGTACTTATTTTCTTTGTATGTATTTTTTCTGTATTTTTGTATTAACCACACATTTATATACATTTTATTGGCATGTAATTTGTTGTTGGTCTTTATCCTGGCTGTCCTACCCATACCTTTATTCCAATGTTTTTTTCTTTTGGGATTTGGGTGTGGGCTGCTGCAGCCAGGTGAGATCTTTTGAATGCAATCACCAGAATGATTAAGCTGTAGTGCCCTGATTGGCTGTTTAGTCAATGTCGGTCACCTGACTTTAGCTATATATATTTTGTTTTTTGCATTCTATCTTTAGCTATGACTAAGCGCCTTTGAGGCGTGAAACGCGTAAGCTACTGTTGCTGTTTTGCTGTATCGCATGAGATGTCACTACTTTGGATTTTATCTTTTGCCTAATAAAGAAGTTTTTGCTGAAGTGCGGCCATCCAGACTTCCCTTTTTCCTCAAGGAAGAGAAGTATCTTTATTTATATTTTTTTAAAGTGTATTTTCCAACTAGCTAAGAAAGTGAACAGGACACATGGTTGGGTCTGAGTCTCCACTGAGCTCTAGTGCCCCAGTGATGACAGCGGTGTATGATATATAGGCATATTGGTGTGAGGAGTTGTGACAAACTAGTAAAGACTCCAAACAGACACTTGTCAATGGAATTTATCGATACATTTCTAGAGGGTAACATTTATTATAATTTTGACAATAGCTCTGGTTCTCGCCAGCTTTGGTATCGCGATAACTAGGTAGCCCACAAGTGTGCTTCGGATCTACAGTTTATAAAGTAATTCCCCTAATGGAAGAGATTCATGTGTGCTGGTGAATCTCGTCCCAGCATCTTATGTCGTGGCTGATCGCGAGGATCTGATGGCGCGAGGGAAGGGAAGAATGACAGGGACACCTAGAAGGGAATTGCTTGTACACGGTGGGGGCTTGAGCTTATGAAACGATTGAAAAATGTATCATCCATTAAGGATGGGATGTTTTCATGTAACTGTTGAAGCTACAAGGAAGTTCCCACAATCCAAAGGGGGTCCTGGGAATTCATAAGTAAAGATTGTTACACCTGAATCGGGGATACTAGTGATAAAGTTCAGGCCCATATGGATGGGACTTGGATCCCTGAGAAGCAAAGCCAGAGCTGTAGCTAGTGAAGGATGGAATTCTCTAAAAAGTCTGGGAATCTGTGGGGATTAAATTTTTATTTTTGCAGCGGATCATAGTTGAAGGAAGTAGGGGTATATTTAATCATGTTGTTTTTGTTTCTATTCCTTCTATATATCGTGATGAGGTGCTCCTGTTGCCCGATTTGGACGCGTGACCAGAGCCCGAGCAGATGACCACATTTTCCTCAATAAGACGCCCGACCTGCAAACAAGACACAGAGGATCCCAGACCGACCAGCGACTACTACAGCTCACCATGTCATCTCTACTGAAGAACAGAGTCTACATGTCAAGTCGCGTTTTCCTTTTTATGGACTGTATTCATCGTGGGACACATAGGAGCATATGACAAAAAAGGAAGGACTGTTGTGGAAATTATATTGTATAAAATTTATGTGGACATTTTATTCTAGGATGTGTGTTTTTATACATTGTCATCTGTCTCCCTGTGTCTGATTTAATCATGTGCACTTCCTCCTGTGAGTGCCCTCCCCTCTACTCCATGTCACTTCCTGTGATATTTTGTATTGAGGGAGTGCCTGGCTGTTGGAGGCAGGCACTTCCTGTTTGTGAAAGCTTTTGTGATAATAAAAGGCCATGCTGGCTAGTGTGGCCAAGGATGGCTGACTGACCGGGCAAAGATGAGGCTGTAAGAATACTTGCTGTTGATGGCTGTTTACTGGGGAATGGGAAACCAGGGGCTTGATGGGAAGCAGCTAGGCTGGAAAGGTGATGTATGGATGCTATGCTGAGATAAGGATGAATGCATGGATGAAGAGGTTTGGGAGGTAAACACACGATCTAAGGTAAGGCATTATATCATTAAGACAGAAATGGGTATTTATATTAGAAACAGGAAAAATTGGCTGTTTGCTATACAGACAGTCAGATTTTTACCATGTCATCGGGGAGCTCCAGTAACCAAAACTGCAATGTTTATCCTCATGACACATCACAGCAAGCACAGAATTAAAATTAGATTTGGGAAACTTATAATACAATAGTATGCAAGCTCTTGGAGGGGATGAAAAGGAACTATATACAAGATTTTAGTAATGAGAACAGTATCATTAGCAGTAATCAGCATGGAATCATGAAGAATCGTTCTTGCCAAACCCATCTTTTAACCTTCTATGAGGAGGTGAGTTGCCATCTAGATAAAGGAAGGCCGTAGACGTGGTGAATCTGGATTCTGCAAAAGCATTTGACACAGTTCCCCATAAACGTTTACTGTAAAAAATAAGGTCCATGGATTGAAAACTGGCTACAAGGGCGAGTTCAGAGGTTTGTGATAAATGGGTACTCAGAATGGTCAGGAGTGGGTAGTGTGGTCCCCCAGGGTTCTGGGCTGGGACCAATCCTATTTATTTTGTTGATAAACGACCTGGAGGATGGGACAAACAGTTCAATCTCTGTATTTTTGGACGACACTTAGCTAAGGAGGGCAATAACTTGTGTGGAAACCTTGCAAAAAGATTTGAACAAATTAATGGGGTGGGCAACTACATGGCAAATGAGGTTTAATGTAGAAAAATGTAAAATAAGGCATTTGAGTGGCAAAAATATGATTGCAATCTATACACTGGGGGGACCTCTGGGGGAATCTAGGATGGAAAAGGACCTAGGGGTCCTAGTAGATGATAGGCTCAGCAATGGCATGCAATGGCAAGCTGCTGCTAACAAAGCAAACAGAATATCAGCATGCATTAAAAAGGGGATCAACTCCAGAGATAAAACTATAATTCTCCCGCTCTACAAAACTCTGGTCCGGCCGCACCTAGAGTATGCTGTCCAGTTCTGGGCACCAGTCCTCAGAAAGGATTTACTGGAAATGGAGCGAGTACAAAGAAGGGCAACAAAGCTAATAAAGGGTCTGGAGGATATTCGTTTTTGAGGAAAGGTTGCGAGCACTGAACTTATTCTCTCTGGAGAAGAGATGCTTGAGAGGGGATAAGATTTCAATTTACAAATAGCGTACTGGTGACCCCACAATAGGGATAAAACTTTTTTGCAGAAGGGAGTTAAACAAGACACGTGGCCACTCATTAAAATTAGAAGAAAAGAGGTTTAACCTTATACTACGTAGAGGGATCTTTACGCTAAGAGCGGCAAGGATGTGGAATTCCCTTCCACAGGCGGTGGTCTCAGTGGGGAGCCATTATTAGATAAGCACCTGAACGACCACAACATACAGGGATATGCAATGTAATACTGACATATAACTACACACATACAGGGTAGGTTATTAGGTTGGACTTGATGGACTTTTGTCTTGTTTATACCTCACCTACTATGTAACTTCAATGGGACTGCCTGCACAGAGATGCACGGAAACACCTGTGCATCCCTGTAAAGGTATGCTGTGTATGCCCTGTCTGAACAAGGCCTTAGGCCCTTTTCACACAGGCAAACCGATCGGATCTGCCTGTCCGTTTTTCAGGCGGGCCCAATCGGACCCCTCATTGTTCTCGATGGAGAGGCTGATGTAAATGGACATGTGTCAGTTTACACCCACCTGCATCCGATCCAGTCTGCTAAAAACAGACAGATGGGGATTCCATTCCCCATCCATCTAGCAGATCGGATCGTATATGATGGAACTGGACAGGCGGTCCATTTCCATCCAACCGTCCCATAGAGAATAGCGAGCTGTGTCTGTGTCTGCTCTGCATCAGCGGAGCAGACACGGACCTGTCATCCTCCTACTCAGCGGGGATCAGTAGACATATCCCCCACTGAGCAGGCGGATCTGCCTGACAGAGTCCGCTCCATGTGGAAGGGGTCTTACCAGGAGCAGCCAGTCCATGATCAAGCCACATGATTAGAGCCTGCTCTAATTGATTTGAAAAAGGTTGGGCTCAGGGCGCAGAGCATTGCAACCGGAACCCACCCACTTGTGACAATAGCGAATTAATATTCGCTATTGTCTTCCAGCTTCTCCTCCTGGCCAATCATGATCGGGTTAGGCCGGGAGGAAAAGCTGAGTTATCCGTGGAGGGGTGAGTGCGGGGGGGGGGCCCTCCCTGTGGAAGGGTGAGTGTGGGTGGACCTGGGGTCTTACTATGTTTGTGTTTTTCTTTTTCTTTTTTGTTTTTCTTTTTACATTTTTTTCTTTTTTTTTTTTTTTGGGGGGGGGGGATATCAGAGGTCTAAACAGACCCCGTATCTCTTTTTTTGAGACAGAGAAAGGGACTGAAGATAGTCCCTTTTCTCTATATCACTTTACTTGAATGAATGAAAAATCTGTATAGACATTCCATTTATTCAAAAAATGACAGTCTGATATTGTAACACTCACGGTTACAATATATCAGCTGTCAGTGTCAGTGGGCACATAGCAGTGATCAGTAGTAATCACTGCATGTGCCCTCACTTCTACAGGGGGGAGTTCAGTGAACACATGTTTACTAAGCCCCCCCAAGCCCCTACTTCACCCCCCACAGCGATCTCCAGCCTGACAGATCATAGGAGATCTGTGCAGGGAGAAGCTACAGGCGGAGGGAGGGGAAGGAGAGATGCCACTCGGAGCAGCCATGGATTGGGCATGCGGGGGCATTTTGGGGGTGATCTGACTGGTGGGGGGGGGCACATCTGGACCCCCCCAGCCCTATGCAGCATCAGAAGCCAGCGGGAGTGGTAGAGGATGGTTGCCAGCTAATGATAGTGGCTGCAGGGAGAGGGTTTTCAGGGGGGGGTCGGATTGGGTGGAGGGGGGTAATTAGTGCTGGGGGAAGACGGGGAAAGGAGAGGAAAGTGGGGGGACAGTTTTAGATGGAAGGGTGCAGCGGGGGTGGAGAGGCAGGAGGCAGGGAATCAGCAGCATGGGTGGGGTTAATAACTGATCAACGGGTTGTAATCCGCTGATCAGAGTTATAGAATTGTTCAGCAGAGTCTGCTGAATAATTCTGATCTAAGCTTATGGTCTTTGAAGTGACCATAAGCTTATAGGAGAGGGAGAAAGGAGGTCTGTACGCCGTACTGACTTGGCCAACTGCAGGCACTTCTGTAGGTCTTTACGGCCTTGGCAGTGAAAAAGTTAAAGTGTTACTAAACTCACAACAGTAAAATCAGTCTATATATACAGTAAAGCATGCTTGTTATACTCACTGTGGAACCTAATGAGTTAAACCTCTTCATTGTGTAAAAAGGCTGTTTTATCTTGTCTTATCTGTTCCTCCTCTTCTTCCACAGTCCCCAAACCTGATAGAACAGAGGGTAGGGGACAAGCTAAGCTGCACATGCTCAGTTTGGTGTGTATTGCTAGGGAGTTTTTTTTTTTTCTTGGGAGAGTGCATGTGATCAGCACTGTCCAGACAGAGGGTAAGGGGTCCTGCAGCCAGATAGGACAGTCAGAGCAAAATGAAAACTCCTCCTACAAGCTTTAACCAGACACTGATAGAATTCATAAGACTGCCTTTTGCTGATGGAAAAAATGATTTAGCAGTTTATATTTACCTAAAATATTGCACTTACATGTTCTGGGTACTGCAGGAGAGCAGATATAGTGAATGGCAGGTCCTGTATTTAGTAACACTTTAACCACATCAGCCCCGGAAAGATTTAGCTGCTCGGTGACCAGGCCATTTTTCGCGATATGGCACTGCGTCGCTTTAACTGACAATTGTGCGGTCGTGCAATGCTGTATCCAAACAAAATTTTTTCCCCCACAAATAGAGATTTCTTTTGGTGGTATTTGATCATCTCTGCGGTTTTTTATTTTTTGCGCTATAAACAAAAGAAGAGCGTCAATTTTGAAAAAAAACAATATTTTGTACTTTTTGCTATAATAAATATCCCAATTTTTTTTTAAAAAAATAATTTTTTCCTCAGTTTAGGCCGATATGTATTCTTCTACATATTTTTGATAATAAAAATCTCAATAAGTGTATATTGATTGGTTTGCGCAAGTTATAATGTCTATAAAATAGGGGAAAGATTTATGGCATTTTTATTTATTATTTGTTTTTACTAGTAATGGCGGTGATCATCGATTTTTATCGAGACTGCAACATTATGGCGGACAAATCAGACACTTTTGACACATTTTTGGGACCATTGACAATTATACAGCGATCAGTGCTATAAAAATGCACTGATTACTGTGTAAATGTCACTGGCAGGGAAGGGGTTAACACTAGGGGGTGATCAAGGAGTTAACTATGTTCACTTGTGTGTGTTCGAACTGTAGAGGGATGGGACTGATTAAAGGAGATGGCAGATCGTGTGTTCCTAGATAGTAGGAACACATGATCTCCCTCCTCTCCTCACATTACAGGGATTTGTGTGTTTACACACACATGTCCCTATTCTGGCTCTCGTGCCCGGGACCGTCGGCCACGTGCATCGGCACCCCCTGCACGGCTCTCTGCTATCCCCGCTTAAAGGGCCAACGTACAGCTACGACGGTTCTCGTGCAGTATTTGTAGCTGCTGGCTTTTAAAAAATGTTTTTCCAGGTACAGTCCCTCTTTAAATACTGTGCAAGGAGTCACGACAATTGTTTGCTGGGTTTTTTCATCAAAATAAATATACTCTACTGTTGAATTATCTAATGTGGCCTAGTAAAAGTGCTTAAACACTGTGCATGGAGCCCTTACGATATTTGTTATTTTTTATCTGAAATACATTATCATTTTATTTTATTGCTTAGAGCCCCCCACATATCCCTCTCTCTCAAACGGTTGCGCTTTTCTGTCCCTTAATACACTCCTGTTTAGATTTTTTGATGAGCACCTGCCTTAAACGGTGGCCTGCTTCAGCTACCTACATGGTGTGCATTGAATCTACAAAGTTATTTCTTTGAAATTATATACTCTAATTTGGATTTCTTGATTAAAACTGGCCCACTGACTCCCAAATTGCAGCCTAGTAAAATGGAAAATTGTATCAAATACTTACCGTAATTTTCCTTTCCTGACGCCAAACCATGGCAGCATACTAGTGATAGAGCTCCGCCTCTTGACCACTCCCTCAGGTCCAGTGAATAGCATAAATATAAGGCCTAGTTAGGCCCCACCCCATTCTCTGTAATTAGCTACATACCGAAACGTATAAGGGTGGGACCATATGCTGCCATGGTTTGGCGTCAGGAAAGGAAAATTACGGTAAGTATTTGATACAATTTTCCATTTTCCTGACGCCAACATGGCAGCATACTAGTGATAAATAACTAGCTGACAGGGTGGGATCTACTTGTCAAACCAATCTTCTAATTAGGATGAGACAGAGGACTGAATAGTCATTCCTACAAAGTCCCCTGATGACAAGGCCCCCGGGTCTATTCCGCCAAGTTTGAGTGGGAATGTTGGACCCCTGTACAGACAGACACCATAGATTCTCTTGAATGTGTTGCCTATGAGGCTTTAACCGTTCTGGCGCCGCTGACGGAAGCTCATGACCTCTATCCTATACACAACCAAGCCTGCTAGGATCCAGGCAGTAACCCCTTTCCCTTGATGATTCCCAACTGGAATGACAAAAGGTTTATTTAGATGACCTGAAAGGGACAATTGTGGAGAGATACTCCTTTAACCACTTCCCGCCCGGTCAATAGCATATTGACGTCCGGGAAGTGGTTCCGTTATCCTGACTGGGCGTCATATGACGTCCTTCAGGATAACATGCCGTGGGGGCGCGCATCGCGGCGATCGGTGGAGCGGTGTGTCAGTCTGACACACCGCTACACTGATCTCGGTAAAGAGCCTCCGGCGGAGGCTCTTTACCACGTGATCAGCCGTGTCCAATCACGGCTGATCATGATGTCAACAGGAAAAGCCGGTGATCGGCTTTTCCTCACTCGCGTCTGACAGACGCGAGTAGAGGAGAGCCGATCGGCGGCTCTCCTGACAGGGGGGGGTCTGCGCTGATTGTTTATCAGCGCAGCCCCCCTCAGATGCCCACACTGGACCACCAGGGACTCCATTAGGATCAACAGGGAAGTGGGCAACATGTGGATGGCCAGGTATGTACCCCCTGGCCATCCACATGTGCAAATGATGCCCAATCTGTGCCAGTCAGTGCCCACAAATGGGCACTGGCTGGCACCATCAAGTAGCAATCAGTGCCACCCATCACCCAGCAATGCCACCCATCAGTGTAATCAGTGCCACCCATCAGTGTAATCAGTGCCACCCATCAGTGTAATCAGTGCCACCCATCAGTGTAATCAGTGCCACCCATCAGTGTAATCAGTGCCACCCATCAGTGTAATCAGTGCCACCCATCAGCGTCCATCCATGCCCATCAGTGCCCACCTATCAGTGCCCATCAGTGCCCATCCATGCCACCCATAAGTACCCATCAGTGCCACCCATAAGTGCCCATCAGTGCCACATATCAGTGCCACATATGAGTGCCCATCAGTGCCACATATGAGTGCCCATCAGTGCCACATATGAGTGCCCATCAGTGCCACATATCAGTGCCCCATCAGTGCCGCCTATCAGTGCCACCTCATCAGTGGCACCTCATTGGTGCCGCCTTATCAGTGCCCGTCAGTGCAGCCCATCAGTGCCCATCATTGAAGAAGAAAACGTACTTATTTACAAAAAAATTAACAGAAACAAAAGAAAAACTTGTTTTTTTTCAAAATTTTTGGTCTTTTTTTATTTGTTGCGCAAAAAATAAAAATTGCAGAGGTGATCAAATACCACCAAAAGAAAGCTCTATTTGTGGGAACAAAATGATAAAAAATTTGTTTGGGTACAGTGTTGTATGACCGCGCAATTGTCATTCAAAGTGCGACAGTGCTGAAAGCTGAAAATTGGTCTGGGCGGGAAGGTGTCTAAGTGCCTGGTATTGAAGTGGTTAAAGTTCTGAAAATGAACAGTACGTGTGACTTTCCTGTGTGATGTTCTGGAAAGTTAGGCAATGTCCAGCTGTCTGTTAAATAGCAGTCTGTTGCTATGTTTGATGCAGAATTATCTACAAGATCCAACTCTACACTTTCTGGAAAGAAAGGTATATATTATAATTTTATCTTTATTTTTATTTTCTTTATTTTTTTACTTTGAAGCTCCAAGAGCTTGAATCTCTGATAACCTTCTTCTTAAAGTTCTTGCGATTGATACTGCCTTGTAAGTGATGGCTAAATGGATAAACTGATACGAGATCCAGCAACTGCAATAGATCTTTTCTTCCTTGGTGACCGACTCCTCACGACTGCCCTCAAAAGTTGTGCAAACTGAAGGATTCTTGGTCCTTTCAAATGTGTTATTGCCAATATAGCCCACACTTGTGAGCTATGTGAGGATAGGCTAAGGCCTGGAGGAAGAATACAACAGCTGACACTGGAAGGGCAGTAGGATCAAGGTCTCGCCCTACCAAGAAAAAAAGCAAAATTGTTCCAGAATTAGACCTAGATGTTGTAAGTAGAATGTCTTCTCACAAAAGTAGAGATCACTCTGGAGTGAAACTGGAGCAACCGGAGTTGCCCATCCTCCCCCTTTAGTGCCCCTGCTTGCAGCCCCAGTCTGCGCATGTTATAGAGGGGAAATGTCTTCTGTATCCTGAAATGAATGGCCAGGGAAAACCTAGGGCCTCCTGGTCAATATGGAGAACTGGCTATGACAACTATGTTCTCCCTTGACAGCCTCAAGGGAAATCTCATTTACGGGAAATGTTGGGGAAAATATATAGGTTAGATTGCAGACCCAGGGAGAGACCAGAGCATCTGCCCTTTGTGCCTTGGAGGAGGCCTGAGGAGGTTTGTCTGTGGTAGGCCCCACCTGTGGGCCAGCAGAGAGAAGACCTTGGATATAGACCCAGGGGTGGTGCAAGGGTTTTTGACACCCTAGGCAAAACCAAATTTTTTCGCCACCATTGGCTCCACCCCCTTTACACTGTCCCTGTGAAGCTTGTATTCGTTCAAAAGAGAAAATAAACGCGGAGGGAAACCGGTGGCCAAGCGCCCCTAGGCAGCAGTGTAGACCCACTCGTGCTCTGGGAAGCTTGTATTCATTCAAAAGAAAAATATGCTGGGAGGTAAACTGCTTCCTGAAATTTTGCTGGTGATCTTCTGCCCCAGGTGTTATGGGTTTCACCTCTCCCAATAGCATATTGCTGCAAGTTTCCTACTGGAGCTGAATATAGGCGACTGCTGCCCTGTTGCTACACTGCAGGGAGATTGGTCCTCCTTGACTCTGTGTAGTGAGGCCAAAGTGCTTAAAAGGGCTGTTTGAACCCCCAAAGATTATCCTCCTTGGCTGGGAAGCTCTGATTGCCTTGACCGAAAGTCCCTCGCAATGCATCTTCCCGGCTGTCTTGCAGACATGATTTGTAGCAATTCTCCAGTCTAAAAGGTCCTAACGGACCGAGACTTCCTCAAGGTCTTTCCATCACCGCTGAGCGCTACTCATACTGAGTAACACTTATTAACTGTGTTCTATCCTGTTTCCTCCCTTGCACTAAGAATTCTAGATGCAATTTGCGCAGGTGCCTATGCACCCCAGGAATCATCTATATGCATGATGACGTTGTGCCCAGATGACAGGCACTGAGAAGCCATCAAACAAGCGGAAGTATTCATCCTCAGAAATCTATTCCTGACTATCACCACTTCCTCTGCTTGAAATAAAACAGAGGAACTAGCAGAGCACCCCTGGGTACACCAACCATTGGGATGGAGAAAGTTGGCTTTGCTTTCCCACTAAGGTGTGAGGATAGGATGGGCATCCTGACGATCCATCAACAGCCTCCAGCCATGTGGTTATACTGTTTAATGGACTCCGTCTTAAAGAACTCAAAGAGGGCCCCACAGGGTTCAACCTCTTCCGATCTGCAACTGGACACTAACCAACATCTCCTGCGAACTCCAAACAGGATTGGGTAAAAAACGTGCAAACCCTCTTGAGTCTGAGGTGTCTGTAAGCAATGTAGCAATCCACCCACTGTTGTGGTGGACTTGTCAGCTTCGTGGAAGAGAGGAGCAGTGAGGAATCTCTCTTGTGACCATGAGTGTCTGATACCTTCATCCAACATGCCGTCCAGAAACCAGTGAAGCGTGCCTTCTAGGTCTCACCTTAAGAGTCTGGGCATGTACCTGTGTGATTGGCTCACTTATCCCCCCATAAGTCTGCACCAAGACACAAGCCAGACCCTCGGCATCCACTGTCACAAAAATCTAATTTTTTGGCAAGACACTTCCGATAGGAAAACATATCTAAAGGGATGCAGACCCTGACACTCTCCTCAGAGTCCTGCAGGTGCAGCAGCTGGTTGATAATTATTAAACCATTCCCATTAGATTCACCCAGCACATGGGCTGGTTATTGCTAGTTTGCCAGCATCTGCAGATGCAACAGTATGTAGGAGCAGGTTGACCATTAACCACTTCGCATCCAGGCCAATTCTGACATTTCTCTCCTACATGTAAAATTTATAATTTTTTTGCTCGAAAATTACATAGAACCCCCAAACATTATATATGTTTTTTTAGCAAAGACCCTAGAGAATACAATGATGCTCGTTTATCTCGCACGGTATTTGCGCAGCAATTTTTCGAACACGTTTTTTTCAGAAAAAAAACTATTTCATGCTTTAAAAAAAACAAAACAGTAAAGTTAGCCCAATTTTTTTGCATAATGTGAAAGATGAAGATACGCCGAGTAAATAGATACCCAACATGTCACGCTTCAAAATTGCACGCGCTCGTGGAATGGCGCCAAACTTTGGTATTTAAAAATCCCCATAGGCGACGCTTTAACATTTTTTACTGGTTACATGTTTTGAGTTACAGAGAAGGTCTAGGGCTAGAATTATTGCTCTCGCTCTAACGTTCGCGGCGATACCTCACATGTGTGGTTTGAACACAGTTTTCATATGTGGGCGGGGCTTACGTATGCATTCACTTCTGCGTACGAGCTCACGGGGACAGGGGCGCTTTAAAAAATTTTTTTTTTTTATTATTGTTAATTTGACTTTTATTTTTTAAATTTGACAGTTTAAAAAAAAAAAAATGGATTACTTTTATTCCCATTACAAGGAATGTAAACATCCCTTGTAATAGGAATATTACATGATCGGACCTATTAACAGTGAGATATGGGGTCAATAAGACCCCACATCTCACCTCTAGGCTGGAAAGCCTAAAATAAAAAATAAAAAAAAAAAAAACGATCACCGCTTCCCAGCGGAGGCGGCGCCGTTATTTGAATGCAGAGGCCGGGCGTGACGTCATCACATCGCGCACGGCCTTCGAACGATCATAGAGACTCCGGCGACCATCTGGTCCGCCGGAAATCTCTATAGTGATCATCCGGGGGCCGGCGGATCCTGCGCTTCCATCGGTGAGTCGGTAGAAGCACCGGAGGGCGGGGGGGGGGGGGGGGGGGCCGCCCATAAGAACGATCAAGCGGCGGAAAAGCCGCTATGATCATCCTTATGGTGCAGGGAATCGCCGGCTGAGACCGGCAATATCTGAATGATGTCTGTAGCTACAGGCATCATTCAGATATACCCCCGCAAAGTGGAGGCCGTCATATGACGGCCTCCGGTCGGGAAGTGGTTAACTTGTTCAGAGTATACAGTTTCGACATCCTGTTTATACGGGCATTTTTTCTCAAACCCCCTTCATTCTTCCCCACTTTTGTTTCTAGGAAGCAATACGCAGCCCAGGGTCTCAACCATATGGTCTCCCTAACCGCCAAGGTGCCAGGGTGCTCTTTCAGTGGCTATACAAGCAACTAGGAGGGTCAGCCTCCATAT
The DNA here is from genome assembly GCA_028564925.1 of Lithobates sylvaticus. Lineage (NCBI taxonomy): Eukaryota > Metazoa > Chordata > Amphibia > Anura > Ranidae > Lithobates > Lithobates sylvaticus. The sequence continues at coordinate 91,686,372 of CM053026.1, forward strand.
TTTGAATAGCAGACTGCTGCATCTGTAATAATTGTAACAATGACCCAGGCCCCCTTCCGTCCAATGAGAACCTCCAGAGCCATGAGTTGTCAACATCCCTCCAAATAGAGTGGGTTGTAAGGCATAGTAGGTGCAGAGCATGTCTTTGGATTGCTATACACAACCAAGTGTTGAGAAACCCACACAGGGAGAAGAAATAAACATCAAAACAAGTATTAGCATGTTGGGGAATTGAACCAGCAACCCCAGTGATACTAGACAGAATTGTCACCCACTTAGCCAGCAGGCAGCCTCTGCAAAGTAGATTCATGGGCACCAGACACCTATGCCACCTGTCCAGGATTCACCCGGACAGTTCGGATTTTGAATCATGCATCAGGGTTTCAGTCCACCTGAGACCCGGACATATTACCCAATCCTGGCTGTGGCTCCCCAAGTAACCGAGATAGTCATATACAAAACTGTTGCTGTTGTAGGCGGCTGTTTAGCCTCACCGAAAGGTGATGATGTCAGCAAGTGCAATTTGGCCACTAGAGCGCTCTGTGCATTACATTACTACTCTCCTTGGGGCACCCAAATGTGTCTGTGCAACGCCAACCTGGCAGACTCCCAGACTTCTACAGGACAGCCACGCAGGGAAAAGCATCCAGCAAGATGCCACATCTGCACGTGAACAAGTACGCGGTCTCCTATGGCAACAGTCTCCAATACAAGTGTAACAGTTGCTCCGGGTAATTAAGGCAAGTCCAAAACAGAATCTTGTGCCAATCTTATCAATAATAAAGACATTTGGCATTACCTGTTAGCTGCATACTTCTCCAGGCAGTGTCTACTCACCAGCCTTCCAGGCATATATACTGCGCCACAGGCCCTGCAGACATCTTGCTGGGGCGCTGGCTCTGGGGAAGAGGAGCAAAGACGTCTTCCTTGGAGCTCTTCTCCTGAGTGGGAGCGCCATCTGGGCTATGCTCCTCTGAATAACGTCAGCCTTGCCTTGGCCCGGCCATCCTGAGAGTGTGGGCGTGTGGGGCTGAATCAAATCAAAGCCAATCCACATGAGAGGGCACTCTTTTTCCTGAAAACTTACCAATATGGTGGTCCCCACCCTAGTTGTTGAGGGTCTTTATATGAGCGGTAACTGACTCTTTATCTGTGGAGAAATGGGACGGCCAGCTGAGGTGAGGATAGCTGAAAAGAAGGATCAGGAGTAGATATAGCAGAAAGGATTCCACTTTCCCTTTTTTTTTTTATCTACATATACTTACATATGTACACATATACAAACATACCTACACACATATATTGCAGAGAGTCAGTCTGGGGCGGGTTAGGAAAGGGTTAATTAAAGAGGGTAGGAACCTCCAGCCCTGATTAGTGTCAGCTGAGATGAAGATGTCAGAGGAATTGTGTGTTTGGAGAGAGAGAGACACAAAGCAGCATTCAGGATACATTTGCTAGGTGAGTAAAAACATATATTAAAAAAAAAACTGTATCTCAGACTAGAGCCATGCACTTTGTCTATATATCAGCCTGTTGGTTGAGACTAAACCTTTCCTATCTCTGCACCTGTGTGACAAGACAAGCCTGTCTTTTTCTTTTGTTTGTTTTGCTGAATAAAGCCATTTTTATTTTACTGAACTGGCCTTTCACCCCTCTGATCCCCCACAATACATACATGTATTTACATAGACCCCCACACATATGCATACCCACACATCCACATACAATTTTTTATTTTATTTTTTTAAACGTGTATATACATATACACACACCCATATCACATATACATACATACACACATGCAACACCTGCCAAGGACAGCAGGGAATGGGAAAGGTAATGAAGGACATGAAGGAGACACAAGGGGCTAAGAGAGAGATAAAGCATGCCCCCCATATTCCACAAGTGCTGCAGTTATCAATTTTAAAAGCAGATTTCGTTCCTAAAGAGGAAACACTGCAGGGACACCAATAAGACCCAGAGAAGGGGTTCCCAGGCTTTTTAGCGCAAGTTAGCAGCCCGAGCGCTGGGACTTCGCACTGGGAGAGGCTTGAACCCAGCCGGATGCTGCACAGAGGCAGAGGGGGGGACATAGTACTGCTTACTCTTCACTGATGCGTTGAGGTATGAGGAAAAAAAGAAGAATGGGATGGGGCCTAACTAGGCCTTATATTTATGCTATTCACTGGTCCTGAGGGAGTGGTCAAGAGGCGGAGCTCTATCACTAGTATGCTGCCATGTTGGCGTCAGGAAAATATTTTTTTGTCATTTTTTTGCTAGTAAATACACTCTATTGGTGATTTCTAAATATGAAAATGGAATATGGAGGTCCTTTTTATAAGGGGCCTAGTACAAGAAAATCAATGGCGTGTATGTACTGTAGGTGAGGCAAGATTATGCACATGCAGCTATTAGGGCTCATGCACACAGGATGCTTTTAAGAGCATCTGGCATTTTTTTTCTTTTGCCTTTGGACTCTCCTCTATATTAGCCGATGGGCCCTTTCACACTGGCTTTCCGATCAGGTCCGCCTGTCAGTTTTTCAGGCGAACCTGATCAGACGCTTCATTCAGCACTATGGGGGAGCGGATGTGAGCGGTGACATGTCGGCTGACACATGGTGCTGTCCGATTCGATCTTGTCAGCAAAATCCAATTGGATGGAGACCCTATTTTCCATCCATCTGGCGGATTGGATGGGATGAAAACGGACAGCCAGTCCGTTTTCATCCGATCTCCCAATATAGGAGAGCGAGGGGCTCTGACAGGTTCATCTCTGCACAATGAGCCGAGATGGACCTGTCATCCGCCTGCTCAGTGGAGATCAACGGATCGATCCCCTCGCTGAGCAAAGCGAAGACCGTCGGGCGGATCGCCCATGTGAAAGAGCCCTATGTGTCCATGCAGTCCGTCCCTTCAGAGGAGTTTGGAGGCATAAGTGTTTAGGGACAGTTAAAAGAATTGACTGCCAGTGCGGAGCAGAGGCTGTTTGGCTGTAAAAAAGCAACATACCAAAAAACGCTGCTAAGCGTGGCTAAACGCTGTAACAAGCTGCGTTTAGCCACGTTTAGTGTTTTTAGGCGTTTTTGCATTTTAGGGTGTGTTTTTACTGTAAAAAGGCTAACGCTCAAAAATGCAGAGAAGTGCTCATAAACGCTATACAAAAACAGCTAAAAGTGCGTTTTTAACCGCTTGCTGACCACCGCATACAGATGTATGTCGGCAGAATGGCACAGGCAGGCAAATGAGTGTACATGTACGTCCCTTTAAATTTGCGGCCTACTGCAGGAGCATGCCCGCTGGTCCCGGTAACTCAATGATCTCCGGCAGACCTCGATTGCGGTATGGAGAGGTAGAATGGGGAGATGTAAACAAGACATTTCCCCATTCTGCCTAATGTCATGACAGAGATCTACTGCTCCCTGTGATCAGGAGCAGTGATTGCTGTCATGTCCTAGGTAGCCCCTCCCCCCCACAGTTAGAATTACTCCCTTGGACACACTTAACCCCTTCATCGCCCCCTAGTGGTTAACCCCTTCCCTACCAGTGTCATTTACACAGTAATCAGTGCATTTTTATAGCACTGATCGCTGTATAAATGACAATGGTCCCAAAATAGTGTCAAAAGTGTCCGATGTGTCTGCCATAATGTCGCAGTCATGATAAAAATCGCAGATCGCCACCATTACTAATAAAAAAAAAATTGTAGACGCTATAACTTTTGCACAAACCAATCAATGAACGCCTATTGCGTTTTTTTACCAAAAATATGTAGAAGAATACATATTGGCCTAAACTGAGGAAATTTTTTTTTTATATATTTTTGGGGGATATTTATTATAGCAAAAAGTAAAAAAATATTGTGTTTGTTTCAAAATTGTCGCTCTGTTTTTGTTTATAGTGCAAAAAATAAAAACCGCAGGTGTTCAAATACCACCAAAAGAAAGCTCTATTTGTGGGGGAAGAAAGAACATCAAGTTTGTTTGGGTACAGCGTCGCTACGATCGCACAATTGTCAGTTAAAACGACGCAGTGCCGAATCGCAAAAAGTGCTCTGGTCAGGAAGGGGGTAAAATCTTCCGGGGCTGAAGTGGTTAATGCTGCATGAGCCCTTAGCCGTCAGGGTTCTGCCTCTGCAAATGGAAATGTGTGCTAAAACCATATAAATCACCCAAAGCTTCTGACTGGGCAGTGAATGAGTAATTTTCTAAAATAAAGTACTTGTAATAATTGTTTTTCATACCTTGCATCTCAGGGCCTCTGTGCCCTTCCAGCCTCTTTGCAGCCACTTCCCATCTACATGCGTCGCATTTCTCAGGTTTTTTCCTGATGATGACAACAATGGACCATGCCAGTTTAACGTGTGTGGAGACAGCCGCTTATCACAGAGAGCTCAACTTGGGAAAAGGGGTAATAGAAAGTGGCACTGGCCGGGGCACAGGCTGAGACGACCACATACTTTTACATTAGTGGATTTGCATCGATGTGCGGCTTGCAGGACTTCACTACAGAAAGTGACACCTGGTATAGTAAAAGCTGGGTGTGGCTAAATTGTTAAAGGGGTGTGGCTTACAGGGGACATGTATCAATGCAAAAAAAAGTTTTAAAAATTTCAGTTTTTTCGGGAGCAGTGATTTTAATAATGCGTAAAGTGAAACAATAAAAGTGTAATATTCCTTTAAATATCGTACCTGGTGGGTGTTTATAGTATGCCTGTAAAGGGGCGCATGTTTCCCGTGCTTAGAACTGTCCCTGCACAAAGTGTAATTTTTGCAGGAAAAAAAGTCATTTAAAAGCACTATAATGAATTGTTGGCTCCCGTAATACAGAGAACAGTCATTGAAAGTCATTGATAAAAAAATATATATATATGCGTGGGGTTCCCCCCAAATTCAATTAACAGACCCTTCAGGTCTGGTATGGATTTTAAGAGGAACTCCACACCAAATTTAAAAAAAATGGCGTGGAGTTTCCCCCCAAAAATCCATACCAGACCCTTTATCCGATCATGCAACCTGACAGGCCGCAGGAAAAGAACCGTACCAGGCCACATGCCCTCAACATTGGGAAGATGCTTTGGGGGTCTGTGACCCCTCAAAGCACCATGTCCCCATGTTGATAGAGACAAGGGCCTCATCCCCACAACCCTTGCCAATAGTTGTGGGGTATGCGGGCGGGGGGCTTATCAGAATCTGGAAGTCCCCTTTAACAAGGGACCCCCAGATCCCGACCCCCCCGGTTTGAAATGGTAAGGGGGTACAAAAGTACCCCTACCATTTAACAAAGAAAGTGTAAAAAACTTTTAAAAAACACACAGACACCGTTGGGAAAAGTCCTTTATAAAAATAAAAAAAATAAAAAAAAAAGATTCCAGCGGTGGTAATCCACTCTTGCTATCCAGTGATGGGTGATCTCTTCTCCGGGGTCCAGCGATGGGTGATCTCTTCCGATAGTCCAGCGCAGCGCATCTTGTCTCCATGGAGACACTGCAGGAATCCCGACTGAGGGCCACCCGTCACCTGACCCCGCCCCCCTCTGACGCAAGGGGAAACCCAGGCTTCCCCAGTGATGTACGGGTGACCCTGCCCCCCTCTGACGCAAAGGAAAGGCCGGGCTTCCCCAGTGATGTACGGGTGACCCCGCTCCCTCTGATGTAAAGCAAGTTTCTGTTACATCAGAGGGGGCGGGGTCACCCGTACGTCACTGGGGAAGCCCGGCTTCCCCCTTGCGTCAGGGGGGGTGGCCCCATCCTCCTTAGCTAAGACCCGGGATTCCCGCAGTGTCTCCGTGGAGACAGGATGCGCTGCACTGGACCATCGGGAGAGATCACCCATTACTGGACCACGGAGAAGAGATCAGCCATTGCTGGATAGCAAGAGTGGATTACCACCGCTGGAATCTTTTTTTTTTTTTTTTATTTTTTTAAATAAAGGACTTTTCCCAACGGTGTCAGTGTGTTTTTTTAACATTTTTTTTACACTTTCTTTGTGAAATGGTAGGGATACTAGTGTACCCCCTTACCATTTCAAACAGGGGGGGCTGGGATCTGGGGGTCCCCTTGTTAAAGGGGGCTTCCAGATTCTGATAAGCCCCCTGCCCACAGACCCCCACAACCCCCGGACAGGGTTGTGGGGATGAGGCTCTTGTCCCCATTAACATGGGGTCATGGTGCTTTTGAGGGGTCACAGACCCCCAAAGCATCCTCCCAATGTTGAGGGTACAGTTCAGGGGGGCGCTCTCTCATCCCCCCTCTTTTCATGTGGCCTGCCAGGTTGCGTGCTCGGATAAAGGGTCTGGTATGGATTTTTGGGGGGAACTCCACGCCATTTTTAAAAAATTTGGCGTGGATTTCCCCTTAAAATCCATACCAGACCTGAAGGGTCTGGTATGGAAATTATGGGGGAACGCCACATCATTTTTTGTTTTTATTTGATCCGGGGTTCCCATTAATATCCATACCAGACCTGAAGGGCCTGGTAATTGAATTTAGGGGGAACCCCAGATTTTTTTCTTTTATTAATGACTTTCATGAGAATGAAAGTCATTGATGAGAATGAATGTTCTCTGTATTACGGGAGCCGACAATTCATTATATCTGCGAGTGCTTTTAAATTACTTTTTTTTCCTGCAGAAATTACACTTTGTGCAGGGACAGTTCTAAGCACGGGAAACATGCGCCCCTTTACAGGCATACTATACACAACCCCCAGGTACGAAATTTAAAGGAATATTACACTTTTATTGTTTCACTTTAAGCATTATTAATTATTAAAATCACTGCTGCTGAAAAAATGGCTTTAATGCAGAAGAAGCAAAGCATGTCTCTTCCTCATTAAAAATCCTGTCTGTCCACCCATTTTAATTCTGGAACCTAAAGTTGGACTTCAACTCTAAACTAATGAGATGTAGGGTTTTAAAGCATCGCCTATGGACAAAAAGAAATGGAAGGCTATTTGGTATCCATATAAGGTACTTAATACAATCTCATCTTTTTATTTTAAAAATAAATTGGGAAATATATTGTGTTTGTGTGCACTAACAATAATTAGAGTGTATATTTTACTGAAAATATAAGTTTAAGAAATAGTTGCACAAATATCAAGTGACAAAAAAAATTCAACGACCATAATTTTAGAAAATGTATAATGTATAGTTGTTGGGGAATTTTCAAGACAAAAATTTGGATTTTGAAAATGAAAACAACACATTTTAAAAAAAAGCGAATGACACTAAAGGGTTAAAAAAATATTCAGACATAAGAACAAGTAGATAAAAAAAGACTCATTGAAACTGAGTATTAAATAACATACATAAATCATATGTAAACTTGGCATGGGTGCCCCTGAGTTCTTACATGATGGTTTATAATATAGAACCTGGAGACTAAGCAGAGCCCTCGACTATCTAATGCTGCCTAGGGAATCACTATCTCTCCAAAACTAATGTACATCTCTTCTGTTTTAACATATTTTTCATTATGAAAAAACCTCCTACTTACTAAAATCGTTTACATTTTTCCCTCAAATGCATAGCTTGCCAGATATTTTAACTAGAGTTGTAAAAGGGCTCTCTTGTTCAGATGACAAAGTCAGAACTGCAGGAAATGGCTTTTAAGAGGGAGTCCACCTTAACAAAAAATATTAAAAATCAGCAGCTACAAATACTGCAGCTGCTGACTTTTAATAAAATGGACACTTACCTGTTCCAGGTTCCAGCGATGTCAGCAGAAGATGACGAGAAATCGCTTGTCTCTCGGCTGCCCCCGCCGCCATCCTCTGTCAGGGAATCAGGAAGGGAAGCGTTGCGGCTTCACTGCCCGGTTCCCTACTACGCATGCGTGAGTCGCGCTACGCGTCTTTACTGGTCCCCGTTGTGTCCTGGGAACTGTGTGTTTCCCAGGACACAACGGGGGGGGGGGGGGGGGGGCATCTGCGGATGGGGGCGGGGCAGCTGCGGCTAGCTAGTCCCGGAAGTGGGTGCAGATACCTGGATTATACAGGTATCTGCACCCCCCTCCCCCCTGAAAGGTGCCAATTGTGGCACCGAAGGGGGGGAGGAATCCGATAAGCGGAAGTTCCACTTTAGGGTAGAACTCCACTTTAATAATGACATTGTTTCTACGCTATGTTTCATACAAGGTGTAACATGCATGTCCTTTTCCACCAGAGTCTAATCCAGATACATTTGAGGTATATGTTATATGATGGGGTTTTTTTTGTTTTGTTTTTTTAATCATATCTATTTTGGAAGGTGAATTACAGGACTCATCTACTACTCCCATTAGAGCATGTATGTTTGACTGATTGCCTTAATATTGTGTGGTATATGGCATAACTTTATGCATTGATCTATATCTATACTATATATATAGGAGGATATATAACAAATATAAACTTAAAAAAATTTCTCCGATGTTTGGTATTTATTTAAAAGTTTGGTTAGCTTACTGGTTTTAAATCTGTTTTAAATTATATGTTTTTAACCTATGGTCCTTTATTTTTCAATATTTGGGTCTTGTTTATTCAATATAAGCTCTCTATACGTGGATTGAAAATCAAATGAAAAATGTAGTTGGTAGACCAATCATTTGGTCTTTGTTTTTTTTATAAATGTTTATTGAAAGAAAAACAGAGAGTACAAATCTCATGAACATTCAAAAAAAAAAAAAAAAAAAAGGCTATACAATTTCGTGTTAGAGTAATGGGTAGTTTCAACGGGTGTGCAACTTCACAGAGTGAATGGTGTAGTCAAAAGCGGTCTATTATAGGGCATAATATACAACCATACGCATGTACTAACCGTCAAAAAGTACTTACGCTTTTCATCAATCATAACAGTAAGTGTACAATTAGGGCGTTTTAAGTGTCTAGTCTTAGCATAGGTGGTTCAGGAAAGTAAGAACCACAGAAAGACTGTACAAAGAGAAGGAGGAAAAAGAAGCAAGGAAAGAGGAGGGGAGGGGGGGGGGGGGGCTGACATGCATGTTACATCGTGTATCATAAATCACTTTGCTTATTGTTCCACATTACAGTGGTCAGGTATAGGTCAGGGGGTACCCTTAACAGGAGCGTCTCATGTTGTAAAGAGCCTGTCCTTATGTATGTGAACGGGTTCAAGACTGGTGAACAATTATTTCCTTATATGTCGTGGTGTTCTGAAAGTCCGTCCACTGGGTCCAGGTTAGAGTATGACGTTCGGAGGTGTTCCTATCTCGATGGGTAATCTCTTCCATGAGATGGACTTCGGCAATTTTTTGGAACCACTTTTTTATTGGTGGAGTCACCGGTTGACCCCAGTACGCAGGTACCAGTGCCTTGGCTGTATTTAGTAGATGAGGGACTATAGAGCGCTTGTATTTACCGATTGGTTCCGTGGTTGCGTGGAAAAGAATGATCCATGGATCTGAGGGGAGGTTGACATTGGAGATCTGTTGTATAATTTGGATGACCCTGTCCCAATATGGGCGAACAAGAGGGCACGACCACCATATATGTGCATGAGTTGCTTTGTTCCCACAATTCCTCCAACACAACGGGGAATTGGCGGGGAACATCTGATGGAGCTTTGATGGGGTATAGTGCCATCTAGTTAGTAGTTTGTAGTTGACCTCGGTCATTTTCGATGCAATTGAGGAGATGTGGGTTAGCTGTAGGACCTTGTCCTTTTGGTTATGCGAGAGGCAGGAACCCAGATCCGCCTCCCACTTAGCGAGAAAGGGAGGGTGTTTGTCATCCTGGAGCTTAATGAGCGCTTTATAGAATAGTGAGATGGAGCGTTCCGGAGGGTCCGAAGGGTATAGTATTTCCTCGATACCATTTAAGTCTTGTGCTCCTCTTAGCGGCTGCGGGAGAGTACAAAGGAAGTGTTGTAGTTGGTTGAACCTCCAAGTATCCAGGAATAGAGGTGGCTTGGGACCAAGGATGTCCTTTAGCGGTTTGAGTGTATTGGCTTGCAGAACATGGTGCAGTAGTAGGGGTTTGTCTGGAGACCATGACTGAAAGCCAGGGTCCAATTGACCCGGAAGGAAGTATGTGTGACCCAGTAGAGGTAGTAAGGGTGAGGCGTATGACCATGATAGTTTCTTATGCAAAGAGTCCCAAATGTCCAGGGTGGAAGTGGTTAATGACGAGGTAGTTGAAGAGAGATGCCTGTGGGGGCGTGGGAGCCAGGGAGTAACTGCTAAGTTTGTGTTGCTTAGAGCGTACTCTAAGCTCACCCATAATTTTGAGTTAGCGGCGTACTTCCATTCAGAGATCCTAGACAAAATCACTGCGTTATAATATGCCTTAAAATTTGGGAGAGCCAGTCCCCCAGACACCTTGGACCGAAAAAGCACGTCCTTGGATACTCTAGGATGACTGTTCCTCCAAATATAGCGGGAGACCATGGTCTGTAAAAGGGAAAAGAACCCTATGGGGACACCCAATGGGATCATCTGAAAGTAGAAGAGAACTCTAGGCAATATATTCATCTTGACTATATTTACCTTTCCCAACCAGGAGTGTGCTAACGTGTTCCATTTTTTGAGGTCGCTTCTGATGTTATTCAGCAGAGGGATATAGTTGTGTTTAAAGAGAGATTGGATATTGGGCGTGAGGTTTATTCCTAAGTACTTCATGCTTTTGTTAACCCACCTAAAGGGGAAGAGGGGTTTTAATCGTTCTGCCTCGCTGCTGGGCAGGTTAATGTTCAGTATTTCGGACTTAGATAAATTAATTTTAAAGTTGGACATTGTCTGATATGTAGAGAAGGCTGACATTAAATTGGGCAGAGAGGTGTGTGGTTGTTGGACAAAAAATAAAATATCATCCGCATAGGCTGCATATTTATGAGTTTTGTTTCCTACCCGGATCCCGTGTATGTTTATATTATGCCTTACCGTCGCCAGGAAGGGTTCTAGGGTGATGGCAAACAAGAGGGGTGAAAGGGGGCACCCCTGTCTGGTTCCATTAAACAATTGGAATGAGTCGCTCAGAGTTCCGTTTATGCGAATTTGTGCCGTTGGACAGGAGTATAGGGAGGTGATGCGGTGAAACATTTTGGGCCCCAGCCCGAAGTGACGTAAGGTCATTTTTAGGTAGTCCCAGTCCACTCTATCAAACGCTTTTTCAGCATCTGTGGATATCAATAGGGTGGACTGGGCGGACCTCTGAGCGTATTGAATCAGGGATATTGCCCGAAGGGAGTTATCTTTGGCTTCACGATGTGGCATGAATCCCGTCTGGTCTGTGGCGACCCAGCTGGGTATCAAGGGGAGTAGTCTGTTGGCCATGACTTTTGAGTATAATTTGATGTCGACGTTTAGCAGGGAAATTGGTCGGTAGCTGCTGCATTGAGTAGGGTCCTTTCCCGGCTTGGGGATAACTGTGATGTGTGCTGTAAGGGATTCTGGTCGAAGACCCGAGGTCTGTGAGATAGAGTTGGCGTAGGACGTGAGGTGGGGCAGAAGGACGTCAGTAAATTTTTTATAGTACAGGATTGTGTAACCATCAGGGCCGGGGGCTTTACCTGTCGGGGAAGATTTCAAGGCCGCCTGGAATTCCTCAACTGTAAGTTCAGCTTCCAAATCCCTAAGGGCTGCGGTTGGTAGTTTTGGTAAATTAGCCTCTTTTAAGTATGCAAGCATGCGGCGCCGTCTTTCTTTTGTGGTCAGTGACGGCAGATCACCTTTCACATTATATAGGTCAGCGTAGTATTCCCTGAAGGCCTTAGCAATGTGCGGAGTCGCATGTACCAAGTTGCCGTCAGCTAGTTTTATTTTCGGGATAAATGACCTAGTCTGCTGCTCTCTAAGGGATCTCGCTAAGTGTCTACTAGGCTTGTTCCCCCATTCATATAGCTTTTGTGAATAGCGTTGGAATTTTCTTGTAGTGTCTAGGTCTAGAAGATTTTTCAGTTCTTCTCGCTTCAGTGTAAGTGCCTCTAGATGGGAAATGTGTAGAGTAAGTTTATGTTGTTTGTCGAGCTCTGCTATGTCATGTAAGACCCGCTCGAGTTGTTGGCCATGTTCTCTTTTTTTCCTAGCTCCCAGCTCAATGAAGCGGCCTCTCATGGTTGCCTTGTGGGCTTCCCAGACTATTGCTGGGGAGGTCTCTGCAGTTTTATTTTCTTTAAAGTATTGTGATATCTGTGTCGATAACAATGCGACTTCCGCTTCATTGGAAAGGAGAGAGTCATTGAGCTTCCAGGTATAGGAGCGATGGGCCAGGGAGGGCATGGTCAAGTTAATCGAGACGGGTGCATGATCTGATAGTGTTGCAGTGCCTATAGTAGCAGATTGTAATTGCGTGAGATGGTGGTGATCTATGAAAATGTTATCTATGCGGGAGTATGACTGATGCGTTTTTGAAAAATGAGAGAAGTCTTTGTCCTTAGGGTGCAGTATACGCCATGCGTCTACTAACTGCCCTTCTGTAAGTTTTTTTTTTAACTAGGGTGAGGCGCTTAAAAGCAATGTGAGAGCGCCCCTGTGAGGTGTCCATCGCGGGATCTAAGGGCATATTTATGTCCCCTGCTAGTATAACTAAGCCCTCCGCGAACGCAGTCAACTCGGTGAGGATCTGGGTAAAATAGGAAGGTTGGTTGTGATTCGGGCAGTAAATGTTTGCTAATGTACATTGGGTGTTGCCCAGAAAGCCCTTTAGGAAAAGGAAGCGACCATGGTCATCCGCTCGCATAGTTGCAAGTCTAAAGGGTACGTCTCTACCGAAGCCTATAGCCACCCCTTTAGCTTTGTTTGTATCTGAGAGGCTGTAATACCACTGTGGAAAATAGGGTGAGGTCAGTTTAACCTGTGTGGTGTGAGTTAGATGTGTTTCCTGGAGGAATACAACGGAAGTGGCTGTCTTCCGTAGCTCTCGGGTAACCTGGTGCCTCTTAGCCGCTACATTCAATCCCCTGACATTATAAGAAGTGACTTTAAGTGTGGCCATTATATCGGTAGGACGTGAACCTTCAGCCTAAGACAACATGCATGCCAGCCCGGGGGGGGGGGGGGGGGGAGAGGTATAGTAGGTTAGAGAAGAAAGAAGAGAAGATAGAATCAGATTTGCATAAACAACAACGTCCAAGTGGACACATATGGGAAATCGTGTCATGTCACGCAGAATCCTGCGGTGATCCCCGTGGGGGAAGAGAGAACGGGCAACCATCCATGGCCCTAAAGGGAGCATGGACCGTAAGAGACGAGGGCCGCATGTTCTCACCCGCCCCACAAGGAGGCGTGGGTAGGGGGGTGTACCATGTGAAGGGTACATGGGAGCATCGTGCTCCACCAGCATCCAGCAACAGTGCTTATAACCTAATGGAGAAAGGATTTTGCTTCACAAGTAAACGTTAATAAAACCCTTAAAACAATTATAACCATTTTACTTTTATCAAACATGGCATTGTGTGTTAAGCATTATATTTGGCAGGAATACTCATCTAGCAGCAGGGAGTCCATATCTGTGGTCGTCCACCTGGTTTCTCAGGCACTACCAAAAGGCAGTCTATTCTCCGGCATATGGGTGAGCGCAGAAGTTTTAACACAATGGGCTCCTACTAGAGGTGCTTCTTGTGATTGGAGTACCTGCAACATGTAGGGCATACACAAGGCCAAGGCAAGTGAGAGAAATAACGTAAAGAAAACCAAAAAGTTAAAGGGTTAGCCCAGGGCATTTAAGGTCTCATTCCTCATCCGTGCTTTTGTGCGGAGCCCGGCACATGTGAGTGCCTTTCTTTTGTGGGCGGCTTTTGCCATTGGGAATCCTGGATAGTGGAAAACTTTGGGACCGGGTCATGCCAGCCAGGTAGATCTATCGGAGGTAAATTTAGATCCTTTGAGAATTGTGGCAGGTCTTCTGGGAATCTGAGGGTATAAGAGCGGCCATTTTTGGTGGCGATAAGGCATGCCGGGAATCCCCATCTGTAGATGATCCCGTTTGCCCGTAAGTGCTCCAGAAGTGGCTTAAGGGCTCTGCGACGATCTAGGGTTTCTTTAGATAGATCCGAGAAAATGCTTAGGTTCGCTCCATGGAAATCAATGTTGGGGGTGTTCCTCAATTTGACCGTAATGGCATTCTTGTCTGAAAAGTAATGTAGGCGGCATATGACATCCCTGGGTTGTTCGGTGTTAGTGCCGCGGGGTCTAAGCGCACGGTGAACTCAATCAAATTGCAGTGGGTCCGTGGGTGGTTTTCCCAACACTGTGTTAAAGACACCACGAATTGACGGTTCTAAGTCGTTATCGCCGGTTGCCTCCGGAAGCCCTCTAATGTGCAAGTTGTTCCTGCGGTTTCTGTTCTCGAGGTCTTCGAGCTTATACAGTGAGGCACGGTGGGCGAAGGCAAGCTGTGAAACAGTCTCCTGTAATTCTCTTATGGCCACAGCGTGCGAGTCCTGCCTCTGTTCCGTGTCTTCAACCCTGTCTAGAATGTGCGCCATATCTGCTCTTACACCTGTGATCTCCTTTTTTATGGATTTTTCTAGACTGTGAAACATCCCGGCTAATTCTTTCTTAATGCCACTCATCAGGGATGTCATTTCAGATCCCGTGGGGGACCCAGGGTCTTCCATAAGGTCCGAGCAGTAGGATGAGGCAGGTGAGCTTTCTCTTACGGAAGCAGCCAGCGAGACAGGGGATGCGCTACGCCTCGTGGACCTGGATTGGCTGCCACTCGCGCCTGAGCCGGTTCTGCTGGTGGCCAAAAATTTCTGTATTGAGCCTGTAACCGCTTGGTTTATTGCCAGACTCTTGTTAGATTTTTTTGCTATTACGGATCGGGTTTTCGGCGTCTTTGCTGGCATATTTGGAGCTTGGGACTGAATGCTGGGTGGAGCACGTCTCAGTTACATCTTTTTAGCAGTGTGTGCTGCACAAAGCAAGGAGTTCACGCTTTTGTGGGCCCATTTCCGGTATATACTTATTTCAACCAGTAAGGGTACAGTGTAAGAGGGTGAGGAGGGTACTTGTATGTGGTTTATTGGTTTATTGGTTATCTTGTTGTTTGGTCCTATGAGGGCCGGTTCGGGTGTACTTGGAGTACCAAGATGGCCGCCGTGCTCCGGGAGTAGGCCGCAGCCGCGGACTTTCCTACTCTCAGCGTCCGGAGGTGAAGCGGGCCGGGCCAATTCGCGGGTCTCCCTTCTATCCCTGTTAAGTCCTCTGCGGGGGGGGGGGCCGGGGGGGGGGGCCCACAGGCCGGGCCCGGCCGCGGCCGCCACGGGTGTAGGGCGTTTAATGGGGAGGATGCGGCGTATGGGAGGCTTTTACAGGGTGTCCTCTTCCCCAATCACTCACCCGGGCGTCCTCGGGCCGATTTTGCTCAGAAAAACAGCCCAGGACACAGCAGTGTGCTGGGCTGAATCAATTGTAGTGCTTGAAATGTTTTTTTTTTTTTCGGCGTGGGTGTGCGGATGGCTATGGATTGCTCCAAGGGTGACCGGAGCTCTCAGCAAAAGCATCCGCTGCGGTTCACCAGGAAACCATGTTAAATGGACTGTAGTGTGTTTCTAAAAAATGGAAAAAGCACTAAAAAATGCACAGATGTGAACCAGGCCTAAGTGAAATGCACATGAGCAGTAGGGATAGTAATAGAAACGATTGGGGAAAAAAACAATGTTTAATGTTGAAAACGATCAGAAACATTTGCTGGAAAATTTTCAATACAATGATAATTTTTGTAACTTTTCTCCTTCTGGTTGTTTTTGGCTGTTGTTGTAATTAGGGGGTGCTGTATGAAGTCTGCAACATCATGATTGCAGTTTGTCAAGTGACTCAATCCTGTCTTTGAACTGACTAGTAACTTTGGCTCCCCTGTGTTCCAATTATCCTAAATAGAATTCAACAGTAGGAGGTGGATCAGATCTTAGGCTGGGTTCACACTGATACTACACGGCAGTCATACAACTGTCATCCTACTTTGCTCTGCGACATTAGTCCTACATCCATCCAACTTGAATAAACAGGATACTACTTTGATCTGACTTTGTGATAGTACGACTTGTCCTTTGACCAATCAAAACAATCCCAGTGTGACATAAATTCCTTTTAGGCTGGGTTCACTCTAGTATGACACGACAGTCGTACCACTTTGGATCCGACTTTGCCCTGCGACTTGAAGTCCGACATGCATCCGACTTCAATGAACATGGATCTGACTTTGATCCCCGACAGTACTAGGCACTGTGTCTGATATATATCTTTAGGGGGACTCCACACACGATGTAAAAAAAACGGCATGAGTTCACCCTCCATGAGCATACCAGGCTCTTCGGTCTGGTATGGATTTTCAGGGGAAGCCCCACGCCGAAAAAACAGCGTTGGGGTCCCCCCAAAATCCATACCAGACCCTTATCCAAGCACACAGCCCGGCAGGTCAGAAAAGGGTGGGGGACGAGCGAGCACCCCCCACTCCTGAACAGTACCAGGCCTCATGCCCTCAACATGGGATGGTAGGTGCTTTGGGGCAGGGGGAGTCCTGCGCCCCCACCCCAAAGCACCTTGTCCCCATGTTGATGAGGACAAGGGCCTCTTCCCAACAACCCTGGCCGTTGGTTTTGGGGGGGGCTTATTGGAATCTGGAAGCCCCCGGGGCCCCCAGATTCCGGCCCCCCACCCTATGTGAATGAGTATGGGGTACATTTTACCCCTACCCATTCTCCTAAAAAAATGTAAAAAATAAAACACATTACACAGGTTTTTAAAGGAATTTATTAAGACAGCTCCATCGTCCCTTATGATTTCTTCTTCCTTCTGCCTCCTCTGCTAACGTCTTCGGCCTCTGCCGGTTCTTCTCCCCTCTCTGGGTCTTCTCTGATATCTTCTCGCGCTTTTTCTGGGTCTTCTCCGATGTCTTCTCCCTCTGTTCTTCTTCCGATGTTGACTCAACGCTCTGTCCCGCTCTACTGTTGGGTGTGCGCTGTGCCACTACTTATATTGGCATGGGGCAAGGTCACGGGCGATGTCAACTGGAGGCTCCGCCCTTATGGTGACATCATAAGTGGCGGGCCTCTGGTGACCCCACGCCATGCCAATATAAGTAGTGGCACAAGGTGCACCTAGCATCAGCGTGGGAGAGAGCATCGAGTCAAAATCGGAAGAACAGAGGGAGAAGACATTGGAGAAGACCCAGCAAAAGAGCGAGAAGGTAGCAGAGAAGATCCGGACAGTGGAGAAGACAGCAGACAAAGGGAGAAGACCCAGAGTTGGCTAGAAGACATCAGCAGAGAAGACCCGGAGAGGGGAGAAGAACCGGCAGAGGCCGAAGACGTCAGCGGAGGAGGCAGACGAGCCGGAGAAGGGAGAAGAAATCGGAAGAGACAAATGAGCTGCCTTAATAAATTACTTTAAAACATGTAATGTGTTTTATTTTTTTAGGTGAATGGGTAGGGGTACAATGTACCCCGTGCTCATTCACATAGGGTGGGGACCGGAATCTGGGGGTTCCAGATTCCGATAAGCCTAACGCCCACAGACCCCTACAACCAACCGCTAGGGTTTTCGGGAAAAGGCCCTTGTCCTGGTAAGGTTCAGAGGGGTGCTCACTCATCCCCTCCCCCTTTCCTGACCTGCCGGGCTGTGTGCTCGTATAAGGTCTAGGGATTTTGGGGGGACCCCAACGCCGTTTTTTTCGGCGTGGGGGTTCCCCTGAAAATCCATGCCAGACTGAAGGGCCTGGTATGCTCTTGGAGGGGAACCCATGCCATTTTTTTTTTTTTAATTTGGGGTGGAGTTCCCCTTCAAAATCCTCAGAACACAAGTCGCATGCCAAAGTCGGGTCAGTTAAGAAAGCGATCCGACTTTGATCCAACTTCAATTATATTCAATGGGCTGAAGTAGGATCAAAGTCGGACCAAAGTAGTGCAGGGAGCAGAGTCACAATTTCTTCTGTCTTCTTTTGCAGTGCTCAGTCATGTGGCCATACACATGGCATATGTGAAAAAAGCTGTCCATACCATCAAAACATAAGTCCCTGTTATATTTTCCAATGCTAAAGTGAGCTGGGGGAAAAAAATGCCCTTTTTAACCACTTCAGCCCCGGAAGGATTTACCCCCCTTCCTGACCAGAGCACTTTTTGCGATACGGCACTATGTCACTTTAACTGACAATTGCGTGGTCGTGCGACGTTGCCCCCCCAACAAAATTGACGTCCTTTTTTTCCAATAAATAGAGCTTTCTTTTGGTAGTATTTGATCACCTCTGCGTTTTTAATTTTTTGCGCTATAAACAAAAAAAGAGCGCCAATTTTGAAAAAAAAAGCAATATTTTTAACTTTTTGCTATAATAAATGTCCCCCAAAAATATATATAAAAAAAATTATTTCTTTCTCAGTTTAGGCCCATATGTATTCTTCTACATATTTTTGGTAAAATAAAAAATCGCAAAAAGCGTATATTGATTGGTTTGCGCAAAAGTTATAGCGTCTACAAAATAGGGGATAGATTTATGGCATTTTTATTATTCCTTTTTTTATTAGTAATTGCGGCGATCTGCGTTTTTATCATGACTGCGACATTATGGTGGACACATCGGACACCTTTGACACTATTTTGGGACCACTGTCATTTATACAGCGATCAGTGCTATAAAAATGCACTGATTACTGTGTAAATGACACTGGCAGGGAAGGGGTTAAGCACTAGGGGGCGATCAAGGGGTTAAGTGTGTCCTAGGGTGTAATTCTAACTGTGGGGGGGGTTGTCTCACTAGAGCATGACAGGGAGCAGTAGATCTCTGTCATGTTGCTAGGCAGAATAGGGAAATGCCTTGTTTACATATGCATCTCCCCGTTCAGCCGCTTCGTGACATGATAGCGGGCCCCCGGCGGACATCGAGTCTGTGGGATCCGCAGGCACAATCACAAAGTACGCAGGTGCGCCCACAGTGCCGCGATTTAATGTGGACGTACCTGTACGCCCATTTGCCCAGCTGTGCCATTGTGCTGACATGCATCGTCGTGCGCTGGTCGACATGTGGTTAAATAATAACCCATTTTCCGGTCCACAACCCAAACTGGTTAGGAATTTTATGTAAAAATGTTACCTTGTCATAAAACATGCAAGGCCAGCTGGTAATGTCCTCCTGAGGTACATTCAGATTATACATTTTTACCATAAGTGATCTGACATCCTCTTCCTCATAATGTGGAGCCACCTTTACACAGTCCAATACTTTACATAGTTACAATACTGCATTGAGGAACTTAAACCAGTTTAGCCTGGAAAGCATTGCAATCAATTAGTGTACTGTGAGTGTAATGCTGAGGCTTCTGCAGACTTTCCTTTTAAGCTGATATCCGTACCTGACATACAGACATTCAGTTATAAGACTTCAGGAAGGATGGTTGGACTACAAATGAACGTGAGCATGCTCCTAAGTCCATCTGTCCTTATAAACCTGACAAGTGTGGGTGAAAGTGTTTCACAAACATGCGCTCGGGAACACTTACTGCCCTGTTCACAAGCACGCGCTGGGGAAGTCCGCCGTTCTGAGAAGACTTTCACAGGAGAGTAAGCTATCAGGCTGCTCCACATAGACATTTATTCAGTAAGCAGCTCTTGGAGAGTTCATGCTGCAGTCCCCCTGCCCAGTATGATTCAGGAGGGGGGGGCGCTCGCTCTTCTCCCCCCTTTTCCTGGCCTGCTAGGCTGCACGTTCAGATAAGGATCTGGTATGGATTTGGGGGGGGGGGCCCTACGCCATTTAAAAAAAAAAAATATTCTGTATACATTCAGCTGTGGGTGACTTCCTGGCCCACTCCTTATCAACCAGCTATTCTTTACACAGAATTCAAAACAATGAAGCAAAATTAGTAACATAACAAATCTATCCAAAACAAAACACAAAACGCAAGATACACCAACCGCTGATTTGGCTGGTGGACTACTGCATCTGACATTTTCCTGTGGGTTTGCACCCAAACCTTAACTCATCTGTAAGGGTTCCATATTTGGCAGTGGCTCCCAGCAGGCTGGCTCTGGCCATAGCCCACTTATTCTTGGATGGGATAGTCCCCTACCCGTCCTTTGGGAGATACTCCACACCCATTCACCTAGGCTGAGACTTGCCTCCTCCATATTCCTGGCCACAGGCCTATTTCCTGGACTAAAGAATGTCCACTTCAGAAGCATCTTCAAACAGTACATCCTCTCTATGGTACACAGTAACAGAGCAGAGTACTCCATAAAGTACATCATACCATTGTCATCTGCCATGTTCCCAGATGTTACCAGACACTTTCCAATGATGGGTTCACACAGTGCTTCTGAGGTTAGCATGAAGCAAGTTACGTAACCTTCTGTTCCAGCCTCGCCGCGGCCCAGTGCATCACGTCTTCTCCTCCCCTGCTGCCTTCTGGGACCTGTGTGTGTCCCAGAAGACGACGGGGCCATTCAGGAAGCGCAGAGCAACTTGCACGTGCACAGTAGGTGTTAGGTACCTGAGTGGAGAGCCTGACTTTGCTGGGAGGAGGCCTCTCTTATGGCTCTGGTTCAGGGCCCACTGGAGTGGAGACAGTGGTCCCGTGAGCACAGCGGGGTAGGAGTGCCTGGACTGGATGCTGTGGCAGATGTAGCTGGTAGGCGAACAGCACCGACCAGGTGCAACTGTCAGCTGGTAGGTATCAATCTTCTGATGGCTGAAGCAGCAGGGGCTGGCAGGCAGAGGACCAAGGCCTGGATACAGGGTGACCCCAAGATGACGTCAGCGACTCTGGAAATGTGCAGCATGAATGGAGACAGGCAGAGGGATCGTCAGGCAGGCCGGGTCTGGATACACTTGGCAGGCAGGTAAGTGGGCACAGGCGGTAGCGAGGTCAAGCAGGCAGGGGTCAGCGTTCAATATCAGTCCAAAGCAGAGTCAACAAGCCGAGGGTCAGGAATGGAGAAGGTAGCAGAGTCAAATGGAAGCCGGGTCAGGTTTTACAGGAATATACAGGCAGAGACAGGTTTCACTAGGATCACACTGTAGACGAACAGCACCGACCAGGTGCAACTGTCACTTCTTTTAAAAGGCCACTGGCGCCAAACAGCGCTAGCGCGTCACGTGTGCGCCCGCGATGCGCACGCGCCTGAGGGGCACGCCGGTGCGCACACCCGTGCCGATGCCCGGACGAATCAGCTGCGAACGCGTACTCAATGGCATCATCAGCCACCCCTTCCCTAGACCCACCATGTCCTCCTGAGGAGTCCCCCGAACTCTTTGAGCACAGTGTTGGGTACATGCTCCAGGAGGATGCCCAACGATTCAAAGGCTCGGATGATGATACCCAGCTTGAGGAATCTGGCAGTACTGTTCCACCAGCTGCAGCTTACTGCCAGGTTTGCTCTAGTGGTGAAGAGGGAGGGGATGATGAGGTCACTGACTCCACGTGGGTGCCTGAAGGGAGAGAGGATGAGGAGGAGGACGAGGAGGAGGAGGATGCGGCGTCACATGTCCAACGAGGCAGGATGCCCCCTGGAGGCCAGTAGAGGCCAGCACAGCAACTGTGCAACACCGCAGAGCTCCGCCTGTGCAGGGCGCTGCCTCTGCACGTTATCAGAAAAGTTCTTTGGTGTGGGCCTTTTTTGAGACGAGTGCATCAGATCGCACCACTGCTATTTGCAATATTTGTCTCAAGTGTATCTCGCATGGCCAAAACATCAGCCGCTTGGGCACCACAAGCATGACCAGACATATGTCGACCTGCCATGCAGCTCGTTGGCAGGCACACATAAAAGACCCACACCAAAGAACTAAGCGGACCTCTCCTTGCTCCTCATCAGCTGGGATCTCCATCCCCACTACACCTTCAGTGCTCTCTGAAAGCTGCTCTGAGAGGACTGAAGGTGTAGAATTAGGTGTGTCACAACCAAGTACTTGCAGTACACCGACGTCCGATTGCAGCAGGCAAATTTCCCTGCCCCAGCTGCTGGACCGTAGAAAGAAGTACACTCCCAGCCATCCACATGCCCAGCGGTTGAATGCTAGCTTGGCTAAATTGCTAGCACTTCAGCTGCTGCCTTTTCAGTTGGTAGACTCGGCCCCCTTCCGTGAGTTTGTTCAATGTGCGGTTCCTCAGTGGCAGGTTCCCAAACGCCACTTTTTCTCACGGAAGGCGATTCCGTCTCTCTCTACCGGCATGTGGAAAACAATGTCCATGCCTCGCTGGACAGGGCGGTCAGCGGTAAGGTGCATATTACCGCTGACTCATGGTCCAGCAGGCATGGACAGGGACGGTACCTTTCTTTCACGGCCCATTGGGTCACTCTATTGGCAGCTGGGAGGGATGCAGGACAAGGTGCAGTAGTGTTGGAGGTTGTTCCGCCACCACGCCTCCAAAACGCTACTACTGCTACTGGTTGTGACACACCTCTCTCCTCCACCCCCTCCTCTTCTTCTTCCTCCAGTGCTCTGTCCTTGGAACCAGCGGTGCTCCGTAGGCGTACAAGGGGCTACGCAAGTACGCAGGCAAAAAGATGCCATGCCGTGCTTGCGCTGGTGTGTTTGGGGGACAGGAGCCACACTGGGCCAGAGGTTCTGGCAGCTGTGCAGGGGCAGGCCGAGAGGTGGTTGACGCCACGTCAGCTTAAGCCAGGAATGGTCGTTTCTGACAATGGCACCAACCTCCTCTCCGCCCTGCGACAGGGGCAGCTCACCCATGTGCCCTGCATGGCTCACGTCCTCAACCTGGTGGTGCAGCGGTTCTTGGGCAGGTTCCCAGGCTTACAGGATGTCCTGAGGCAGGCCAGGAAAGTCTGTGTGCATTTCCGCCGATCTTATAATGCCAGTGCTCGGCTGACTGAGCTGCAAAAGGAGCTGAACCTGCCCAAGAACCGCCTAATATGTGACATGCCCACCAGGTGGAACTCAACGTTGGCCATGCTGCAGCGACTGCACACGCAGCAGAGGGCCATCAATGAGTACCTTTGCGACTACGGCACCAGGACAGGGTCAGGGGAGCTTGGTTTTTTTTTTCCCCACGTCAGTGGAGCATGATCAGGGATGCATGCACTGTCCTCTCACCATTTGAGGAGGCCACGAGGATGGTGAGCAGTGACAGTGCATGCATCAGTGACACTGTCCCTCTTGTCCACCTGTTGGAGCATACGCTGCGTGGGATAATGGACAGGGCACTTGAGGCAGAACAGAGGCAGGAAGAGGAGGACTTCCTTGCCTCTCAAGGCCCCCTTTATCCGGACAGTGTTCCTTCTGTCCCACCCATCACACAGGAAGAGGATGAGGAGGAGGACGAGGAGGAGGAGGAGGAGGATTGTGTGAGCATGGAGGTGGAGCCTGGCACTCAGCATCAGCAGCAGCAGTCTTTTAGGGATGATGTACAGTCCCAACAAACCAGTGGACTTGTACGTGGCTGGGAGGAGGTGGCTGGCGATCATGTCATCCTCAGTGACCCAGAAGACTCCGGACCGAATGCCTCAGCTAACCTACGCTGCATGGCCTCCCTGATCCTGCAAAGCCTGCGGAAGGATCCTCGTGTTCTTCGGATCAAGGAGAGGGACCATTACTGGCTGGCCACTCTCCTTGATCCGCGGTACAAGGGTAAGGTTGCGGACCTTATCTTGCCGTCGCAGAGGGAGCAGAGGATGAGACATCTCAGGGAGGCCTTGCAGAAAGGTCTGTGCAACGCGTTCCCAGAAACTGGGAGGCTACAAACTCCTGGTCCTGGGCGACGAGTTGCTGAGGCTTCGGTCAGTAGCAGAAGGAGCGGTGGGGAAGGTGGACGTCTGACCGATGCGTTCAGACAATTTTTTAGTCCGCAGCCCCAAGGTATGATCGGTTCCAGCAACCATCGCCAGCGTCTGATATACATGGTGCAGGAATACCTTGGGGCAAGGTCAGACTTGGACACCTTTCCCACCGAAAATCCTCTGGCTTACTGGGTCCTGAGGATGGATCACTGGCCAGAGCTTGCACAGTATGCAATTGAGCTACTGGCCTGTCCTGCCTCCAGCGTTCATTCCGAACGCACATTCAGTGCTGCTGGAGGATTTGTCACCGATCATAGGGTGCGCCTGTCCACCGCCTCGGTTGATCGACTGACCTTCATCAAAATGAATCAGTCTTGGATCACCACCAGCTACCAGGCACCTGAGGCGGATATAACCGAATAATTTTTAATGTCACATCCCTTCAAGACTGCCTATGCTGATGCTGAGTGACTGTCCTCTTATGTTCACTGACTATCCTCTTCCTCCTCCTCAATGATCCATGCCACCACACCAGTGCCTAAGGCACAATTTTTCAGCCCCTGTTTAACAGGGGCGTGTACATACAATTTTTATAAAAAAATGCTTTGCAACACGTGTGACTGCTGTGCTCCAAGTACAGTATCTGTGAGGGGTTGCAGTGTTGTGGCACCAGCACCAGTGCCTAAGGCACAATTTTTCAGCCCCTGTTTAACAGGGGCGTGTAGTTACAATTTTTTTTAAAAAATGCTTCGCAACACGTGTGACTGCTGTGCTCCAAGTACAGTATCTGTGAGGGGTTGCAGTGTTGTGGCACCAGCACCAGTGCCTAAGGCACAATTTTTCAGCCCCTGTTTAACAGGGGCGTGTACTTACAATTTTTAAAAAAAATGCTTCGCAACACGTGTGACTGCTGTGCTCCAAGTACAGTATCTGTGAGGGGTTGCAGTGTTGTGGCACCAGCACCAGTGCCTAAGGCACAATTTTTCAGCCCCTGTTTAACAGGGGCGGGTAATTACAAATCTTGATCTAATAGTTCACAGCAGGGCCCATTCCTGCGCCCACCAAGAGTAACTATGAGGGCCTACAGTCTTGTGGCAACACCGTCCACCACCACCGCCAAAGGCCCAATTTTTCTGCCCTGTTCATCAGGTGCTTGCAATTACAAATCTTGATCTAATAACTCACAGCAGGGCCCATTCCTGCGCCCACCAAGAGTAACTATGAGGGTCTACAGTCTTGTGGCAACGCCGTCCACCACCACCGCCAAAGGCCCAATTTTTCTGCCCTGTTCATCAGGTGCTTGCAATTACAAATCTTGATCTAATAACTCACAGCAGGGCCCATTCCTGCGCCCACCAAGAGTAACTGTGAGAGCTTACAGTCTTGTGGCAACACCGTCCACCACCACCACCACCACCCCCAATTTTTCTGCCCTGTTCAACAGGTGCATGCAATTACAAATCTTGATCTATTAACTCACAGCAGGGCCCATTCCTGTGCCCACCAGTCTTGTGGCTACACCAACATCTAATAGGGCAAATTTCTGCAGAGTATATACGCCAGGCCCCTACTTTCAAACATCCAACTTACAAACGACTCCTACTTGCAAATGGAAAGAAAACAGGAAGTGAGAGGAAATCTACCCCTAGGAAGGGAAATTCTATCCTGTTAGATTTAATTTGGGAAAAAGGTATCTCCTCTCTACTGATACTTTATCACCAATCCTTGTTTCAATTAAAACCCCACTTTTCCAAAAACATTTGTCATTGGGACGGAAAGTGAGGTGACATGTTCTGAACAGATGTGCAAAGACAGCAAATGTTACAGGGGTGATAACCCCTCCCTATGTTCTCCAAAAAGCTTAAAAATAGATTTTTTTGGGATGGAGCTACACTTCATAATGTACCTGTTCAGATTCTACTTAAGAACAAACCTAAAGCCGCAAGTGTTTTTAAATGGCTTCTTTTTTTCCTTTACAAATGTCATTTTGTGCAAGGACAGTTCTAAACACGGGAAACACATGCCACTTCACAGGCATACTTTTGACACCCCCCAGGTACCATATTTAAAGGAAAATTTAACTTTTTTTTTTTCACTTTATGCATCATTAAAATGACTGCTCCCGAAAAAACGTTAGTTTTTAAAAGTTCTTTTTGCATTGATATATGTCCCCTGGGGCAGGACCCGGGTCCCCAAACCTGTTTTATGACATTAACATGCATATTGGCCGTTGTAATTAGCACTTTTGATTTTGAATGTTCGCGTCCATTATAACGTATAGGGTTCGAAAATTCGCGCGAACTTTCGGTCCGTTCGAAGGTTCTGGTGCGAACTGAACCCGGGGGTGTTCGGCTCATCCCTAGTAGAGGGTAACGGTTCTTAACCGTAATTTTATTCAATTCTTGGTAATCCACACAGGGTCGGAGTGACTGATCTTTCTTGGTCACAAAGAATATGCCGGGACCCGCCGGTGAGGTAGAGTGACGTATGAACCCCTTCTTTAGGTTTTCCGAAATGTAGGCCTTTAGGGCCTCTTGTTCTTTCTCAGAAAGGGGGAAGATACGTCCGAATGGAATCTCGGCCCCTGGCAAAAGTTCTATAGGGCAATCGTAGGTGCGGTGTGGAGGTAGAGCATCTGCCCCCCGTTTGCTAAAAACGTCCAGGAATTCATGGTAAGGTTCCTGCACCACTTGGTCAAGGTTCACATCAGAGTCCAGACAGAGAAGCGTAGCGGGTTGTGCCGGAACTTCATGTAAGCAGTGTTCCAAACAGTAGGGAGACTGGAACTTGACCTCCCCTGTGGACCAATTGATGGTCGGGTCATGGGCCTGCAACCAGGGGATGCCCAGGATCACCGGAAACGGGGGAAGAGATTGCGTCCAAAGTTAGTAGTTCCTTGTGGTGGAGAGAAGAGACAGTGAACAAAGGTTGGGTTTCTTGAATAACTTGGCCCGATCTGATGCGAGAACCGTCAGCCAGAAAGACAGATAGTCCGTGGGCCTTTTTCTGGAGAGGAATGTCGTGCCGGCTGGCAAAAGTGGCATTGATGAAACAGCTGCAAGCTCCCGAGTCAAGGATAGCGCTGGTGAGAACCGTCCTTCCCAGGAACTGAAAAGACAGAGATAGAGCGATGTGGGTGGCATGGACTGGCAAGGGTACAGAACTGGTTGACACAGACGAGAGGCACTTGCGTATCTTAATCGGACATCTGTTCACAAAGTGTCCAGCTCCACCGCAATACAGGCACAAGTTTAGTTGCCGGCGTCAAGGTCGTTCCTCCGGAGATAGTGTAGGTCGCATGAGACCAAGCTGCATCGGCTCGCCAGCATCAGGAGAAGGATGAGTAGGGCCCACCGGTTGAGCGGGCACGTAACGGGTAGCCGGCAATGGAGCTCTTGCGGTCATCCAGGCCGGGCGATGAACTTGGGCAGATCTCTCCACTCTGCGCTCCCGCAGCCGACGGTCAATCTGGATGCTCAGGGTTATCAGGCCCTCCAGAGTGTCTGGAGTGCCCACGCGGGCAAGTTCATCCTTTAGGCCTTCAGAGAGGCCCATGCGGAACTGGTGCCTTAATGCAGAGTCATTCCACTGGGTGTCTGCGCTCCAGCGTCTGAAGTCCGTCACATAGTCCTCGGCCATTCTGCGACCCTGCTGGAGCGCAGACAGAGCAGATTCGGCTGTGGTGGTCAGCTGGGGGTCCTCGTAGAGTTGTGCCATAGCCTCCAGGAAGGATGAGAGGGATTGAGTCAGCATGCTATTCCCTTCCAGCAGACGGTGTGCCCAGATCTGGGGTTCACCTTGCTATACCGAAATCACAAACCCCACTTTAGTGGCTTCTAGGGAGAAGGTTCTGGGTTGTAGAGCGAAGTATAACTGACAGGCGTTGCGGAAAACCCGGAACTTGGAACGGTCCCCTGAGAACCTATCTGGGACAGGCACTCTTGGTTCGGGAGGCAGCATCACCACTGCAGGTGGAGTAGCAGGTGGTACAGGAGGCTGAGGAGGTGCAGGGGCTGCGACGTTGGGACCAGCAAGTTGCTACACTCGTCCTTCCAGTCTGGTATATCCTTCTCGAAGGGATTGCACCGCCTGGTTGAGGGCCGCAAGATGTGAGCAGATCTCCTTCATGGCAGAGGCTTCTCCCGCAGGCTCAGTCATGGCTGTTCGTACTGTTAGGTACCTGAGTGGAGAGCCTGACTTTGCTGGGAGGAGGCCTCTCTTATGGCTCTGGTTCAGGGCCCACTGGAGTGGAGACAGTGGTCCCGTGAGCATAGCGGGGTAGGAGTGCCTGGACTGGATGCTGTGGCAGATG
Source organism: Lithobates sylvaticus (assembly GCA_028564925.1). Lineage (NCBI taxonomy): Eukaryota > Metazoa > Chordata > Amphibia > Anura > Ranidae > Lithobates > Lithobates sylvaticus. Next base: position 91,714,351 of record CM053026.1, read on the forward strand.
TAGCTGGTAGGTAGCAATCTTCTGATGGCTGAAGCAGCAGGGGCTGGCAGGCAGAGGACCAAGGCCTGGATACAGGGTGACCCCAAGATGACGTCAGCGACTCTGGAAATGTGCAGCATGAATGGAGACAGGCAGAGGGATCGTCAGGCAGGCCGGGTCTGGATACACTTGGCAGGCAGGTAAGTGGGCACAGGCGGTAGCGAGGTCAAGCAGGCAGGGGTCAGCGTTCAATATCAGTCCAAAGCAGAGTCAACAAGCCGGGGGTCAGGAATGGAGAAGCTAGCAGAGTCAAATGGAAGCCGGGTCAGGTTTTACAGGAATATACAGGCAGAGACAGGTTTCACTAGGATCACAGTGTAGACGAACAGCACCGACCAGGTGCAACTGTCACTTCTTTTAAAAGGCCATTGGCGCCAAACAGCGCTAGCGCGTCACGTGTGCGCCCGCGCCTGAGGGGCACGCCGACGCGCACACCCGTGCCGATGCCCGGACGAATCAGCGGCGCGCGTGCGCATGCGCCGATTCGACCGCACATCGCAAGTGGAGTCCTGACAGTAGGAAACCGGCGGTGAAGACTGAAGGCTCGCCTGTCGGTTTCCCTTAGTTGGAATGGCGTCAACTGCACCCGGTCCGATTGATGGATTGGCCTCAGGGGCTGACATTGTGGGCTCCCTGGACAGGTAAGTGTCCTTATTAAATGTCAGTAGCTACAGTGTTTGTAGCTGCTGAATTTAAAAAAATAAAATGCAGCTGGAACGCCGCTTTAAGGAGGACAAAAGCCCTGTGGAATGCCCACATTAAAGATATGCACATAGATATCTGATTGATCAAAATCTAAAGACAGAATTGCCAAAGATAGCTTACGTTCTTTAGTGTACCAAATAGAATCCCTTATAAGGTTGGTGAAATGGTGGATTCTACGACCAGGGATACTGCACACCTGGTTACTATGGATAACTATCACTCTTTTTAACCTGTTTGCCAGGACTTTAAAATATTATAATCCACATTTAGGAGTGTTATAGGTCTCCAGTTCTTTAATTGGGCTTTATCACCCTCTTTTGGAAGTAGAGTAATGACTCCTATCCTCCAAGAATGTGGCAGCTCTTTGCACAGAAAACATTTGCTGAATAGATTTAGCAAGTCACTTTTTTAAATATAAGGCGCACTAGCAATGATCGGCTGTTAATGGGGATATTTCCTTATATAAGGCGCACCGGACTATAAGGCTCATTTAATGAAACAAAACTCTGATGCGGTACCATAAGTCAAATTTTATTCAACGCTTTAGCAATAACCATAAAATGGTCTATAACAATAACTCTTAACACTGTTCAGTTAAATAAAAAAACCATGACTAACTTTTTTCACTTTTTTAAATAACCATAAAATGGTCTATAACAATAACTCTTAACACTGTTCAGTTAAATACAAAACCAGACACTAACTTCTTCACTTTATTCTTCTCCCGCAAATCCATCAAATTCTTCATCTTCAGTGTCTGAGTTTAACAATTGGGCGATTTCGGCATCAAGCACGCCCGTATCCATCTCATCATTCTCATCAGTATCCGAGTCAGGCTCGTTGCTGTCATCGGTACCGGTACTTAGCTGTTCAGTGATAATACCGGACTTCTTGAAAGCTCGGATTACACTGGTGACTGATACCTTCGTCCAGGCATCCACGATCCACTGGCAGATAGTGGCGTAACTCGCCCGGCGTTGCCTCCCTGTGTTGGTGAATGTGTGTTCGCCTTCTGTCATCCAATGCTCCCACGCAGCTCGCAATTTAACTTTAAATGACCTGTTGACACCTATATCTAGTGGCTGCAGTTCTTTGGTTAATCCACCCGGAATGATGGCAAGCACCGAATTAGTTTTCTTCACTTGGGCTTTGACAGTATCTGTCAGATGGGCGCGCATGGAGTCACAGACCAATAGGGATGGAGATTTGTGGAAAAAGCCACCCGGTCTCTTGACGTAAACCTCTCTCAGCCACTCACTCATCTTCTCCTCGTCCATCCAGCCCTTCGGGTTAGCCTTGATGATGATGCCAACCGGGAACCTTTCTTTTGGCAGAGTCTTCCTCTTGAAAATGATCATGGGTGGTAGTTTCTGGCCATTAGCCTGGCAACCGAGAACTACAGTGAAGGATGACTTCTCGTTTCCTGTAGTGCGTATAGATACCGTACTGGTCCCTGTTCTCTCGACAGTACGGTTTACAGGGATATCAAAGGTAAGGGGGACCTCGTCCATGTTGGTGATGTGCTCTGGCCGGATCTTCTGTTCATTGATCTTGTTCTTGCAGTAGGTACGAAAAATGGCCATCTTTTCTTCGTAATCCTTTGGCAGTTGCTGTGACATAGTGGTTCTTGTGTGGATAGAGAGATTCCGCCGTTTCATGAAACGGAAGCACCAAGAAGGACCTCCTCGAAAGCCGTTGATCTCCATGTCGCGTGCGATCGCTGTTGCTTTGAGTCGAATAGAGACAGTAGAGACACTTCTACCTGCGGTTCTCTGTGCAATAACCCACTGCTCAATTTTGTCCTCCAACTGTGGCCATCTTGCTTTGTTTCCTCGGAAACTCAGTTTGGTCTTCTTTACCTGGCGCAGGGCATCTTCTTGCTTCCTCCACTTCCGTACCATTGATTCATTAATGTTAAATTCTCTCGCAGCTACTCTATTTCCATGCTCTACTGCATGACTGATAGCCTTCAGTTTGAAATCCGCATCATAAGCATGTCTCTTAACAGAAGCCATTTTTGGGGCAGCTAGTACAGTATAGAAAATGAACGATTATATGTGCACGCCTCCTGACTACGATGGCCGTAATGCCCAATCCAAGCAGTGCAGCTTCCTAGCTTTGGTAATCCTACCAAGCTGCACTTCTTGGATTGGGCATTACGGCCATCGTAGTCAGGAGGCGTGCACATATAATCGTTCATTTTCTATACTGTACTAGCTGCCCCAAAAATGGCTCCTGTTAAGAGACATGCTTATGATGCGGATTTCAAACTCATCGCTATCAGTCACGCAGTAGAACAACCTGAGAGAGGTTTACGGTACGACGGTTTACGGTAAGAGACCGGGTGGCTTTTTCCACAAATCTCTATCCCTATTGATCTGTGACTCCATGCGTGCCCATCTGACAGATACTGTCAAACCCCAAGTGAAAAAAAACTAATACGGTGCTTGCCATCATTCCGGGTGGATTAACCAAAGAACTCCAGCGATGTCAACAGGTCATATATAAGGCGCACCGCATTATAAGGCGCACGGTCGATTTGTGAGAAAATTTAGGGCTTTTAAGTGCGCCTTATAGTCCGAAAAATACGGTACATCCTTGAGTGTGTCATTCATGAAATCAGTGTCAATGCTTTTAGTGTCATACAGGAATAGATAAAAGGTAAAAATGTTTCCCATTATGCCTCTCCTGGAATTTCACCCCTCTATTTCTGTTATTTCCCTCAAAGTTTTAATTTTCCTAAATAAGTACCTAATACGTTTTTATTTCTCTTCTACATGTTTTATGTGGCTTTCTATCACCTACATCACCACCTATTCCTTTACGTTTATACAATATTAGTAGCTGGGTATTTAAATTATCAAAAACTCTTTTCTCTTTAGCCTTGTGAATCCCTAATGTAATGTAAAAACGTTTAATTCTCCCTTTTACTTTATCCCACCATGTTCTAAAATTAGTAGCGTGCAACTTTTCTGTCTGCCACTCCTTAAAAGCCTTAGGCTGCTTTCACACTGGGGCGGTTTGCAGGCGTTATTGCGCTAAGAATAGCGCCTGCTAAACCGACCCGAAACAGCTGTTGCTGTTCCTTCAGTGTGAAAGCCCGAGGGCTTTCACACTGAAGCGGTGCGCTTGCAGGACGCTCAAAAATGTCCTGCAAGCCGCATCTTTGTAGCGGTGAAGGAGCGGTGTGTTCACCGCTCCTACACCGCTCCATCCCATTGAAATCAATGGGAGACCGCGGGGATACCACCCGCAAAGCGCCGCTGCAGCGGCGCTTTGCGGAGGTTTTTAACCCTTTTTCGGCCGCTAGCGGGGGTTAAAACCACCCCGCTAGCGGCCGCATACCGCGGGTAAAACGATGGTAAAGCAGCGCTAAATATAGCGCTGCTTTACCGTCGCCGCCCCGCACCGCCCCAGTGTGAAAGCGGCTTTACTGAAGTCCTTATATGCTTTATCTTGTAGCAGGGAGGTGTTCAATTTTCAAAAGCCTCTTCCCACTTTTTGCTCAGCTGGGCTTGAAAATTTTAAAATCACTACCCTGTAATCTGAAACCACATGGGATTGCATGCTGCATGCTCATAATATCACAAATACCATTAAAGAAAATATACACAGACCAGAAAGTGGCAAAAAAAATTGGCTGCGGCACTTTATTGGTTACAAAATAAAATACATATCCAATGGATTTAATTAAAATGATAACAAATTCAAATGGCGTATTCTACTTAGGCTTAGTCAAAGGACTCAAGCCAGATAACAACAAAGTCTTTCAAATACAAGTCCCCCCACAAGCAGGCACTTGACCAAAAAAGGGAAGTGACGGCCTACCCCAGGGCCGTGGCCATTTCAATGATGGACTGAAGCCCCAAATTAAACAAATCCAAACCCATGACAGACAGGTGTACTCCATCCCGGCTATAAAAGCCAGGAATAAAACAAGCCGCCGATGAGCGGCATAAACTTTTCCATAGCCTTGTTTATGCATTTCCAGATTTTCTTCAGAGGCTTAAGATGAGGGGTAGAAAACCAAAGCAAACGAGGCACTACCTCCGAGAAAAACAGGACAGTATCTGGAAAAGACATTTTAAACCTATGCAAATCTCTCATGGTTGAAAACAGCAAGTCCAAAGTTTTTTGCTTATCGATATCATTTCTGCCTGCATGTACCACTAAGACTGCGGGCAGAGGCCACTGAAGACACAGCTGGGAAAGAATAAAGTCAAAAATGCAGAACTCCAACTGCAACAAAAGATCAGCAGAATAACAGCGCCGTGAGGCCCGCTTGTGGGCCCAGTACACATAGGAGTGACTGACCATCCAAACAGTACGTTGCAAACCTAAAATGTAAACAGAAAGATTAGGGCAGACATACAAGTTAAACCTCCACCTTCCCAACCTTTTAATAACGAACTCGTCAAAACCCATCCTTGCTGCCTCTGTAGCAGCACCTATACGGAAAGAAAGAGTGGTAAACTCAAATTGATGTAATCCAGCATACCTTAGACATCTATGAAGGACAGCAGAAAACTAATATTTGGTAAGTGGAAGCTTATCTGAGTGAATGAAAAAATTACCCACATGAAGAGGTCTAATAGTAAGAAATTGGGACACAGCTACTAAAGGGCAAATAAACTGATCAGGGCAGGCATAAAGCTGAACTGAGAGCTTCCTGATGACGCATGTGTGTATGGGAAATGTGTAGAGGCTTCAGTGTAATCATTGACGTCACTTCCTGTCACTGACCCGCATCAAAGCCTCAGGGACAGAGGTAGGCAATGCAGGCTGAGTAGAATCCACAGAGGAATAAGGAACATTAGCAGGCAAGGCAGGAGGACTGGAAACCATAGCACAAGCAGCAAGGGGAGACCAGACATTAGAAGGAGAAAAAGAGACAGAAGCTGCAAGTTGAAAAAACCTTAGCCTTTTTAGAAAAAGAAGCCAAAAAATTTGTGATTAAGTCAAACTGTGCAGACTCACCCATCCCTGTAGCAGGAGAAGCTGGTGGCTGCCATACCGAATGCAGCCATTGTGTGGAGGGATCTACCACAAGCCCGAGATCCGGAGCAGCAGTATTGCTGGGTGCAGGAGCCGCCATTGACACTAGGCGGCCGACAGGCTGGAGGGCAAGTTGCCCGGCAACAGGGATCGTGGTTGGGGGCGTGGCCATCTCTCCATTGAGGGCCTGCCCCTGTCCATCTTCTCAATGCCTTTCGCTGGAGAAGGAGACCCAGCCCAACTTGGGCGGCGGATTCCAGCTCCACTTCCGCATCGGGCACCTGGAGACAGCGCTGAAGCCACTCCTCCTCTCTGGCACTCTCCGCCTTCTCCAGCAACCTGCAAACCAGGCTCTTCATGGCAGATACCCAGGCAACAAGCTGTGTATTACATCCAGTGCTTGCTGGAGCTGTATCAATTATTGCTGCCTTTTTAGCTGGTAGACTCTGCCCCCTTTCGTGAATTTGTGGAATGTGCTGTACCACAGTGGCAGGTTCCAAAATGCCATTTCTTCTCATGGAAGGCCATTCCGGCCCATTGGACAGGGCAGTCAGCAGTAAGGTGCATATTACCGCCGACTCATGGTCTAGCAGGCATGGGCAGGGACGTTACCTTTCCTTCACGGCGCACTGGGTAACTCTGCTGGCAGCTGGGAAGGATGCAGGACAGGGTTCAGTATTGTTGGCGCTTGTTCCACCACCACGCCTCCAAAATGCTAGTGGTGATTCTGCCACAGCTCTCTCCTCCACCCCCTCCTCTTCTTCCTCTATGGCCTCTTCTGCAGATTTCTCCTCTGAACCAGCAGTGCTCCGTAAGCATTCAAAGGCCTACGCAAGCACTCAGACAAAAAGATGCCATGTGGTACTTGAGTTGGTCTACTTAGGGGACAGGAGCCACACTGGGGCAGAGATTCTGTCAGCTCTGCAGGGGCAGGCTCAGCGGTGGTTGAGGCCACGCCAACTTCAGCCAGGAATGGTTGTATGCGACAATGGCACCAACCTTCTCTCCGCCCTCCGACCCAGACTTACAGGATCTCCTGAGGCAGGCCAGAAAAGTCTGTGGTCATTTCCGCCGGTCATACAATGACATTCAAAGGGAATGAAACCTGCCCACCAACCGCCTCATTTGTGACATGCCCACCAGGTGGAACTCAATGTTAGCAATTCTGCAGCGGCTGCACAGCAGAGGGCCATCAATGAGTACCTGTGTGAGTATGGCACCAGGACAGGGTCAGGGGAGCTTGGCTTTTTTTCGCCATGCCAGTGGCTACTGATAAAGGATGCATGCACTGTCCTGTCACCATTTGAGGAGGCCGCGAGGATGGTGAGCAGCGACAATGCATGCATCAGTGATACTGTCCCTCTCGTCTTCCTGTTGGAGCACACGCTTCATGGAATAATGGACAGGGCACTTGAGGCAGAACAGCGGGAGGAAGAGGAGGACTTCCTTACCTCTCAATGCCCCCTTTATCCAGATAGCATTCCTGTGGGCCCACCAAACACACAGGAAGAAGAGGAGGAGGAGGATTGTGTCAGCATGGATGTAGAGGATAACACTCAGCAGCAGTCTTCAAGGGATGGATTTCATGACAACATCATCCATTGTGACCCAGAGGACTCACAATTGAATGCGTCTGCAAACTTACGCTGCATGGCCTCACTGATTCTGTAAAGCCTGCGAAAGGACCCTAGGATTCGTGGTATAAGTGAAAGGGATCTTTACTGGCTGGCAACCCTTCTTGATCCACGTTACAAGGGTAAGGTTGCAGAACTCATCCTGCCTTCGCAGAGGGAGCAGAGGATAAAACATCTTCAGGGGGCCATGAAGAAAGGTTTGTGCAATGGGTTTCCAGACCCTGGGAGGTTACAATTTCTTGGTGCTGGACAACGTGTTGCTGAGGCTTCGTTCAGTCAGAGGAAGAGTGGTGGAGAAGGTGGCCGGCTGACCGATGCCTTTAGACAATTTTTCAGTCCTCAGCGCCAAGGTCTGATTGGTTCAAGCAACCATCGCCAGCGTCTGCATTACATGGTGCATGAATATCCTGGGGCAAGAGCAGACTTGGAGACCTTTCCCAAAGACCATCCACTGGGTTACTGGGTCTTGAGGATGGACCACTGGCCAGAACTTGTTTAATATGCAATTGAGCTACCGGCCTATCCTGCATCCAGTGTTCTTTCTGAACGCACATTCAGTGCTGCTGGAGGGTTTGTAACGGATCATAGAGTGCGCCTGTCCACAGATTCCGTTGATAGGCTCACGTTCATAAAAATGAATCTTGGATTAGCAGCAGCTATCGAGGACCTGATGCTGATGTACCAGATTTTTCTATGGATGTGGGATCCTTTGAAGACTGCCTATGCTGAGTGACTATCCTATTCCTCTGCAAACTTGATGATGCTAGCTTCCAACGATATTTTTGGTTTAGGGCACCACCACCACTGCCTAAGGCCCAATTTGTCTGCCCCTGTTTAACAGGGGCATGTAATTACAATTTTTGATCAAATATTTCACAGCTGGGCCCGTTCCTGCACCCAACAAGAGTATCTGTGAGGGGTTACAGTGTTGTGGCTCCCCCACCACTGCCTAAGGCCCAATTTTTCTGCCCCTGTTTAACCAGGGCATGTAATTACAATTTTTGATATAATATTTAACAGCAGAGCCCATTCCTGCGCCCAGCAAGAGTATCTGTGAGGGATTACAGTGTTGTGGCACCACCACCACTGCGTTAGGCCCAATTTTTCTGCCCCTGTTTAACCAGGGCATGTAATTACAATTTTTGATATATTTAACAGCAGTGCCCGTTCCTGCTCCCACCAAGAGTAATGCCCTGTACACACGATAGGATTTTCCGATGGAAAATGTGTGATAGGACCTTGTTGTCGGAAATTCCGACCATGTGTAGGCTCCATCACACATTTTCCATAGAAATTTCCGTAACACAAAATTTGAGATCTGGTTCTCAAATTTTGCAACAACAAAATCTGTTTTCGGAAATTCCAATTGTGTGTACACAATTCCGACGCACAAAGTGCCACGCATGCTCGGAATGAAGCAGAAGAGCAGCTATTGAACTTCATTTTTCTCGGCGTGTTGTACGTCACCACGTTCTTGATGTTCAGAATTTCCAACCAACTTTGTGTGACCGTGTCTATGCAAGACAAGTTTGAGCCAACATCCGTCGGAAAAAAATCCCATGGATTTTGTTGTCAGAAAATCCTATTGTGTGTTCAGGGCATTACTGTGAGGGCTTACAGTGTTTTGGCACCACCACTTAAGGCCAAATGTTTCTGCCTCTGTTTAACAGGAGCATATAATTAAATTTTTTGAAATCATATTTAACAGCAGGGCCTGTTCCTTTTTACAAGAGTAACTGTGAGAGGTTACAGTGTTCTGGTACCATCAACACCTAAGGCCCAATTTTCTGCAAAGTATATAGGGCAGGCCGTATAGTATATATACTTCTGTTCAGAGTATATAGTGCCTGGGGTCCCCCCCCCACGCCATTGTTTTTAAATTTGGGTGCAGGGTTCCCATTAATATCCATACCAGACACAAAGAGCCTGGTAATGGGCTGGAGGGACCCATGCCGTTTTTCTCAATGATTTTCATCTATATTGCCGGGACCCAACAATACAGCCGCAAGCAGTTTTAAATGACTTTTTTCCCTTTAGAAATGTCATTTTTCTGTGGTATTGTTCTAAACACAGGAAAACTGTGCCACTTTACAGGCATACTATAGACACCCCCCAAGCACGATATTTAGAGGAATATTTCATTTTTATTGTTTCACTTTAAGCATTCTTAAGCATTCCTAAAATCACTGCTCCCGAAAAAACGTCTGTTTTTTTTGCATTGATGAAGTCCCCTGGGGCAGGACCTGGGTCCCCAAGCACTTTTTAGGGCAAAAACCTGCATTAAAGCCTTTAAAATTAGCACCTAAGATTTTTCATGTTCGTGTCCCATAGGTTTTAATGGTGTTTGCGTGTTCAAATAAACTTTTTTGCATGTTCGGATGTTCTGGTGTGAACCGAACCGGGGGGGGGGGGGGGTTCCGTTCGTCCTTAGTCAACTCCATAATGTCTTAAGAAGGTGTTTTGGGAAGACCAAGATACTTCTCTACAGATGGTTTCCATAGAGACATTCCCAAGGGCTGCCCACAAAGCTGCCACCGCCCTGGTGGAGTGTGCAGTCACCACTGAAGGAAGGTCACAACCCCTCGATGGTCCGCTCTGCGTATGAGTTTGGCAGGATGGATTGTCAAAGTTCTTGCAGTGGCCTCCTTCCCCATGTACTTCCTTGTTGGGATTATAAAGAGCTTATCAGAAGATCTAAATAATGCGGTAACGGTTAAGTATTTTTTCAATGTTCTAGAAACATCGATTTCATGCAGATTTCCTGAGCGCTCTTCTGGGAAGTTGGGCAAAGCCCGAATACCTGACTGGTGGAAGGGTGTTGCTACTTTTGGTACAAAGTGGTCAACCGGGCTGAATTCTACTCGATCTGGTAAGAATCTTGTATGCAGCTCTGAGGCTCCCAGGGCTTGTAGCTCAGAAACTCTCCTGCCAGAGGTTATTGCTGTTAGGAAAACTGCCTTGTAAGTTATGTCCCAAAGAGAAAAATCCTCAGTTGGAGCAAATGGATGGGCCTACAGAAAACTCAGTAGAACTGACATATGCCATTGGGGAAATACTCTTCTACTCTTCTATTTGGTGGGCAAATATTTATGACTGCTTTTTTTCCAAATAATTTTTTATTTGACAAGTGCTGCATTGATTGCCAGAAGGGCACTATCAGGGTGCAACTCCAGTAAATATGATAAAGAGTACCTCTATCCCTTTGACACCCCCAGCATCGGTGAGAGCTAGACGAATAGATGGCGTGGAGCACGTCTGGAGTCAAGTACCAAAAGTAAAGGATTTTACAGACATTTTCCTTGTATAGTGTGCAAAAGGAGCTCCTGGGTCCAGATCGTCCACCACGTCATCTCAGGTATTTCTTCACTTATTATCTTTTCCCAGCGGAGCATATAAGCATGTTTACCCTGATTTGGCATAGTATAGGCATTGAGTAACTGATATATGTCGGAGATCAGGCCCCGTCGTGTGGATCCCTCCAAGATTATGTGCTTGAAAGGGGAAGGCGCTAAAAATTGTAGATTTGGAGCTATGGTTTGGGCATAGTGGCGTATATTTGCAAGTATCCATAGAACACCTGGCCAGGCAACTCATGTTTGTTCTGAAGTTCAGCAAATGTTAGCAGCTTACGAGTTCTAGGGCCCACCAAGGACATCTGGTGGGTGAGACCAGCAGGCAGTCTGGGGTTACAGATAAAGAAGGTTAGAAGTGATTTTGCAGATCAGAGCCCCTGGTCATGGGATAGTTTGGGCCAGAGCGATCTGAGTTGAGACATGGATCCCAGGAGCCCATTCAGGTCCACCTCCGCATTCGTGTTCCAGAGCAAGCTGTTCGGGTGTAGGTGCCAGCCATAGTTTTTCAATCTCTGTCCATTTATTATAAGATCGTTGGAGGAACCAGGAGGTTATAGCGTGCAGTTGGGTCGCTTGGTAACATTTTACCAAGTTTGGGAACACTAGTCACCCATGGGATCTGGATGCCATTAATGCAGAACAGGGAAACCTATGTCTCTTATAGTTCCAAATGAAGCGTATTAGATTCACTTGGAGTGTTCTCAAGTGCACATAAGAGACAGGGATAGGCAGTGTTTGGAATAAGTATAGGAGTTTAGGGAGAATTGTCATCTTGACCGAGGCCACACGCTCCAGAAGGGATATGTGGTGGGTCTTCCATTTTTGTAATAGTTCCCGTATAGAGCAAAAAAGAGGGGGGAAGTGTGCTTGGTATAGGGTGGCGAATGTCGGTGTGAGGTGAACCCCAAGGTATTTTATGGCTGAGGTCTTCCAGTTATAGGGGAAACTCGTTTGCAGATGGTGGACTTCTCCAGTGGGGATATTGATCGGGAGGGCCTCTGATTTAAACGCATTAATTTTATACCCCGGGAGGGACCTATATGTGTCCAGCTTGGCGTGCAGATTAGGTAAGGAAATCCTGGGCTGAGTCATGGTAATTATGATATAGTCCGCAAACAGTGACAGCTTAAACTCCTTTCCCCTGACCGGTATGCCCCGAATGTCTGGATTTCCATGGATAGATGCTGCCAGGGGGTTCGACACACAGCGCAAACAATAGTGGTGAGAGTGGGCACCCCTGACAGGTGCCATTAGTGACTGGGAAGGAAGAGGATATAGCGAAGGGGGTCTTCACTTGGGATGTAGGGTTGGTATAAAGGTGCGAGATGGCTTGTAGTAATGGTCCCCAAAAGTCCATATAGCGCTACGTGGCAAACGGGAAGGGCCAACCAAGCCGGTCAAAAGCCTTTTCCACATCCAAGCTTACTATTAAGGACCCCAGACCCTCTCTGTTCGCCAGGTCATTTAGGTCTATGGCCCTCCTTGTGTTGTCACCCGCCTGATGGAGAGGGACAAAGCCCACCTGATCCTTGTGAATTAGGAATGGAAGGACTGCATTCAAGCGAATTGAGAGCAGCTTGGAAAATATTTTCAGGTCGGAGTTCAGGAGCGCTATGGGCCTGTAGCTAGCACAGAGTGAGGGGTCCTTATCTTACTTTGGGATTAAAGTGAGGAAAGATCTCTGCATATCTGAGGGTATGGAGGTCTTCTAAAGGAAAGCATTGAAAAGCTTACACATATGTGGTATTGAGGGGAGGAAGGATTTGTAGTATTTGTAAGAGAGGCCATCTGGGCCGGGGGATTTGCATGTAGGTAGACTTTTTTAATGGTCGACTCAAGTTCCTCCTCAGTGATAGGTGCATTGAGGGGATAAAGGTCCGAAAGTTGCAGTTGGGGGATTCCACTCTGTTGCAGGTATTAATCTATGCGATCAGTGAGATCAAGGTGGGGGTTATGAGGAATCCCGGGGGTTGTTATATAACGCTGAGTAAAACTGTTCAAAGGAATGGGCAATGTCTCGAGGGTGGGATAGTATACAGCCCGATCTATTTTTAATTTGGTGCAGTGTAATCGTGTGACTGCGGTCAGACAGTTTTCCAGCTAATAGGAAGTGGGCTTTATTAACCTTGTCGTAGTATATTTGTTTCAGTCTAGTCAGGGCTTTTTCCACTTGTCCTAGTGCTAGGTCTTTGAATGTCATTTGGAGACGTGTGATTTTTTTTTAAGTAAGGGTAGGGGTGGAGATATCTGTAGCCGAGTTTTGCGGGCCCTAAGTTCCCTTTCAGTTTGTAACTTGGTGGCCCTAGCGTCCCTTTTCAAGGCGAAGGTGAGTGCGATGCAGCGGCCCCGGGGGAATGCCTTATGAGCTTCCCAGAGGTCGGAGAGAGATACCTTGGGGTACAGTTTTAGTGTGGGAAGTGCTGAAACAGGAAGTTATTAAGCTGCCACTGGCAAGGTTTATGATTCGGGACTCCTAGGGTAAGCAAAATGGGGGCATGGTCGGACCAGGTGATTGGGAGTATCTGTGCGGACTTGGTGATGTGCAGTGTGGTATTATTAATAAAAATGTATTCAATACATGTGTGCATGCGATGAGGGGCAGAATAACATGTATACTGACAGTCGCCAGGGTGGAGAACCCATCAGGAGTCAAAAGAGCATATCGTCTGGTAAGTAGACAAAATAGTTTTTCTCGTCCCTAGAAGCTGGAGCAGGCAAATCCCCTAGGTTCAACACATGGTGGTCCAGAAACACAGAGTGAGATAGATTCAAATCTCCCCCTACAATTAGGAATTCATTTGGTGTGCAAAAGAGACGCGCAAATACTTTAGTTAAAAATCGGTCTTGGTAGACATTCAGAGCATAAATGGCACAAAGGGTGACTGCCTGCTCCTGTTAATGGCCACGCAGGATGATGAAGTGTCCCCACGGGTCAATGTATGACTCAGAGCATGTGAACAGTGTCCCCTGTTTAAATAGTATAGCTACACCGGCATGCTTGCAGGGTTTAAACGCCTGGTAGGCCCAAAGATAGTATCTGAATGCGAATGCGAAGGTGTCTCCCTTGTTAAAATGAGTTTCCTGAATCAGGATAATATCTGCCTCCGACTGCCTAAACTCTTTAAGCACCAGGTGTCTCTTTCTGTTAGAGTTTAGGCCATGAACATTCAATGACATTACCTTAGCCATGGTGTTGGATAAAAGCAAACATAAAAGTACTTATCTGAGCCATCTAGGGAGTAGATGTGGTACCAGAGCCGGATGAACGCCATCTCCAGGAGGAAGACCAGGTGGTTGTAGGGGACCAGAAGGTGGAAGGGGAACAGAAAGAAAAAGGAAGGTAAGAAAAAGAACAATTAGATCAATACTTAATACCTTAAGTGCAGTATACATTGTTAACAGATTTTATGAAACCTGTGAGGCACAGGCCTAACTAAGTTCCTATATGTCCTCCCGACCAAAAGTAATAAAAAAAAAAAAACAGGACTGGGGGGACACAGAGAACCACAATAACGGATTCAAAAATAAACAGTGGGCTGTTTAAAGGAACTCTAGGTGGTAGATCCAGGGGGTTTAGTGGACAGAAGTATGACCGGCCCGCTCTCACATCTCATTCGAGATATGCCCAGGATTCTAAACTAAGGGGAATCATGGGTCTAAGGGGGTCATTAGCAGGTTAGTAAGGTGAGCCATGGGTGTCATCCAGTTGGGGACCTGGTCTATGGGTAAAAGTGGCAAAGGGAAAGTCCCATGGGAGTCAGCCTTTTTTTGGTTTGGTAGCTGAATCTGTGGGATGGGAATCCCCAGAGTGTCACAAAAGGCATCCAGGTCTACTGGGTAGCACAGCACTGCATATTGTCCATGATGTCTTGCTGTAAGACTGAAAGGAAATCCCCAACGGTAGATGATATCCTTGTCCTGAAGTGTGTGCAGAAGGGGTTGGAGTAGCCTTTTGTAGGGTGATCCAGGAGGAGGTCTGGGTATAGCTGTACAGGCTTATTGTCAAAGACGACTTTGCGGACTGAGCAAGCTTTGCTCATGATATCTTCCTTCAAGGGGTAGGACTTAACTGTACAAATGACATTGCGCGGTTTGGAAGCTGGGCCTTTGGGGCGTAGAACTTGGTGGGCCCTATCCATCTTGATATGTTTGGTAGGGGGCTCACCCGGAAGGTTATTGAATAGGGCCTGCAGGGTGGTTTGCAGATCTTCAGGGCCCTCTGACTCTGGGAGGCCCCTGACATGAATGTTGTTACTGCGCCCCCTGTTGTCCAAGTCTTCAACATGGCGCTGCATATCTCTTAATAGTAAACAATGGTCTGCCCCTTGCAGTTGAGTGCGGTGAACTGCTAGTTTGGTCTCTTGGATCTATTCCTCAGCCATCTCCACCGTATCAGCTAGGTTTTTAAAGTTCATGTGTAATGTCTAAATATCTGCACGGCACGTGGATTTAACATCTTCTATAAGTTGTTTAAAGTCCTCTTTGGTAGGTATAGTCTGGAGATAGGCTTGCCATGAGGGTGGGAACTGATGGTGGGGGCCGGGTGCCTCTTGTATGTGCAGGTGAGATGGTGGAGGTGATAGCAGAGGTCGCATGGTGGAATATTGGGCCTGTATGTTTGGGCTCATTGGGGTGTCCTATGTTTCACACCACGCCAGGGCCTGGGAAGGCGAATGGGCCTGCGCTGCTGGGGCCCCTGTGTGAGATGGAGCTGGGGAGCCGATAGCCTGGGCGTAAGTGGGAGCGGGGACTGCAGCTCTCCCAGAGGAGCTGGTGTCTCTGTAGTGGGACTGCCTCTGAGCTTTGGGGGAGGCCGGGGCTGAGGAACAGGCCAAACGCTGCATGAGGTCCCTCTGAGGCTCAGTATGTGACACCACAGATACCCTGAGTGTCTGGGGCTCAACAGGGGTGGAAAGTCCTCGGAGTCTGCCGAGAGAGAGAGGGAGAGCTGGGTCCTCCAGCTTGGAGTCTGAAAAGGAACTTGCGGCGTCTCTATCCCTACAATACACGTTGTGTGCCCAGGGCAGCCATCCCTTCTGCCCACCCCTTGTCCCAGCCCTGATCACAACCTATTCGTTTAAGTTTATACAAAGTTTGTAGCTGGGTATTTAGATTATCAAAATATTATTTTTTCTTTAGCCTTGTGAACCCCAACATTTAATTGTCCCTTTTACTTCATCCCACCATGTCAGAATATCAGCAACATGCAACTTTTCTGTCTGCCACTCCTTAAAGCGGAAGTCCCGCGAAAACTTTTATTTTTAAAGTCAGCAGCTACAAATACTACAGCTGCTGACTTTTAAAATAAGGACATTTACCTGTCCCAGGGTTCAGCGATGTTCGCACCCGAGACCGAACCGTCCCTCGCTCCTCGGATGCTGCCGCCGCCATTGTCGGTAAGGGAATGAGGAAATGAAGCCTTGCGGCTTCACTTCCTGGTTCCCTACTGCACATGTGTGACTCACACATCTCCTGGGACCTGCGTGTGTCCTAGCAGACAGCGCGGGGGGACGGGAAGAGGTGTAGACTCCCGTGGGAGTCTATGCCCGGAAGTGGGTGCAAATTAGACATGTGCACACTGAAATATTTTGTTTCGGAATTTCGTTTTCGTCCGAAAAATAAATGTATTTAGTTACTCCCGAAATTTAGTTTTTATTTATTTAGTTTTTCGTTAAGAATTGCATTCATCCAAAAATCCAAATTAATTAAGGTCGAATCTGTCATTGAAGGCTTATGGTGTCTGTCGAATGTTCAAAGAAGATTCGATGGAGCAGCTAAACTGTACAACGCCATATAGTTTAGCTGCTCCGTCAAATCTTCTTAGAACTTTCGACAGACACCATAAGCTAAAGATTTGACGTTTGTATGTTTTTCGCTGCTTTGTCGAATCTTTGTCGTTCATGTTGAATGAATATAGTTCAAACAGAAAATTGACTGGTGATAGTGATCACTGATCAGACAGGTAACAAGATAGGGTATATAGAATCTCAATCTATAATATAGAATATAGAATCTATAATAATAAATCCCCCCCCCCTCCACAACACGGGCAGCCTCTGAGGCAATCACAACACTAGTATCACTATCAAGTTCACAACACTAACACAATAGCAGCAGATCATTATGAAAAAGTTAGGTTGAACTGTACCTTGCTTCACTATTGTTCTGCTGCTGTGCTTATGCATAATTGCTAAATAATTCAGTTTCTCTGACAAAGGACCAGCTAAGATTGAAATGATTCAGTGTGTGTTTCTCTCTCTGCTAGCAATCGTAAGTGAAAGTAAGTTGGCTGTACGTGTGTACTTAGTTCTAGCTATTTTACTGTTCCTCCTCTTTACAATCTTTACGTTACAATCAGCCAATAACATTCATCATCGTCATTATTTTTATTTTACTTCCCCGATCTTTTCTCTCTACGTCGAATCTTCTCTCTAGCTCAAATCTTTGCTCTCTATGTAGAATAATCTTGGACTAATAGAGTTAGGGTTAGGCACATTCGACCACAGGTTCGATAGACACAGATTGTTATTGTCGGCGTCATGTCTCTCCTATCTATATCGAACTGTTGTCACAACGAAAACGAAAATAAAGCATTTGTTTATGTCGGATATTTCGTTTTTCGAATTCTGCACTTTCGTTATCGTTTGTTAACCACATACAGACCGGACCAATTTGCAGCCAAAGGACCAGGCCCCTTTTTGCGATTCGGCACTGCGTCGCTTTAACTGACAATTGCGCGGTCGTGCGACGTGGCTCCCAAACAAAATTGGCGTTCTTTTTTTCCCACAAATAGAGCTTTCTTTTGGTGGTATTTGATCGCCCCTGCGGTTTTTTATTTTTTGCGCTATAAACAAAAATAGAGCGACAATTTTGGAAAAAATGCAATATTTTTTCCTTTTTGTTATAATAAATATCCCCAAAAAATATATAAAAAAACATTTTTTTCCTCAGTTTAGGCCGATACGTATTCTTCTACATATTTTTGGTAAAAAAAATCGCATTTAGCGATTATTGATTGGTTTGCGCAAAAGTTATAGCGTTTACAAAATAGGGGATAGTTTTATAGCATTTTTATTAATATTTTTTTTTTTACTAGTAATGGCGGCGATCGCGATTTTTATTGTGACTGCGACATTATGGCGGACACATCGGACATTTTTGGGACCATTGTCATTTATACAGCAATCAATGCTATTTAAATGCATTGATTCCTGTATAAATGACACTGGCAGTGAAGGGGTTAACCAGGGGGTGGCAGTGTAGGGGTTAAGTATGCCTAGGGGTGTGTTTCTTACTGTGTGGGGGCATGGCTGTCAGCTAGTGAATGCTGATCTCTGCTCCAATCACAGGGAGCAGAGATCGGCGTCACTAGTAGCCTGGCAGAACAGGGAGATGCTGTTTATTTCCGCATCTCCCCGTTCAGCCTTCCCATGAGACGATCGCGGGTGTCCCCGCGGCGATCGAGTCCGCGGGACCCGCGACCGCACTCACGGGAGTCCCGACCGGCAGGCATTTAAAAGGGACATATATATACGCCCTCCTGCCTGCCCGTGCCATTCTGCCGACGTATATCGTCATGCGCTGGTGGGGAAGCGGTTAAAACGATAACGAAAATACCTGAAATTTGGACGAATATGCATTCGGACGAAAACGAATGCACATGTCTAGTGTAAATACCTGTCTTAGACAGGTATGTGCACCCCCCTGCCCCCTGAAAGGTGCCAATTGGGACACCAGAAGGGGGGGAGGTTCCAAAAAGAAGAGGTTCAATTTTTGTGCGAACCTCCGCTTTAAATACTTCACTGAAAACCTTCTACACTCATTTTGCAGCAGGGAGGTGTTCAATTTCTAAAAGCCTCTTCCAACTTTTTGTTCAGCTGGGCTTCAAACCTTGAAAATCACCACTTTGTGGTCGGAAATAACATTCTCTTTATGAACGCATGACAATGGTACTAAACACTTAGCAGCAAATATGTAGTCAATTCTAGATCCAGCAGCCTGCCTTGGTTTCTCTGGGTTGTTACGATGTGGACAGTTTGAATAAACATGGCCAGGACAAAAGCAGAAATTGCATCTTTTTTTATTTTCAGGCATACTAAAGTTTCATGCTCAAAAGAGTCACAATTTCTGAATCTATGTCTCTCTTTGTGTGGCCATACACATGGCATATGCAACAAAAACTGCCCATACCATAAAAAAAGAAGTGCCTATTATGCTTTTCAATTCTAAAGCGAGCTGGGGAAGAATGTCTTTTTTGAATGACACAAGATATTTCCTTTTGCCAATCCACAACCCAAATTGGTTAGTAATTTTATGTAAACATTTTACCTTATCACAAAATAGGGAAAGCCAGCTGGTAACGTCCTCCTGAGGTATATTCAAATTATAAATGTTTAACAGATTAAACTGTTTGCCAGGACTTAAGCAAATATTTTATAATTCAGGTTTAGGAGTATTATAGGTCTCTAGTTCTTTAATTGGGCTCCATCGCCCTCTCTTGGAAGTAGAGTAACGACTCCTCTCCTTCAAGAATGTGGCAGCTCCTTATACCGAAAACAATTGCTGAATAGATTTAGAAAGTCACTTTTCACAATATCCTAAAGCTGCAAATAAAATTCAACAGGTAACACATCCAGTCCAGGTACTTTACTTTTTTGAAAACTTTTAATGGTTCTTAAAAGCTCATTTTCAGTTAAATTCTCATTTAGGGACTATGCATCATCTTTGGTTTAGAATCATAGTTGCATCCTTGAGTGTGTCTTTCATTAAGTCAGTGTCAATTTTTTTTGTGTCATATAGGTATTGATAAAAGGTACACATGTTTCCCTTTATGCCACCCCTGGAATTCTCCCCTCTATTTCTGTTATCATTTCCCTAGAAATTAAAATTTTCCTAAAGAAGTAATTTTTCATTCTCTTCTATATGTTTTACACAGCTTTTAAAAATTACTTACTTTGCTTTTTTCTCTTGATATTTGTTAGGACCTGGACTTGAACCTGGGACCTCAGCTGTGTCTGGCAGTGAGTCTTCTCACTGAGCTATCTGAGATGCTGGACAGTGCTTTGTCAGATCCCTTGGACAAACCCTACAACCCTGCCTTGTATCTTGATGTCAGCTGAACCTTGAACTCTTTGCTCCTCCCACGAACTTCCTGATAAAAGCCATGTCTCTGCACTTCCTCCTTGCCAGAATATTGTGCTATCTCCAGCCTGTATCTCGCTCCTGTCTTCCCTGCTGCTGTTCATATTTGCTACTGCTCGTTATTGACCCTTGGCTTGTTCCTCGACTACGCTTCTGCCTGATCCCAACCTGCAACTACTCGTTACCGACCTTTTGGCTTGCTTACTGACCACGCTTCTGATTGATCCTTACCTGCTCATCCGCTACTGAACCCCCGGCTTACTCACCTCCTGGTGGGGCGATCCTGAGGACCGCGACCTGGTACTAACACGCAGCTAAATCCATCTCCACCATCAGGAGCTCTGGTGAACACCGGTTAGTACTTAGACTCCGCACCTCAGGTGAGCCTGTGTCATCTGCCAGGGTGACTGCCTGTTTAACTATCCTGCCGGTTAGTGGTAGTCCTGCAACTGCTATAGCAATTGGTCTTCGAGCCTGACCCCAGATCGTGACAGAATATTCTGGC
Organism: Lithobates sylvaticus; assembly: GCA_028564925.1. NCBI lineage: Eukaryota > Metazoa > Chordata > Amphibia > Anura > Ranidae > Lithobates > Lithobates sylvaticus. The sequence continues at coordinate 91,734,723 of CM053026.1, forward strand.
CCAAAACATGGAGGCCGCTATAGCAAATGCTGTGGCTCCGTTCAGGCAGCAAATTGCAGAGCTGCAGGAGTTTGGTGTCACTTACCAAGAAAAATTCTCTGTACTGGAAGGTGTGGTGAAGGAGCAACACGAAGAGATCCGTGCTCTGACAAAACAATTGCTGGACCTACGTTCCCGAGATGATAACGCACATATGCCTCACCCACCCAAGTTTAATGGAGACCGCCACCATTACAGAGGTTTTCTTAACCAGTGTCGCATCTACAGTGGTGTGAAAAAGTGTTGGCCCCCTTCCTCATTTCCTGTTCCTTTGCATGTTTGTCACACTTAAGTGTTTCGGAACATCAAACCAATTTAAACAATAGTCAAGGACAACACAAGTAAACACAAAATGCAATTTGTAAATGAAGGTGTTTATTATTAAAGGTGAAAAAAAATCCAAACCATCATGGCCCTGTGTGAAAAAGTGATTGCCCCCCTTGTTAAAACATACTATAACTGTTCAATTTCAATTTCTCTAGCCACACCCAGGCCTGATTATTGCCACACCTGTTCACAATCAAGGCATCACTTAAATAGAAGCTGCTTGACACAGTAAGGTCCACCAGAAGATCCTTAAAAGCTACACATCATGCCGAGACCCAAAGAAATTCAGGAACAATTGAGAAAGAAAGTAATTGAGATCTATCAGTCTGGAAAGGGTTATAAAGCCATTTCCAAAGCTTTGGGAATCCAGCGAACCACAGTGAGAGCCATTATCCACAAATGGCGAAGACATGGAGCAGTAGTGAACCTCCCCAGGAGTGGCCGGCCGCCCAAAATTACCCCAAGAGCGCAGCGACGACTCATCCAAGAGGTCACAAAAGACCCCACAACAACGTCCAAGGAACTGCAGGCCTCACTTGCCTCAGTTAAGGTCAGCGTTCATGCCTCCACCATCAGGAAAAGACTGGGCAAAAATGGCCTGCATGGCAGAGTTCCAAGGAGAAAACCACTGCTGAGCAAAAAGAACATCAAAGCTCGTCTCAATTTCTCCACAACACATCTTGATGATCCCCAGACTTTTGGGACAACATTCTGTGGACCATGAGACAAAAGTGGAACTCTTTGGATATGGTGGTGGTAGTGTGATGGTCTGGGGCTGTTTTGCTGCTTCAGGACCTGGAAGACTTGCCGTGATAAAAGGAACTATGAATTCTGCTGTCTACCAAGAGATCCTGAAGGAGAATGTCCGACCATCTGTTCGTGTACTCAAGCTGAAACAACTTGGGTTCTGCAGCAGGACAATGATCCTAAACACACCAGCAAGTCCACCACCGAATGGCTGAAGAAAAACAAAATGAAAATTTGGATTTTTTTTCACATTATCGCAAACGCTTGGTTGCAGTTGTCGCTGCTAAGGGTGGCCCAACCAGTTATTAGGTTTAGGGGGCAACACTTTTTCACACAGGGCCATGATGGTTTGGATTTTTGTCCTTGACTATTGTTTAAATTGGTTTGATGTTCCGAAACACTGTGTGACAAACATGCAAAGGAACAGGAAATGAGGAAGGGGGCAAACACTTTTTCACACCACTGTATTTCCAAATGCGACCCACTGCATTCATTTCTGAAAGACAGAAGGTAATGTTTGTTATCAACCTCCTGACTGGGGAAGCTCTAGCCTGGGCCTCCCCCTATATTGAACAAGACAGTGCCATGCTGAATAATTTCCAGACATTCGAGAATGCGATGAATCAAGTTTTTGATGATTCCAACCGCTGCGCTACGGCTGAAGCAAAGTTGCACAGTTTATGGCAGGGTAAACGCTCTGTTGCTGAATACACAGCTGAATTCAGACGTTGGATGGCAGATACCACTTGGAACCCAGCAGCGCAAAAAAGTCAGTTCCGCCAAGGGCTCTCTGAACAGGTAAAAGATGAGCTTGCCAGAGTAGAGACTCCTAATGATCTTGAAGCCTTCATCCAACTATGTATCCGAGTTGATCAGAGGCTTACAGAAAGGAGGAAGGAGAGGCTGGGAATGTTTGGAAGTAATGGTGGCATGCGTTTCTCTGCTAGTCAATTTGTTCAGAAGGATCCAAGAGTTTCTCCAGATTCTGACACAGCTGAACCTATGCAGGTTGATGCAATAAAGAGATCCATTTCTTTTCAGGAGAAAGAAAGAAGACGTGCAGAGAACCTCTGTCTATATTGCGGGGACTCTGGGCATTACGCAGTTAACTGTCCTAACAAGGTTAGAAGAACAATTGCGGCGACTGATGTGATCCTGCCTGCACAAATAAACTCTATTACCCAGTCTATCTCCCCATTAATTCTCGAAGAAAATAAAGAAAATTCTCCACTGTCTCATTTTGTCATCCCTATTGAGCTTATTTCTGAGGGCCGTGAAATCCCCTGCTCTGCTATGCTGGACTCTGGGGCTGGAGGAAACTTTATGGACATAGAGTTTGCCCACCGCAATAACATTCAAGCCAGAAATATATCTGCTCCTATTGAGATGGAGACGGTTGATGGTTCACCTTTATCTTCAGGACCTGTTACCCATAAAACAGTTCCTCTGTTAACCCAGTTTGAGGCTGACCATCGTGAGACCATCAGCTTTCAGTTGATCACATCACCCAAATTTCCCATCATTTTGGGCATTCCTTGGTTCTCCACTCACAATCCCTCTATCAACTGGGGAACACGGACCATAGATTTCGCATCCTCCCATTGCAAGGAACAATGTAGGGAATCTTACCAAACAAGTTCTCCACTGGTCAAGGAATTGCAAGTTGGTGTGGTAACTACCCAGTCATATGACAACTTGCCTCCACAATACCATGCATTCCGGGATGTCTGTGATAAGAAAAATGCTGATCAATTACCTCCTCACCGCCCATACGATTGCCCCATTGAGTTGCTCCCAGGGGCCGAAATACCTTTTGGCCGCCTTTTTAATCTGTCAGAACCTGAATTAAAAGTGCTCAGGGAGTGGCTTGATGAAAACTTGGAGAAGGGGTTTAGTAGACACTCAACATCTCCTGCAGGAGCAACCCTATTCTTTGTTGAAAAGAAAGAGACTCCACCTTGCGTCCATGCATTGATTACAGGCACATAAATAAGGTCACTATTAAAAACCGTTATCCACTCCCCTTGATCTCGGAAATGTTGGAAAGACTACGTTCTGCAAAAGTGTTTACAAAACTTGACCTACCGGGGGCATATAACCTGGTCCGTATTCGTCCAGGAGACGAATGGAAAACCGCCTTTAGAACCAGATATGGACATTTTGAGTCCTTGGTTATGCCTTTTGGTCTCTGCAATGCCCCTGTGACCTTTCAACACTTCATAAACAATGTTTTTCGAGATCTGTTGGACCAATATGTCATTGCTTATCTGGATGACATCCTTATCTTTTCCGATAACCTGGAAGAGCACCGCAAGCATGTTTGCATTGTCTTTGAAAGATTACGGCAGAATCGACTTTATATAAAAAAAACTGGAGAAGTGTGAGTTTGAACAAGCCCAGATCCAGTTTTTAGGGTATATTATTTCTCCAGAGGGAGTGAGCATGGATCCCGAGAAGATTAAAGCGGTGGTAGATTGGCCTGCCCCCGGAAACATTAAGGAAATCCAACGATTTGTTGGGTTTGCCAACTTTTACAGAAAATTCATAAGGAACTTCTCTAAGGTGATAGCTCCAATTACCCAACTAACAAAGAAAGGGGTGCCCTTTGTGTGGTCATCTGAGGCACAGGCTGCTTTTGAAAAGTTAAAAACTCTTTTTACTTCTTCACCAGTATTGGTACATCCCAACCCTGAATTACCTTTTATAGTGGAAGTGGATGCTTCGGACTCTGCCGTGGGAGCTATCCTGTCTCAGCGACGTGGTGAAAAGATGCAGCTTCATCCCTGCGCTTACTTCTCTCTTTTAATGTCTTCAGCCGAAAGAAATTATGATATTGGGAATAAGAAGTTATTGGCAATTAAGGAAGCATTTTCTGAATGGAGGCATTTGCTGGAAGGCGCTAAGCATCCTGTGACCGTTCTCACAGATCATAAGAATCTGGAATTCATTCGTTCTGCCAAGAGATTGTCTTCTAGACAAGCACGTTGGTCATTGTTCTTTTCCAGGTTCAATTTTATTATCTCCTATCGACCTGGGTCAAGGAATGGTAAGGCTGATGCCTTATCACGAATGTTGTCTGGGCCTCTCCAGGAAAATAACTCTGAATACACAGTCCTGCCTCAAAAGAACTTTCTACGTGCCACAAGTTCTAAAGCACTCTTGAAGGGTACGAGAATGACCCACTCCTCAAAAATCCTCCTATGGACATCATCCTTGAGTACAAAAATGGCTTCTGGACTCAAGCACATCGCCTCTATGTACGCGAAGTTGCTCGGGTTGAAGTCCTCAAGTTGGTTCATGACTCCAAACTTGCTGGACATTTTGGAGTTTCTAAGACAGAGGAACTTTTATCCCGTTCCTTTTGGTGGCCTGGGTACAAAAGAGATGTCAAAGGTTATGTAGCCTCGTGCCTGGTCTGTGCTCGCAATAAGACACCCCGAGTTTCTCCTTTGGGGTTGCTCCAGCCACTCCCTGTCCCATCAAGACCATGGGGATCAATTTCTATGGACTTTGTAGTTGATTTACCCCCCTCTAAAGAAATGACCATTATCTTGGTTGTTATTGACCGCTTCACGAAGATGGCTCACTTTATACCGGTCAAGGGGGTACCCTCTGCAGAACAAACTCCAGAGTTGATGGTTCGAGAAATCTTTAGACTACATGGAATTCCAGAAGATGTAGTTTCTGACAGAGGAGTACAGTTCACTTCAAAATTTTGGAAAAGCTTTTGCTCAGCACTAGGAGTAACAGTTAATCTATCTTCGGCTTTTCATCCTCAGTCTAATGGTCAGACCGAGAGGACCAATCAAACGTTAGAGCAGTACCTTCGATGTTTTATTAGTTATCTTCAGGATGACTGGGTGGACTATCTTCCTACAGCAGAGTTTGCTTATAACAATTCTAAACATAGCTCCACCTCTCAGACCCCTTTTTTCCTAAATACCGGGCATCATCCAGCTTTCATCCCTGATCTCCCTATCTCAACTCCAATTCCTGCTGTTACCAACAGATTAACTGCTTTACAGGAGATCCAGGAGAAATTGATCGAGACTTTGAGGGAAGCTCAGGAAAGTTACAAGAAGGCTGCAGAAAGACATCGCAGAGAACTTCCTACCTTTCATGTGGGTGATCAAGTTTGGTTATCTACTAAAAATCTGAAGGTTCATGTTCCATGTGCAAAGTTAGGACAAAAGTTTGTGGGACCTTTCCAGATCTCGGCCCAGATCAACCCAGTCGCCTTTCGCCTGAAACTTCCAGCCAGTATGAAGATTCACCCTGTGTTTCACATATCGCTACTCAAACCTTTTCACGAAAATTCTTGATTCCAGGATCTATAGGAACAAATTGCAATATCTGGTTCAATGGGAAGGATATGGGCCAGAAGAAAATTCTTGGGAGCCTGGGCAGAATGTTCATGCTCCTAGATTAACAAGAGAATTCCACCAGAGGTTCCCCCACAAACCGGGCCCTAAGACGTCCAGTGGACGTCGTCCTGGGAGGAGGGGAGTACTATTAGGACCTGGACTTGAAACTGGGACCTCAGCTGTGTCTGGCAGTGAGTCTTCTCACTGAGCTATCTGAGATGCTGGACAGCGACAAACCCTACAACCCTGACTTGTATCTTGATGTCAGCTGAACCTTGAACTCTTTGCTCCTCCCACGAACTTCCTGATGAAAGCCATGTCTCTGCACCTCCTCCTTGCCAGAATATTGTGCTATCTCCAGCCTGTATCTCGCTCCTGTCTTCCCTGCTGCTGTTCATATTTGCTACTGCTCGTTATCGACCCTTGGCTTGTTCCTCGACTGCGCTTCTGCCTGATCCCAACCTGCAACTACTCGTTACCGACCTTTTGGCTTGCTTACTGACCACGCTTCTGATTGATCCTTACCTGCTCATCCGCTACTGAACCCCCGGCTTACTCACCTCCTGGTGGGGCGATCCTGAGGACCGCGACCTGGTACTAACACGCAGCTAAATCCATCTCCACCATCAGGAGCTCTGGTGAACACCGGTTAGTACTTAGACTCCGCACCTCAGGTGAGCCTGTGTCATCTGCCAGGGTGACTGCCTGTTTAACTATCCTGCCGGTTAGTGGTAGTCCTGCAACTGCTATAGCAATTGGTCTTCGAGCCTGACCCCAGATCGTGACAATATTTTTCAATGCTATAGCAATTGGTCTTCGAGCCAGACCCCAGATCGTGACAGGCCATGAAAATATCTCTAAACTTGAAATCAGTTATCATTGCTTTCAAAAGGTTAGCTGATCTATCAATCATTTTAACACCTGGACCATATCTATACGTGCCATTTTTTTTTTGTTAAGTACAATTAAAATCACCTGCTACAAGAGTTGGTTTAATATTTGTCATAAAGAGGTTCACATTTTCAAACAGTTTAATACAGTCTTTTGTATCTGGAGATGCATATACATTTAGAAGATCCCCCCACTTAATACCACCAATAGAGACAGAAACAAACAAAACTCTCCCTGACACAAGTTCTTGTATATGATGACCATATTTTTTGCAATTAAAATCACCTGCTACAAGAGTTGGTTTAATATTTGTCATAAAACTCCTGCACTTTTATTCTCATTTGAGCCTGACCACAAAGAAGGGCCATGAGTCCAGTTATTCTTTTGCTGGCCCTTTCAAAAGAATAGCAACTCCTGCACTTTTATTCTCATTTGAGCCTGACCACAAAGAAGGGCCATGAGTCCAGTCTTTTGCAAAAGTCTTGTAATTGTTCATGTGTGGTATAGCACATTCTTGTGGGAAAAAACACTTACATTAAAAGCCGCCAGAAAGTTAAACACAGTTATGCATCTTAGCTGACTTTTTATGAAATGCACGTTAAAGGTTAAGCCTTCTAACACAGCCATGGTGAAATAAAGTAGGGATTCCTAAACCAGACTTACTCAGAAATCCATATTGCCCTTTGAAGGATCCATTCCCATCACTTTAGTCATTTGGTAGACTAAATCAGTTTTTAGGAAATCCTGCTTAGGAGATTCCAGGCTGACTGGATTAATAGGAATTTCATTATCAAATAATATATCGCCTGACATATTATCCACTGGAAAAGGGCTGAGCTCCACTTTCTCTGAATCTTTGCTAGCAGATAACTTTACAATCTCTGCCCATGACTTCCCTTCAGCTTGTATATCCGCCCTTTCTCCTTTAGCAGTTGGCGAACCAGTCCGTGTTTTCTTAGCTTTTGACTTTACAGCTTGTTATGGGTATTCACCCACAGGGGGCTTTCCTTTTTCCAAAGACTGCATTCCTTCCCTGGATCTTCCAAGTTGTTTTGTGGTAATTGTTAGGCATTGCCCCTTTCCCTTTGCTCCCTCTGATTATACAACCTCCATTTTTTCCAAGGCAGACTCTTCCTCCTCTGGTACAGAAAAATGGAGTGATGCTAATCTTTCTGATTTGACAGATCCTCTTGCTTCAGAAATCTCAGAAGTTAATCCAGATGCAATGTTTTCCAAGTCATCATTAGGGGGGGCCCGACCAGCTGACTCTTCTTTCTTAGATGATGATGCCCCCTCAGGATGAGCTGCAGCAGCCTGCCTTGGTTTATCTGGGTTGTTACGATGTGGACAGTTTAAATAAACATGGCCAGGACAAAAGCAGAAATTGCATCTTTTTATTTTCGGACATACTAAAGTCTCATGCTCAAAAGAGTCACAATTTCTGCATCTATGTCTCTCTTTGTGTGGCCATACACATGGCATATGCAACAAAAACTGCCCATACCATAAAAAAAGAAGTGCCTATTATGCTTTTCAATTCTAAAGCGAGCTGGGGAAGAATGTCTTTTTTGAATGACACAAGATATTTCCTTTTGCCAATCCACAACCCAAATTGGTTAGTAATTTTATGTAAACATTTTACCTTATCACAAAATGGGGAAAGCCAGCTTGTAACGTCCTCCTGAGGTATATTCAAATTATAAATGTTTAACAGATTAACCTGTTTGCCAGGACTTTAGCAAATATTTTATAATTCAGGTTTAGGAGTATTATAGGTCTCTAGTTCTTTAATTGGGCTCCATCACCCTCTCTTGGAAGTAGAGTAACGACTCCTCTCCTTCAAGAATGTGGCAGCTCCTTATACCGAAAACATTTGCTGAATAGATTTAGAAAGTCACTTTTCACAATATCCTAAAGCTGCAAATAAAATTCAACAGGTAACCCATCCAGTCCAGGTACTTTACTTTTTTGAAAACTTTTAATGGTTCTTAAAAGCTCATTTTCAGTTAAATTCTCATTTAGGGACTATGCATCATCTTTGGTTTAGAATCATAGTTGCATCCTTGAGTGTGTCTTTCATTAAATCAGTGTCAATGTTTTTTGTGTCATATACGTATTGATAAAAGGTACACATGTTTCCCTTTATGCCACCCCTGGAATTCTCCCCTCTATTTCTGTTATTTCCCTAGAAATTAAAATGTTCCTAAAGAAGTACTTGGTACATTTTTCATTCTCTTCTATATGTTTTACACAGCTTTTAAAAATTACTTACTTTGCTTTTTTCTCTAGATATTTTTCAATGTTCTTTTCTGCTGTAGAAATATTATCAACTACATCACAACCAGCGCCGGGACAGGTTATCCAGTGCCCAGGGCAGAGATGCCAAATTGCGTACCCCCCCCTTCATTATGTGCAAACTTATGAGGAGAATAGGGAGAGAGAGCACAGCCATCACCTCCCAGCTCTCTCCTCCTCTCCTTGCCACTTCCAGCACTGAGCTGACAGAAGTAGTGATGCTGCTGTCACTACTCCTGTCAGCCTTATAGTAGAAGGAACTTGCGGCGTCTCTATCCCTACAATACACGTTGTGCCCAGGGCAGCCAACCCTTCTGCCCACCCCTTGTCCCAACCCTAATCACAACCTATTCCTTTAAGTTTATACAAAGTTTGTAGCTGGATATTTAGATTATCAAAATATATTTTTTTTTAAGCCTTGTGAACCCCAACATTTAATTGTCCCTTTTACTTCATCCCACCAGGTCAGAATATCAGCAGCATGCAACTTTTCTGTCTGCCACTCTAAATACTTTACTGAAATCCTTCTACACTTCATCATCTTGTAGCTGGGAGGTGTTCAATTTACAAAAGCCTCTTCCCACTTTTTGTTCTGCTGGGCTTGAAACCTTGAAAATCACCACTTTGTGGTCTGAAATAACATTCTCTTTATAAACGCATGAAAATGGCACTAAACACTTAGCAGCAAATATGAAGTCAATTCTTGATCCAGCATCTTTACCTTGCCATGTAACTCTCTCCGTTAAGGGTAACTTATTATTGAGGGCCATAAAAATATCTCTAAACTTGAAATCAGTTATCATTGCTTTCAAAAGGTTAACTGATCTATCAGTCATTTTAACACCTGGACCATATCTATATGTGCCATTTACAGTACAATTAAAATCACCTGCTACAAGAGTTGGTTTAATATTTGTCATAAAGAGGTTCAAATTTTTAAACAGTTTAATATGGTCTTTTTTTTTTATTATTCTTTCTTTACAGGAACATAGAGATATACAAATTAAACACAAAAGAAAGATACAGCGTAGCGTTTACATATTATGTCACATTATCTTCATATTACATGCTTCTACCTTTCTGTATTCTAAATCTGTGGACCTGTTATTTTTCTTTTTACGTTTCCCTCTTAATTCCCCCCTACTTTTCCTACTTTACTAAGGCCCCCCCCCCCAAAAAATAAATAAAAAAATAAAACATTTAAAAAAAATATTATTATTGAGGGCCATAAAAATATCTCTAAACTTGAAATCAGTTATCATTGCTTTCAAAAGGTTAGCTGATCTATCAGTCATTTTATCATCTGGACCATATTTATATGTGCCATTTAAAGTACAATTAAAATCACCTGCTACAAGAGTTGGTTTAATGTTTGTCATAAAGAGGTTAAAATTTTCAAACAGTTTAATACAGTCTTTTGTATCTGGAGATGCATATACATTTAGAAGATCCCACTTAATACCATCAATAGAGACAGAAACAAACAAAACTCTCCCTGACACAAGTTCTTGTATATGATGAATTTTTGTTGGCCCTTTAAAAAGAAAAGCAACTCCTGCACTTTTATTCTCATTTGAGCCTGACCACATAGAAGGGCCATGAGTCCAGTCTTTTGCAAAAGTCTTGTAATTGTTCATGTGTGGTATAGCACATTCTTGCGGGAAAAAACACTTACATTAAAAGCCGCCAGAAAGTTAAACACAGTTAATAATCTTAGCTGACTTTTTATGCAGTGCACGTTAAAGTGTAAGCCTTCTAACACAGCCATGGTGAAATAAAGTAGGGATTCCTAAACCAGACTTACTCAGAAATCCATATTGCCCTCTGAAGGATCCATTCCCATCACTTTTGTCATTTGGTAGACTTAATCAGTTTTTTTTTTTCAATAAACGTTTATTAAAATTTTCCAGATATACATTAAATCACAGTTATCAGGTATACAGTGAAACACAGTATACAGTATACAGTGAAACAGAAGCTATTAATACAATAAATAAGTCGTACAATAAACATGTTTAGCAGAAATATAATAGCAATTTCAAAATACGGCCAACTGAGCCTTTAACTAGGTCACTTCTGCAATGGAGGTGCAGGTGAAGTTCCGACCCAGTAAAGTATGCCTATGGTAAAGCGGAAGTATAGCTGAGGATCATTAAGCATCTCTGTGTGAGGGAGAAAGGGTGGGTGTGGGGGTAGGGGTCCAATCGGGGTAATGTTATGAACCCATCAAAGCCACCCTTGAACCCATTCACCCCTAAAGAGTTCTTTTTTTTTTTTAATTATTGTAATTTTTATTTATTTATGCGCTAAAACAATACACTCCAAATATCCGGGCATTATACAGACAAGAATTAATGCATTAAAATAGCTAGATTACTAAATGCCCGCTGTATAGTTCTATCTTGAAATAACGGATGCAACACCTACATTGATTTTTCTTTCTTTTTTTTTTTCCTTCTCCAGATTTCCCGCATCTGGGACATTGGTCGTTAATCCACCATCCCAATTTGAACATTTTCTTGGGAGTATGATATACTCTATAGAAAAAATAAAGATGTGAAACTTTCCTTGAGGGGGAGATTGAAACGAGTGTTCCCTGTTTAATAGTCCGGTCCCATTCCTCAGTAGTCAATGGCCCCACATCTTCCTCCCATCTTTCCCTAGGCCACTACGCTCTATTGTTCTATCTCTATCTAAGTCTGGCATATAATCGAGAGATGGCCATAGATAATATTTGTGACAAAATTGGAATCTGGGTCCACTGCACTGGGTGGGGTCCAAATTGTGCCTGGACTGCATGCCTGACTTGGAGATATTTATAAAATGAGCTATTAGCTAAAGTAAATTCCTGCTTCAAATCAGCAAACGTTTTTTATAGTATTACCTATAAACATTGGACTCAATCGGTTAAGACCTTGGTCCACCCATTCCCTAGATCTTTAAATTGTTATTAACTCTGCTAGGTTTCTATTGTCCCATAAGGGAGTCAGTTCCGATATTCCCTTACAGCCCAGCATGGTCTTGGTTGTCTGCCAGGTTTTAACAATTAGATCTATCGTTAGACAGGATATGGCAAATTAATTTGCCTCTAAGTCCTCAATGAGTTTGCTATGCGGACATCCTATCATCATTATCTTAACACTAGGATTTCCCCTCTCGGATACTCCTCCCCCTGCTAGGTGCTGTAGCTGGGACGCCAAAAAATATAGCCTGGGATGTGGAGCCGCCATTCCCCCCTCCCCGAGCGGCCGCTGCAACACTTGCAAGCCGATCCTAGGCTGCCCTCTTTTCCAAATTAGGTCTCTAAATAGAGATTCTATTTTTTAAACCACTTCTGGCCTATCCACAATGGAGCATTGTGCAAAAGATATAGAATCTGGGGGAGCCATATCATTTTAACAAGGCTGCAGCATCCCACCACCGAGAGAGGCCTTATATTTCATTTTTAGCAATAGGGGGGCTAGATTGTCATTGAGATACATTTTTATATCCCTGGAAATCCAGACCCCTAAGTACTTTAATTTCTCTACTACCTTTAAGTCTGGAATATCTACCGGTATAGGATTGACGAGTGGATCTACCGGAAGTAGAGCCGATTTGTCCCAGTTAATGACCAGGCCAGAGATTAGGCCGAACTCTCCAACCATACCTATCGCAGCTTTTAATGAAGTTTGAACATCTCCTAGGTATAGCAGGACATCGTCGGCAAACAATGCTATCTTATCCTCCTCCTAAACCCCTCCTGAATCCCTGGATATCCAAATTAGCTCTAATAGCAATAGCCAACGGCTCTATTGCGAGGGCGAAGAGTAGAGGGGACAAGGGGCACCCCTGTCTCGTACCTCTTTCCAGCTGAAATACATCCGAGTGTACCCTTTGGGTTGGTATAAAGTAATTTAACCCAATTAATAAAATTTGTTCCAAAGCCAAATTTTGCAAGTACTCTAAATAGATAGTCCCCCTCTAGGCTATCGAACGCCTTAACTGCGTCCAGTGCCAAAATGGCTCTGGAAGTGGTGTTATCAGCTGGGATCTGCATATTGAAATAAGTTCTTCGTATATTGATACTCGTTGACCTAGTCGGGATAAATCCCGACTGATCAGGATGGACAAGCTTATGGATGGATCCATTTAGGCGAGATACCAATATTTTTGCCAGGATTTTTACATCCGTACATAGTAGCGATATCGGGCGATACGAGGAGGGATCTTTGGGATCTTTTCCCTCTTTAGGGATAACGACAATAGTAGCTTCTGACATTGAGGAAGGTAGAGTGCCGGTAGATAATGCCTGGCTCAATGTCTTCAGTAATTCTGGCAGTAAAATCTCGCCATACCTTTTATAGATTGGCAGCCCATCAGGGCCTGGTGACCTTGAATTCGGCATCCCAGCCACAGCACCCTGCAGCTCCTTGAGGGTAATTGGAGCCTCCATGAAACTTTGGTCGCTCTCTGAAAGAGTTGGAATTTTTATTTTTTCTAAAAAAGCTACAGTTTTTACCCTCTCCAGTCCCTTCTGGGATCTATGTAAGGAACTATAATACTGGCTAAATACACCCATTATGTCAGTAGGGTCAGAGGAAATCTCTCCCTGTGGGGTCCTAATCTCCAGAACCGTTGAGGGAGAAGTATTCGCTCTAACCAATACGGATAACATACGGCCTACTATCTCGCCTTCGTCAAAGTTGCACTGCCGCTGGAATATACGCTTGTTCTCCACTGGTAATAGTCGTACTATACGCTTGCCGCTTTTCAGCCCAGTCTTTCTGTGTAGCTAGAGTTGGGTTGCTAATATACTGTTCGGCCAACATTACTGCCTTTTTTACGTCGTCCTCCCGTTTCCTTGTTTTACCTTTAATTCTTGCAATTTGCTGAATAAGGAGACCACTGAGATAGGCATTTAAGGAATCCCAGACCACTCCCGCTGACGCCGTGTCTGTGTTTAATGCTAATAAATTCTTTTAATCCGATCTTTAATTCCTCCGGGTTGTCAATTATCTCCAACCAAGAAGGATCAATTTTCCACTCTCTAGAGTGTAGTTTTTTCCCAGTGGTCACTATTAATGTCAGAGGGGAGTGGTCGGATATCCCTCTTGGGCCATATTCAGTATTGCCTATCAGAGCCGCAACTTCACTATTGACTATTGCCATATCAAGCCTAGATAGGGTAAGAAAGGAGCTTGAGAAGCAGGAATACTGTCTCTCCAGTGGGTGCTGTATTCGCCATAGGTCACATAGCCCCACCTCCTGCAGGAAACAAGCTAATCTACTCTCCTCTCCTGCAACTGGGCGATTTTACTAGAGGAAATCTATCAAGGGACCTATCCAGAACTTCATTGAAGTCCCCAACTGCTATCACTTGGATTCCAGTTTTATCGCTTATAAATACTATTAATTCTTGTAGGATCCCCAGCTTAAATGGGGGTGGAATGTAAATATTTACTATCACATATGGTTTGTTTTCAATTGAAAAATATAAAAAAATATAGCGGCCCATAGTGTCTATACGGCTGTTATGACGAAAGAATGACACATATGCCTATCAGAACACTCACCCCTCTTGAGTACGATGAATATACAGAGTGGAACTGGGTTTGGAATTTCCGGCCACGAAGCAGTGGAGCCGTCTCATTGGTCAGGTGTGTCTCCTGTAAGACATAATATTCCAGACCCTTTGCCCTCCAATGATGACAACACCAAAGCCCTTTTAGCGGGATCCCCCTAACCCCGAACGTTCCAGGAAATTACACTAAATGTTTTAGCCTGCATTGATTCCAAAACAAAATATAATAGAAAGAAAAAAAAAAGAGAAATAATAAATATAGTAACAAGAAACCTATCCACTTAGTGAAGATGTTGTTAATAAAAAAACTTCCAAAGAGACCTCAAACTCACTGACAATCAGTTTACCCCTTCCTGCCTTTGATAATTGCCCCAATATGTGTAATTACCTCTCATATCCCATCTCATAACGTGATTTTTTAATAACACAAATATTCAAATATTGCTAGTGCCTGATTTTTATCTTTAGTCCTACCCTCCCTACCCCTCTTTCCTCCCAATCCACCCAAATCCCACCCTCCCACCTCCTCCCCTTCCTGCCCATCAGGGATACCCCCTAGGGGTGCTCCCATGACCTTCCCATCTTCCTCCCACCATTTCCTTGCAAGTGTCATACTTAATATACTTAACACTAGTTTCAACCAAAATAGGGTGCTGGACTGCACCCTTACACTCATACCTTCAAACATTTGACCAACCCTGGTGCTATTTAGCCCCCCACTCCTATTACAGGTGATATAATTGCGCATATAGTGTAGTTATATTAATATTAATCCCCCTGCACATGCATAAAGTGGCTCACAAAGCTGAAAAAAAAAAGAAAAAAAAAAGGGGGGGAAAGGGGGGAAGGGGGCTGCCAGACGAGACACGATATTGCACGCTCTCAGCCATCCCTCCGGCCCTTCATAAACCTAGTCCCTTCAGCACATTTATAGCCACATATTCATCTGAAAACAAGCCCCAATTAAATAAATTTATAAGTCCTTTTTTTTTCTTCAAGCTATTGGGCTGCATCAGAAGGGGAGTTAAAGAAAAAAGTCCTGTCCAGTGCAGTCACCCTCAGGCGGGCCGGATACAAGAGAGCATATTCTATCTTATAGTTGATCATACTGCGCTTGATTGATTGAAATTCAGCTCTGCGTTTCTGAAGGTCGGGCGAGAAGTCAGGGTAGAGGGAGACCCTAGCACCCTCAAACCTGATGTCCCCCACCTCCCTGGCTCTTAGCAGCAGAGTCAATTTGTCATTGTAATTGAGAATTCTCATTAGTATCAGTCTCGGATGATCCCCGTGTGATGAATTTTTGAGGGGGAGCGATGAGCTTGTTCGTAAATAAGGAGCTAAAACAGGTACTCCCAAAAGTTTCCCTGAACCACCCCTCTAAGAAATTTGTGAAAATTGGGACCCTCGCTGCATTCGAGGAGACCCAGCATTCTGATGTTATTTCTGCGATTTCTATTTTCCATCTTGTCTAGTTTAGCGACTTGGATATTTATTGTGTTTATTGTGTATTTATTGTGTCTTTTAGCCATTTAATTTCACGCTTCACTGGACTCAACTCATCCTCCACAAGGCTTACACGTTCTTCAAGCTCAGAGGTTCTTTGTACAGTTTTAGTCAGCTCTTGTCGCATAGAAAACAATTCCTCCTTAATGCATCTTAATTGGCTATCGAAACTAGAGATTGAATTTTTGCAGTCATTAATTGCCTTAAGTACCTCGCGTAAGGTGGGTTCCTCCTCCAATATTGCAGGAGCAGGTGTAGGAGTTGGTATGGGAGCTGGTGAAGTAACTGCCTCAGGGGTTGCTACACCAGGCAGGATTTTGCCTCCCCCTGCACCCTTAGTACTCCTGACTTTGGTAGCAGAGGGGGTTTTTCTGGTCTTTGGAGTGTGGAATAGGCTGCTGAGAACTCGCCTTACTGGGCGACACAGAAGCTGAGTGGGCGTAACGTTCCAATTTAGTAGCTGCAGCGGTTGCCATCTGATTGCTTTTATCCTTTGCAGATCAAGTTATTTGGAGCCATTCCTGAGGTAAATGCTCCTCTGGGGGCTTTTTCCTGGACCTTGCTTAACAGGTTGACTATGACCTTTGATTACGTAAAAAAGCAAAGTAGAATAGAAATAATTAGCAAATAGGCAAGCTTGGTAATTAATCTTGCTATGCTCAGTCAGAACCCCCAAAAAAAGGGGGGATACACCACTAGTCCTCTTCTGTTTGCTATCCCCATAAGGCAGCTATACTACAGGCGTGGAGTTAGACATGTGGGTGTATAGGCATGCATGAACTGCTAAGCATACAGTCCTCCTCTGATTTCTTGTCACCCCAGCCCTGCTATCTTGCAGGCATAAGGATTCTAACTGTGAAAGGGTGGGGGCCATGTGTAGTAATGAATGTGGTTTAAACTTATTCGGTACCCATATGTTTGAGGGAAAGCTCTGTAGTAGTAATGTGTTATCTAGGAGGGAGGGGGGAGTAAGGAATCCAGAAACCATTAGGGTGTGTGCTCCTGCCGGAACATTGAAGGAGGTATGTTGGTATCAAGTTGCAAGGGTGTGGAGATCGCCTAAGTAGGATCAGTGAGGATCAATTGGGTAAGAGGAAGGGTATGGGTGGAGGGAGGGCATGATAAGCCAGACACTATGATGCTTCAGAGACAGATCAATATCTATCATGGCTGAGAGGTTCGGTCACCGGGCGGATTGGTCTGCGTCGATGAGTCTCTAAAGTGCAACCGGCAAGCCCATGTTGTACTAAATTTTGTCGGATTGTCTTTTGCTTGGTAAATTATTTTTCCATCTTGGCCGTTCTATCGACTCTTTTGAACCATTCAGCCACCGTGGGTGGTGTGGAGCTCCTCCAGTGGACCGTGACACAGAGATTGGCTACATTGATAAGGTGTAGGGTCAGGGATTTTTTGTAGGAGGAGAGGGGCATGGAGGTGTGATGGAGCATATATTGCGCTGGAGTGAAGTCTGGGGCGTAAGAGGTAATTTGGGTGATAAGGCGGTGAATTTCCATCCAGTAAGGTAGGATAAGAGGACACTCCCACCAGATATAAATGAGGGTGCCATGCGCATTGCAACGCCAGCTTATCGGGGGGACCGAGGGGTGCATTTTGTGGATCATATCAGGTGTCCTGTACCAGTTGGTGAATATTTTGTATCTGTTTTCCTGGGTGGATACATTAATGGAGCCCTTATGGATATGGTTGTGTATACGTTCCCATTCAGTGGAGGACAAATCTGATTCCCAACGTCGGATAAGCTTATCGTCTTTAATTTTGCGAGTGGAAAATAAGAGTGCATAGACACTTCAGTTGAGATCAGATGACGTTGGGGTTCCGTACTATCACATAGCAATTCAAAGGGTGTGCGCTCTCGGTACCATAGTCAAATGGATTTGGTGTCAGCGAAAAAGTGTCTTAACTGTAGGTACTTGTAAAAGGGGATGTTGTATTCAGTGAGTTTGGCTGCCATGGCTTGGTGGGGGAGGAGTTCACCATTTTGGAAGAAGTGGTGTGCCGTGATGGGGGCTGTGCTTGATTCCCTGTTCAGATCTCTTAAGGCAAGACCAGGCTGGAAATCAGGATTACGGACCAAAGGGGTCATAGGTCATGGGCGAGGTGTGGAATCAAGTGCTTTGCCGGCTAATTTAAGGTGGGACAATGTGGCTCCAATAAAGGGATGTGTTGCCAAATCTCTAGGAATGGAGTTGTGATTAATCCAGGGTAGATGTGACAGCGGGAATTTAGCGAAAGAGTCCCAAGTGTGATACAGGCTTTATTAGAAGGATGCAGATCCCAATCTACAATCCTAGTTAAATGACATGCCCAGTGGTACTTTTGAATGTCAGGGAGGCCAAGGCCCCCTAGTAGTTTGGGGAGTACCAGTCTATCCCAGCTTAGTCTGGGGGTCTTGGATGCCCAGATAAAAGTCCTACACATTTGATGTAAAAAAGGAGGTGGGTAGCTTTATGGGGCTTGCCTGGAAAAGGTAAAGAAGTCTGGGCAATACATTCATTTTTAATATGGCGGTCCTACCCAACCAGGAGAATGTGCCGAAATGCCATTTATTTAAATCATCTTGTATGTTTTGAAGTGCTGGTTGGAAGTTTCTCATGTAGAGATCCTGTAATTTAGTAGGTATTTTGATGCCCAGGTAAGTTATGTCCTGTGATTCCCATGTAAAGGGGAAGTTCTGCTTGCATTGGGTGACCAGTGTGGCTGGTAGGGTGATGTTCAGTGCTTTTGATTTTGTAAAGTTAATTTGAAGGTTTGACAAGGTTTTGAATAGGTTTTGAAGATTGGGGATTGGGGATAGTGACGATAGGGTCTGTGAGGAAGAGCAAAACGTCGTCCACACAGGCTGCTAATTTATAGTGATTATCACCAATGTTAATGCCTTTGACGTCCGGGTTGTCTCTTACTCTGCGGAGCATTGGTTCCATGGTAAGGATGAATATGAGCGGGGATAGGGGGCATCCCTGACGGGTTCCATTTGAGACAGAGAAGGCGTTCGGCAGGTGGCCATTGATCCTAAGTTTAGCTGTAGGTGCAGAGTATAGCGCCAGGATCATTTGGAGTAGATGCGCCTTCTCTGCATCCAAAGACAGGAAAAAACCTTGTGTGGATGTTTTGGAGAGCCAGTGATGGATATTTAGTGCCTTGGTAGTATTTTCCCTGGCCTCCCTGCCAGGGACAAAACCTACTTGATCAAGAGAGATCAATTTGGGTAACAGAGGGAGAATGCGGTTTGCCAACACTTTGGCGTAGAGCTTTAGGTCTACGTTCAGGAGTGAAATCGGGCAGTAGTTAGAGACCAATGAGAGGTCTTTGCCTTGCTTGGGGATGAGAGTGACGTGTGCTTCAAGGATGTCCCTCATGGTATTAGAGGTATTAGAGGTTGGTGATAGATTATTGAAGGCTTTGGTGAGGTGGGGAATGAGGGGGGTCTGGGAAGGACTTATAATAGCTAACTGTCAGGCCATCCGGGCCAGGGCTTTTGCCTGGTTTCATTTGTTTTAATGCAGTTAGAATTTAATTTCCTGAGAGTGGAAGATCAAGGTCCGAGGATTCATCATGAGAGAGGGGGGAGGGACAGTATTGTGCAAGGAAGTCTGTAATGGCTGTCAGTCGGTCCGAGGTGGCTGCAGGGGGGAGCGTGGTGGGGAGGTTGTATAGTTTAGAGAAGTACTGAACAAAATGGTCAGAGATGTCTTCAGTTGTAACAAGGGTGTCACCGGATGGTGTTGTAATTTTGTGAATGGTATGGGCCGCTTTCTTAGCTTGAAGTGCTCTGGCTAAGAGTTTACCCGACTTGTTGCCGAATTCGTTGAATCGTTTTTGGGTTATGGCATAATTAAGTTTCAGTGTGTGATTGAGTTCCTCTAGGAGTTCTTCTCTGTCAGTTCCGTCAATGAGGAGGTTGCTAGCGATGCTTTGTGTGCTTGTTCAAGTGTTAGTATGCGATCGGTCAGCTCATTAATACGTGCTTCTCTAAGTTTGTTTTGTTGGGCCGCAAGGGAGATACATTCCTCCTTATGAAGCATTTGTGTGCTGCCCAAATGGAGATGGGAGAGGCACCGTCCGTTGTATTTTCTGCAAAGTATTGGATAAGGCTTGTGGTAATTTGTTGTATATGGTCTAGGTCGGTCAGTAGAGAATTATCAAGTCGCCATATATTGGATCTACCAAGGGTCTTCGGGAGGGTTACAGTTATAGTTATGGGGTTGTGGTCAGAAAGCACAATGGGTTCAATTGTAGCTTTTGAGAGATGTGTGAGATCATTTTAAGATAAGAAGAAGTGGTCTATTCTGGAGTATTTGTTATGAGGTGCAGAAAAGAAGGTGAAGTCCTTAGTGTTGGGGTGCAATGTGCACCAGGCATCATGAAGTAACAGGTTGCTGAGTTGCAATTTAACCACTTCAATATCAAGGACGTCATATGACGTCCTTGACATTGAGTGGGGATATCTGAATGATGCGTGCAGCTATAGGCATCATTCAGATATCATTCTTTCCGGCCGGCGATTCTGTGCATCATAAGAATGATCATAGCGGCAGTTCTGCTGCCTGATCATTCTTATAGGCAGTGGGAGGGGACGTCCCCCCCTCCCGCCGCCATCCGGTGCTTCTCCGGGCTCTGCCGTGCCATCGGGGGCCCGGAGAAAAAATCGTTCGCCGCCGGATGACGAGCATAGAGATTTCCGGTGACCAGTCACCAGTAATCTCTATGACCGTCGGAGGCCCGGGCGCGACGTTAAGACGTCACGCCCGGTACCCGGAAGTAAACAAAGCCGCGATCGCGGCTGTCAGCATGAGATCGGTAAAAAAATTTTTTACCGATCTCATGCTTTCCAGCCTGGAGGAGAGATGTGGGGTCTTATTGACCCCACATCTCTCCATAAAGAGGACCTGTCACATACATTCCTATTACAAGGGATGTTTACATTCCTTGTAATAGAAATAAAAGTGATCCAAAAAAAAAATTTTTTTTTTAAAAAGTGTAAAAAAAAAAAAAATTAAGTAAAATAAAAATAAATAAATAAATAAAAAAAATTTAAACCGCCCCTGTCCCCGGGAGCTCGTGCTCAGAAGCTAACGCACACGCAAGTCCCACCCACATATGTAAACGCCGCTCAAACCACACATGTGAGGTATCGCCTCATGCGTTAGAGCGCGTGCAACAATTCTGGCACTAGACCTCCTCTGTAACTCTAAACTGGTAACCTGTAAAAAAAATTAAAACGTCGCCTATGGAGATTATTAAGTACCAAAGTTTGGCGCCATTCCATGATTGTGCGCAATTTTAAAGCGTGACATGTTCGGTATCTATTTACTCGGCGTAACTATATCTTTCATATTATATAAAAAAATTGGGCTAACTTTACTGTTTTGTTATTTTTTAATTCATGAAACCGTTTTTTTTCCCCCAAAAAAGGCGTTTGAAAAATTATTGCGCAAAAACCGTGTGAGATAAAAAGTTGCAATGACCACCATTTTATTCCCTAGGGTATCTGCTAAAAAAAAACGTATATAATGTTTGGGGGTTCTGAGTAATTTTCTAGCAAAAAAATTATGATGTTTACATGAAGGAAAATAGGCCAAAATAGGCCCGGTATTGAAGTGGTTAATAGCTCGTAGGGCTCTGTAGGTTAGGGATGATGCACCGTTGGATGTGTCAAGGGAGGGATTCAGAGCGACGCTGAAGTCGCCTCCTACTATGAGAGTACCCGATTGAAAGCTGGGAAGTTGTTGGAAGGTGTCTCTAAAAAAGGCCACTTGTTGCGAGTTTGGGGCGTATATGTTATCAATTGTGACAGGCCTGTGGTGCAGAGTGCCTTTGATGAATAGGAATCTCCCTTGGGAGTCTCTTTGGACTTCCTTCACCTGCAGGGGGCATTGTTTAGAAATTAAGATTGAGACTCCTTTGGATTTAGCCTCGGTGTTAGAAGCGTGGTACACCTGTGGGAATTGGTGATTCTACATTTTAGGGATGCTATCCATCCTGAAGTGCGTTTCCTGTATAAGTGCTACATGTATTTTCGATCGTTGTAGGAAATAGAACAGTTTAGACCTTTTCTCTGGGATGTTAGGGCCTTGTATATTGATTGAACAGAGTTTGAGTGTCTGTAGGTGCTTATGCAGGTCAGGCAGTGAGGCCCGGCGTCTTTGTCATCTGCCATAAGTACAAGTGAAGGGAGGGGGATGACCTAGGCGATCAGGATGTGGGTCTGTTCGGTGTATAGCAGGCTTTAATGCAATATTAAGGTAACTGGGGTTAAACAGATGAGGTTTGGGGGGTGACTTTCTCGCCTACCTCTAAACTGTACAGTATCGGTAAAGTACAGTGCGGGCACGGTGTGTGCACCCTGAGGGGTGTGACAGCACCGTGACTCACAACTGTGTGGGGGTTGGCAATCGCCAAGCAGTGGAGGAGGACTGTAGGTAAAAGAAAGAATGGTATAGTCCGCCGCCACAGGGTCTTCGGGTGATAAAGGGGAGGAGGTTTTAGAGAACGTATTTTCTGGGGGATATATAATAGGGCAAGGGGAACTCTCAAAGAAGCAGGAGTGCTGGGTGGTGGGATTTAGGTGCGTAAATGCATCAGTACAAAAACAGTATGCAAGAACCATCATATAGAAACATTGGGAATTCTGAAACCACCACCCAGCCCCAACACCTGAAGGCACCCAAATTGCCATCAAAGACTAACCCTGGTAAATCTGGAATTTGTTAAAGTGGGTGTTCTCTCATGGGTCAAGTGTTGGCCTCAGAACATGTGAGGTATTTAAACAGAGATCATTTAAAGGGCTTAAAAACATCACAAAAATCTCAAAAGAGGGATTGAACACTTGAACCGGAGTAACATGTAAATAAATAAGTAAATCGGTCAGCAAGCTGATCATGCATTCAGTGAGATTTCCAACTAGAAAGTCTGAGTATTTCTATACTTGTAGACTAGAAGATTTACCATAGAGTGAGTGTAAAATTTACCTCATACCTCGCTGTGTAGTCTAATATGTATGTATATATATATATATAATTACAGGGCAGTTGGTGCACTCTGCATTATCCTTCAGGTAGGTACAGCAGCAGTTCCCAGAGGAGAGTGCCTGTACGAAGGGGGTAGTCAGTGTAGGCTCCTCAGTAAGTGCACGAGTCGTTGCAGCCAGCGATGGAGGGGAAGAGGAGACCGCGTGAGACGCGGCTGTGCAAGTCAGCATTGAGTGCGACCATCTGTGTGTGGCATTGTCCGGTTAACAGTCGCAGTGTTCAGCAGACATTCTTGAGGCGTTTCCCTAGTGTCAGGGAGCTTGTAGGCAGAAGTGACACTGTACAGAACTGCTGCTAGGCCAGGGGCGGTTACAAACCACAGGGGGTTGTGGGTCATGTAGTTTTAGGACACTCCACTAGACATATGGGCGGTGTTCTTTCTGTGGGCGAGTGCTACTGCTTTCTATCTAAACTTGCAATGTCCATGACAGGGACACAATCCGAACCCAGTACAGGAAGAAAAACAACTATTGTGCCGAATATCTCTTGAAGAAAGTCAGTCACATAAACATTGAATTCAAGGTTAACAGTGTGAAAGAACTGATTAAAGCCGAACAAGACAAACTGAGATTGCATGGTAGTGGGTACCTGAGGCTGGCTAATGGTCTCGGCGAGCTCTCCTCAGCCTCGGCGAGTTTGTGGGGCTGCCCTCCTGATAGTAAGTGCGGGGACCGGTAAGATGTCTGGGGGCAGATGGAGACCTTCGCCTACGGTACCTGCAATCTTGCGCCTCCATAGGCTCCTCTTGAGGTGCTTTGCTTGTTACTGAGCGGCGAAACTCCGCATACCAGTTAGGGATATCTACCAGAGGTATGCCAGGGTTCCGCAGAAGTGTGGGAGATCCTCTGGTACTCTCAGGAGAGCCGCGCAGCCCTGGGTGGAGGCAGAAAATCAAAACAGGAATTTCCATTTATATTGAATACCTTTCGTTCGAAGGGCATCCAGCAGGGGCTTCAGATTACGTCGGTGCTGTAAGGTGATTCCTGAAAGGTCCTGATAGATTTGAAGTGCTCTCCCCTCATGGAGAATTTGAGGCCTGCTTCTTGACTGTCTGATAATTTCTTCCTTTAGCTTGAAGTCTATTATGCAGCAAATGATGTCCCTCGGGGGATCCGTCTCCTTTCCCTTGGGACGTAAGTCCCGGTGGATCCTTTCCATGTCAATGGTCATATGAGGTGGTCTATTAAGCAGACCATTGAAGATTCCAGTCACAGTGGGGGTTATTTGTTCTCCCTCAATGGCCTCTGGCAGGCCTCTGACTCTGAGATTATGGCGCCGACCTCTGTTGTCGAGGTCTTAAAGATGGCATTGCATATCTCTCATTTGTAAAGTGTGAGTCAATGCGATTTGCAGATATGCGGATAGTCGCATCATGGCGTTTATTCACTTTCAACTGTGAGGACTCTGTCACTGACTGCACGGATATCGAGCCTGAGCTCCGAAATAGCAGCAGATAAGGTGTCTTTGATAGTCCGCAGGTCCTGCATGTTTAAGTGCGGCTGGGGTGAGAGTTCAATGCCATTTCTATCCGTGTGAGGGCTTGGAGATCCCGCGTGTGGCGGTTCTGTCAGTGCCACCTCAGAAGCCTGAGAGAAAGAGTGCCTGTGGCTGGAAGGCGCAGTGTTCCCCCTGTTGGTACGGAGCATTTCAGGAATATTATGGCCCCCGTCCCCTATTTGTTCGCGGGGGGAACAGGAGCTGGAGGCAGAAGAATTCTGTGATGCAGTCCCCATGATTTGGAGGTGTTCAGGGGCAATTTTACCTCAGATTCCAGTCAGCTTTTCCCTGTGGCGGCAGGAGCTCAGGAATTAAGCATCCATCTTCCTGCTAGGTCAGGCCACGCCCATTAAATCAGTTTTTAGGAAATCCTGGTTAGGATATGCCAGGCTAACTGGATTTATAGGAATTTCATTATCAAATAATATATCGCCTGACATATTATCCACTGGAAAAGGGCTGAGCTCCACTTTCTCTGAATCTTTGTTAGCAGAGAACTATACAATCTCTGCCCATGACTTCCCTTCAGCTTGTATATCCGTCCTTGCTCCTATAGCAGTTGGCGAACCAGTCCATGTTTCCTTAGCTTTTGACTTTACAGCTTGTTATGGGTATTCCGAAGACTGCATTCCTTCCCTGGATCTTCCAAGCTGTTTTGTGGTAATTGTTAGGCATTGCCCTTTTCCCTTTGCTCCCTCTGATTATACAACCTCGATTTTTTCCAAGACAGACTCTTCCTCCTCTGGTACAGAAAAATGGAGTGATGCTAATCTTTCTGATTTGACAGATCCTCTTGCTTCAGAAATCTCAGAAGTTAATCCAGATGCAATTTTTTCCAAGTCATCATTAGAGGGCGCCGGACCAGCTGACTCTTCTTTCTTAGATGATGATGCCCCCTCAGGATCAGCTGCGTCAGCCTGCCTTGGTTTCTTTGGGTTGTTACGATGTGGACAGTTTGAATAAACATGACCAGGACAAAAGCAGAAATTGCATCTTTTTATTTTCGCACATACTAATGTTTCATGCTCAAAAGAGTCACAATTTCTGCATCTACATCTCTCTTTGTGTGGTCATACACATGGCATATGCAACAAAAGCTGCCCATAACATAAAATTATGCATTTCAATTCTAAAGCGAGCTGGGGGAAGAATGTCTTTTTTGAATGACACAAGATATTTCCTTTTGCCAATCCACAACCCAAACTGGTTAGTAATTTTATGTAAACATTTTACCTTATCACAAAATAGGGAAAGCCAGCTGGTAATGTCCTCCTGAGGTATATTCAAATTATAAATGTTTAACAGATTAACCTGTTTGCCAGGACTTTAGCAAAGATTTTATAATTCAGGTTTAGGAATATTATAGATC
Organism: Lithobates sylvaticus; assembly: GCA_028564925.1. Lineage (NCBI taxonomy): Eukaryota > Metazoa > Chordata > Amphibia > Anura > Ranidae > Lithobates > Lithobates sylvaticus. Next base: position 91,760,367 of record CM053026.1, read on the forward strand.
TCTAGTTCTTTAATTGGGCTCCATCGCCCTCTCTTGGAACTAGAGTAACGACTTCTCTCCTTCAAGAATGTGGCAGCTCCTTGTACCGAAAACATTTGCTGGATAGATTTAGAAAGTCACTTTTCACAATATCCTAAAGCTGCAAATAAAATTCAACAGGTAACCCATCCAGTCCAGGTACTTTTCTTTTTTGAAAACTTTGAATGGTTCTTAAAAGCTAATTTTTAAGTTAAATTCTCATTTAGGGTCTATGCATCATCTTTGGTTTAGAATCATAGTTGCATCCTTGAGTGTGTCTTTCATTAAATCAGTGTCAATGTTTTTTGTGTCATATAGGTATTGATAAAAGGTACACATGTTTCCCTTTATGCCACCCCTGGAATTCTCCCCTCTATTTCTGTTATCATTTCCCTAGAAATTTAAATTTTCCTAAAGAAGTACTTGGTACATTTTTCATCCTCTTCTATATGTTTTACACAGCTTTTAAAAATTACTTACTTTGCTTATTTCTCTAGATATTTTTCAATGTTCTTTTTTGCTGTAGAAATATTATCAACTACATCACAACCAGCGCCGGGACAGGTTATCCAGTGCCCAGGGCAGAGATGCCAAATTGCGTACCCCCCCTTCATTATGTGCAAACTTATGAGGAGAGGGAGAGATAGAGCACAGCCATCACCTCCTCCCAGCTCTCTCCTCCTCTCCTTGCCACTTCCAGCACTGAGCTGACAGAAGTAGTGATGACCCTGTCACTACTCCTATCAGCCTTATAGTAGAAGGAACTTGCAGCGTCTCTATCCCTACAATACACGTTGTGCCCAGTGCAGCTATCCCTTCTGTCCACCCCTTGTCCCAACCCTGATCACAACCTATTCCTTTAAGTTTATACAAAGTTTGTAGCTGGGTATATAGACTATCAAAATATTATTTTTTCTTTAGCCTTGTGAACCTCAACATTTAATTGTCCCTTTTACTTCATCCCACCAGGTCAGAATATCAGCAGCATGCAACTTTTCTGTCTGCCACTCCCTAAATACTTTACTGAAATCCTTATACACTTCATCATCTTGTAGCAGGGAGGTGTTCAATTTCCAAAAGCCTCTTCCCACTTTTTGTTCAGCTGGGCTTGAAACCTTGAAAATCACCACTTTGTGGTCTGAAATAACATTCTCTTTATGAACGCATGAAAATGGCACTAAACACTTAGCAGCAAATATGAAGTTAATTCTTGATCCAGCATCTTTACTTTGCCATGTAACTCTCTCAGTTAAGGGTATATTATTATTGAGGGCCATGAAAATATCTCTAAACTTGAAATCAGTTATCATTGCTTTCAAAAAGTTAGCTGATCTATCAGTCATTTTAACACCTGGACCATATCTATATGTGCCATTTAAAGTACAATTAACCACTTGCCGACCGGCGCACGACAATATACGTCGACAGAATGGCACGTACAGGCAGGAGGGTGTATATACAAGTCCCTCCTTTAGCCTGTACGTGCCATCGGAAGCGCACCGGGAGCGGTGCGCTCCCGCGCCAGTCGGGACCCCCGTGAGTCCGATCGCGGTCCCCGCGGACTCGATCGCCGCGGGGACACCCGCGATCGCCTCACGGGGCGGCTGAACGGGGAGATGCCGAGATAAACAGCATCTCCCCGTTCTGCCTAGCAACTAGTGATGCCGATCTCTGCTCCCTGTGATTGGAGCAGAGATCAGCATTCACTAGCTGACAGCCACGCCCCCCACCCCCCCCACAGTAAAAAACACACCCCTAGGCGTCAGGTACCCCCATATATTACCTAATAAAGGTTTAACCCCCTGATTGCCCCTAGTTAACCTTTCACCCCCTTTTGCCAGTGTCACTAAGCGCGAAGCCCCCTAAAAAAAAAAAGCACCCTGCCCCCCCTTCTCTTGCGCAAAGGCGTACACAAGCGTTGGTCTGGCGTCATATGTAAACAGCAATTGCAGCATGCATGTGAGGTATCACCGCGAAGGTCAGATCGAGGGCAGTAATTTTAGACCTCCTCCGTGAATCTAATGTGGTATCATGTAAAGGCTTTTAAAGGCTTTTAAAAATGTATGTAGTTTGTCGCCACTGCGTGTTTGTGCGCAATTTTAAAGCATGTCGTGTTTGGTATCCATGTACTCGGCCTAAGATCTTATATTTTTATTTCATCAAAAATTTGAGCAATATAGTGTGTTTTAGTGCATTAAAATAAAAAAAAGTGTATTTTTTCCACAAAAAATGCGTTTGAAAAATCGCTGCGCAAATACTGTGTGGAAAAAAAAAATGCAACACCCACCATTTTAATCTGTAGGGCCTTTGCTTTAACAATATATATAGTGTTTGGGGGTTCAACGTAATTTTCTTGCAAAAAAAAAATATGTTTTCATGTAAACAAAAAAGTGTCAGAAAGGGCTTTGTCTTCAAGTGGTTAGAAGAGTGGGTGACGTGTGTGACATAGGCTTCTAAATGTTGTGCAAAAATGCCAGGACAGTTCAACCCCCCCCAAATGACCCCATTTTGGAAAGTAGACACCCCAAGCTATTTGCTGAGAGCAATGTTGAGCCCATTAAATATTTTTTTTTTTTGTCCCAAGAGATTGAATAATGAAAAAAAAAAAATATATATATTTTTTTTACAAAAAGTTGTCACTAAATGATATATTGCTCAAACATGTCATGGGCATATGTGGAAATACACCCCAAAATACATTCTGTTGCTTCTCCTGAGTACGGGGATACCACATGTGTGGGACTTTTTGGGAGCCTAGCTGCGTACGGAACCCCAAAAACCAAGCACCGCCTTCAGGCTTTCTAAGGGAGTAATTTTTTTATTTCACTTCTCACTGCCAATCACAGTTTCGGAGGCCATCGCGTGGTTAACCCCTTCACTGCCAGAAATCAATGCATTTAAATGCATTAATTGCTGTAAAAATGACAATGGTCCCAAAAATGTGTCAAAAATGTCCGATGTGTCCGCCATAATGTCGCAGTCACACAAAAAAAAATCGCAGATCTCCGCCATTACTAATAAAAAAAAATTATTAATAAAAATGCTATAAAACTATCCCCTATCTTGTAAACGCTATAACTTCTGCGCAAACCGATCAATAATCGCTTATTGCGATTTTTTTTTTTACCAAAAATTTGTAGAAGAATACGTATCGGCCTAAACTGAGGAAAAAAAACTTTTTTTTTATATATTTTTTGGGGATATTTATTATAGCAAAAAATAAAAAATAATGCATTTTTTTCAAAATTGTCGCTCTATTTTTGTTTATAGCGCAAAAAATAAAAACCGCAGGGGCGATCAAATACCACCAAAAGAAAGCTCTATTTGTGGGAAAAAAAGGACGTCAATTTTGTTTGGGAGCCACATCGCACGACCGCGCAATTGTCAGTTAAAGCGACGCAGTGCCGAATCGCAAAAAGGGGCCTGGTCCTTTGGCTGCAAATTGGTCCGGTCTGAAAGTGGTTAAAATCACCTGCTACAAGCATTGGTTTAATATTTGTCATAAAGAGGTTCAAATCTTCAAACAGTTTAATACGGTCTCTTGTATCTGGAGATGCATATACATTTAGAAGATCCCACTTAATACCATCAATAGAGACAGAAACAAACAAAGCTCTCCCTGACACAAGTTCTTGTATATGATGAATTTTTGTTGGCCCTTTAAAAAGAAAAGCAACTCCTGCACTTTTATTCTCATTTGAGCCTGACCACACAGAAGGGCCATGAGTCCAGTTTTTTGCAAAAGTCTCGTAATTGTTTATGTGTGGTATAGCACATTCTTGCGGGAAAAAAACACTTACATTAAAAGCCGCCAGAAAGGTAAACACAGTTATGCATCTTAGCTGACTTTTTATGCAGTGCACGTTAAAGGTTAAGCCTTCTAACACAGCCATGGTAAAATAAAGTAGGGATTCCTAAACCAGACTTACTCAGAAATCCATATTGCCCTCTGAAGGATCCATTCCCATCACTTTAGTCATTTGGTAGACTAAATCAGTTTTTAGGAAATCCTGCTTAGGAGATGCCAGGCTGACTGGATTTATAGTAATTTCATTATCAAATATTATATCGCCTGACATATTATCCACTGGAAAAGGGCTGAGCTCCACTTTCTCTGAATCTTTGCTAGCAGAGAACTTTACAATCTCTGCCCATGACTTCCCTTCAGCTTGTATATCCGCCCTTGCTCCTATAGCAATTGGCAAACCAGTCTGTGTTTTCTTAGCTTTTGACTTTACAGCTTGTTATGGGTATTCACCCACAGGGGGCTTGCCTTTTTCCACAGACTGCGTTCCTTCCCTGGATCTTTCAAGTTGTTTTGTGGTAATTGTTAGGCATTGCCCCTTTCCCTTTGCTCCCTCTGATTATACAACCTCAATTTTTTCCAAGGAAGATTCTTCCTCCTCTGGTACAGAAAAATGGTGTGATGCTAATCTTTCTGCTTTGACAGATCCTCTTGCTTCAGAAATCTCTGAAGTTAACCCAGATGCAATTTTTTCAAAGTCATCATTAGAGGGCGCCGGACCAGCTGACTCTTCTTTCTTAGATGATGATGATGCCCCCTCAGGATCAGCTGCAGCAGCCTGCCTTGGTTTCTCTGGGTTGTTACGATGTGGACAGTTTGCATGGTCAGGACAAAAGCAAAAATTGCACCTTTTTTATTTTAGGACATACTAAAGTTTCATGCTCTAAAGAGTCACAATTTCTGCATCTATGTCTCTCTTTGTGTGGCCATACACATGGCATATGCAACAAAAACTGCCCATACCATAAAAAAAGAAGTCCCTATTATGCTATTCAATTCTAAAGCGAGCTGGGGGAAGAATGTTTTTTTTTGAATGACACAAGATATTTCCTTTTGCCAATCCTCAACCCAAACTGGTTAGTAATTTTATGTAAACATTTTTCCTTATCACAAAATAGGGAAAGCCAGCTGGTAACGTCCCCCTGAGGTATATTCAAATTATAAATGTTTAACAGATTAACCTGTTTGCCAGGACTTTAGCAAATATTTTATAATTCCAGTTTAGGAGTATTATAGGTCTCTAGTTCTTTAATTGGGCTCCATCGCCCTCTCTTGGAAGTAGATTAACGACTCCTCTCCTTTAAGAATGTGGCAGCTCCTTCTACCGAAAACTTTAGCTGAATAGATTTAGCAAGTCACTTTTCACAATATCCTAAAGCTGCAAATAAAATTCAATAGGTAACCCATCCAGTCCATGTACTTTACTTTTTTGAAAACTTTTAATGGTTCTTAAAAGCTAATTTTCAGTTAAATTCTCATTTAGGGACTATGCATTATCTTTGGTTTAGAATCCTAGTTGCATCCTTGAGTGTGTCTTTCATTAAATCAGTGTCAATGTTTTTTGTGTCATATAGGTATTGATAAAAGGTACACATGTCTCCCTTTATGCCACCCCTGAAATTCTCCCCTCTATTTCTGTTATCATTTCCCTAGAAATTTTAATTTTCCTAAAGAAGTACTTGGTACATTTTTCATTCTCTTCTATATGTTTTACACAGCTTTTAAAAATGACTTACTGTAGAAATATAATCAACTACATCACAACCAGCACCGGGACAGGTTATCCAGTGCCCAGGGCACAGCTCCTCTCTTAGACCATTGGGTTGTTATGCCACCTTCAGGAGAAGACTAGGCATTACATGTTAACATGTGATAATAAAACTAGAACTTTCTAGTTCCTCTCTTAGACCATTGGGTTGTTATGCCACCTTCAGGAGAAGACTAGGCATTACATGTTAACATGTGATAATAAAACTAGAACTTTCTAGTTCCGCCCAAGGGGCGGTCCCTTAGGTAACAACCCCACCGCATGCTACTGCAGCCTCAGTTTTATTTTGCCTAGTGAAGGAGAAAGACCTAGGAACCCTGATGGGCCCATCGGTCTGTCTGTTTCTGCAGAAGCTTGGTTTTTGCGCAAGATGATAGATCCTGTGATCTGCTATCAACAGCCGGCTGGGTGACAGGCTGGATACCCTTATCCTTGTAGTCTCCCCAGTCCGGCCATCGAGCGTGTGCAGGTCGCAGCTACGGCTCGGCAGGCCACGACGAAACCTCAGCTCCAGAGGTGGTCGGTGAGCTTTTATGCTCCGGGGCATACATATGACCGGGCTACTGATGTCTGCGTCACAGTATGCCGGGCCAGCAGCTACCCTATACTGATTAGTGAGTAGTTCTGCAATGGAATGTCTCCCAGCTCTTCAGGACTGGTAAGTACAGCTCCCCCTGCCTCGGTGGGGCTGAGTAGCTGGGCATTCCCTGGGAGGTCGATTCGGGGGTCCCTCACCTCCCTCTCTTCTCTCCCTGTCCCTATCCTTCCTCTCCCCCCTTCCCTGTGGGGGATGCTGCATGGGCTGCTGAGCGGTGTGTGTGCCATAGACAGGGGCTCCCCAGGGGGCTCTCACCTGGGGTGGGGACTGCGCTGGGTAGCTGTGCCTTGGTTGTCTGTAGGTCTCTCCCCTGGGTGTCTGGAGGCTGTGTCTGCTGATCGCTGTAGCGCTGTTTGCCGCCATTTCTCTGCCTGTTGTTTCACTGTCCTTCATTGCATACAGTGTTCGGTGGCCATTTTTGGTGTGACCAGGGAGCAGCATGCTCTGTCTCCATTTTACTGTAGTCCGGTGGCCATTTTCCCTGTGATTGTGTCCTTTATACTGGACGCTCGGCGGCCATTTTCTTGAAGCCTGAACACGTTTTTGGTCAGTGTCAGTGCCATTCAGAGCAGCTCTGCACAGCGCGGTGTGGTCTCCTATGCATCTGGGAGCTGACACAGGATACAGGCACTATTAGCTGGACGGCGCAGAACCAGTCAGGGTGGTGAGTCCTGCGGGAAAGAGCCCCTCAGCCAGCAGCAGTTAGGAGGGTGGGACCATCACTGTCCTAAGTCCCCAACAGGTGGCAGACAGGGTAGGGTCAGCTTGGCTTCAGAAACTGGTGTTTCTTCCCCCGAAATCCAGGCAATTGCAACCGGTTCACCTGCAGACAGTGCAGTGTCTCTGGACGCCTTGTCGGCGGTCCTCAATTTGTTCGTTGCCAAGATGGAGGCGGTGCGTGGGCGCAAAGGTAGTAAATGGCCCCTGCCCCCCGTCCTCTGGGGAGAGCTCTGACGCAGACTCTGGCCCTGCTGAGGCTGGTGACCCCTGTTCTGTCGTTTCAGATGACGCTGACCAGGACCGATCGGACAGTGAGGATGAGTCCCTGTCCGGGTCCGTGCGCGACAAAGCGCTTGTTGGAGCACTTATCACAGCTGTGCATGATACCCTGAAGATTCAGGAGCCAGCAGATCCCTCTGCTGATGTAGCGGTCCCTTTTGGGTCCCATAAGCCAGCCCATTCACCTAGGGTGTTCCCGTATCTGACTTATTTTGATGAGTTCATTTACAAGGAATGGGGGCGACCGCAGCGGACCTTTTCGGTCCCCAAATACATGGCGGTGTGTTACCCCTTTTGAGGAGAGCCTTCTCAAAAAATGGTCGGCTCCTCCGGTCGTGGCCCCCACAGTTTCCGGGTTAAACAAAGTAACCACAATCCCAGTAGAGGGGACTCCTGCCTTTTTAAGGATCCCACGGACAGGAAGGCCGAGGCAGTGGCTCGTTCCTTGTTTACGGCTGTGGGGTCAGCAATGCGACCAGTACTGGCATCCGCACTTGTGTCTCAGACACTCACTGAGTGGGCAAAACTTTTGCACCGCGAATTGGGAGAGCAACAGGCTTCTCCTGTCTGCGTGGAACTAGCAGACCAATTAGTGCAAGGCCTTAAGTACATTTGTGACGCGGCCCTGGATACTCTCCCTCTGTTATCCAGGACTTTAGTGTCAGCAGTGGTGATGAGGTGCCTGATTTGGCTAAAATGCTGGTCTGCTGACCAGGCATCTATAAAAGCCCTGACGGATCTTCCCTTCCTTGGCGACCAGCTCTTTGGAGCCTCATTAGATGACCTTATTGAAAATGCCACAGGTGGTAAGAGTACACTACTCCCACAGGCCAGGAAGGTTAAGGAGCCACGCCGTAGGCAAGGGCCCTCATTTTCCGCTCACAACCGGCTTTTTCGTCCGCCCGGGGCTTCGGCTAAGCATCCCCAGCCCGACAGGACGACCTCTGAAGGACTAAAGCGTCCCTGGAACCGCAAGCCTAACAAGCCTGAGAGCAAAACCGATACCGCATGAAGGTTTGCCCCTGCCTGCAACACGGAAGGGAGGTCGCCTTCGGGAGTTGCAGCCCGGTGGGTCTCTCGGCTGTCTGACCAATGGGTCTGCGATCTGATTTCCTCAGGCTACAAGATAAGTTCCTCTCTTGGCCGCAAAACAGATTCTTCCCTCCAGCATACCCGTACTCCCGGCTCGCCGGGAGGCCCTATTGGGGGCGGCAAGGGACCTGCTGAGTCGCGGGGTGATGGTACCTGTCCTAGAATCAGAACGTTTCCAGGGGTTCTACTCAAACCTGTTGGTAGTCCCCAAAAAGGAAGGGGTACGTCCAATCTTGGACCTAAAAGCCCTCCATTACATTGTAAAAGTACAGAGGTTCAGAATGGAATCAGTTCGCTCAGTAGTCGCTGCACTCCCTCAAGGGGACCCCCTGGCGTCTTTGGACATCCAGGATGCGTACCTGCACATACCCATATGCCTTCGGCATCAGAGGTTTCTGCGGTTTGCAGTTGGGGAAACACACTACCAGTTTGGCTTTCCCCTTTGGTTTGGCATCAGCCCCCCAAGTCTTTACCAAGGTATTGGCTCCTGTTTTGGCGTTGCTGCGACAATGTGGGATCGCGATCGTGGGTTACCTAGACGATCTCCTCCTGAGAGCATCTTCCGCCTCAGAGTTAGAGGAGGATGTGGCGATCACCATGCAGATCCTGCAGGAATTTGGGTGGCTGTTGAACCTAAAAAAGTCGGTGATTGTACCGACTCAGCGTTAGGAGTACCTAGGCTTACTGCTGGACTCCATGGAAGCGAGAGTGTTTCTCCCTTCAGACAAGCTGCAGACTCTCAGAGCCGCGGTAAAACTGCTGATGAACCACAAGTGGTCGTCGCTACGATTCTGCATGCGAGTCCTGGGACTCATGGTGGCCTTCTTCGAGGCAGTACCGTATGCCCAGTTTCACACCAGAGTCTTGCAGAAGGAGATCTTGACAAAGTGGGATAAATCTCCGTTGTCTCTGGATTGGCAGATTCAGGAGAGCCAGTTAGTCAGGGATTCCCTGCTCTGGTGGCTGAGGTCCCCGACACTTCAGTCCGGGAAATCGTTCCTACCTCTGAAATGGACGGTAAACACAACGGACACCAGCCTAACCGGCTGGGGTGGGGTAATGGGAGTTCAGTCGACTCAGGGCCTCTGGTCGGTGGAGGAATCCAAGTTGCCGATCAATCTGCTCGAGCTGAGAGCGATCAGGCTATGCCTCACATGGTTGATAAGACTTCAAGAGCGTCCGATCAGGATCCAGTCAGACAATGCCATGGCGGTGGCATACGTCAATCACCAAGGAGGAACAAGAAGCTCAGCCGCCGCACGGGAGGTCGCTCACATCCTTCAGTGGGCAGAGCGACATGTACCGGCCCTGTCGGCCATTTACATCCCGGGAGTGGCGAACTGGCAGGCGGACTATCTAAGTCGCCAGATGCTGGACCCAGGAGAATGGGAGTTGCATCCAGAGGTGTTCAGGCTACTGTGCCTGTGATGGGGCACACCAGACGTGGATCTTTTGGCCTCCTGTCTCAATCGAAAGGTGCCGAGATTCGTGTCCAGGACAAGAGATCCTTGGGCAGATGCGTCAGACGGTGGCTCCGTGGGATCAGTACCAGCTGATCTATGCCTTTCCTTTGCTGAAACTGTTACCACATCTGCTCCGCAGAGTGGAGGCCGGGGGGATTCCAGTAATACTGATTGCCCCAGATTGGCCCCAGCGTCCCTGGTACGCAGACCTAGTGCGCCTGGTGGCGGACACCCCATGGCGACTGCCGTTACGAGAGGACCTTTTTGTCTCAAGGTCCAAAACCCCCATCCTGCTTTACCATCGCTGGTTTTAACGGCATGGCTATTGAGAGCCAGGTGTTTAGGAACCGGGTTCTTTCAGACTCAGTGATTCCAACTATGTTGAGAGCACGGAAATCTTCTTCTCGGAAGATATATCATCTTACCTGGAAGGCCTACATCTCCATGTGTGAGGAGAAAGGTTGGCGTTCGTGTGCCTTTTCTATATCCAGGATCTTGTTGTTTCTACAGCAAGGAGTAGACCAGAAACTGGCTTTAAGCAACATTTAAGGGACACATATCAGCTTTGGCTTTTGAACCTGGTGTTATCAGCGCTTCAAAAAACATCATTTGAAGAGATCAGGGAGATCCCTCTGTTGACTCTTTCCCAGAAAGTGGTCTTTTTAGTGGCCATTACTCCGGCTAGGAGGGTTTTGGAGCTGGCGGCCTTGTCTTGCAAGTCACCCTATCTGGTTATCCACAAAGATAAGGTGGTGTTGCGTCTGCAACCTGCTTTTCTGCCGAAGGTGGTTTTGGCGTTCCACATCAATGAAGACATTGTGTTACCATCTTTGTGTCCTAAACCGACACATCCTAAAGAGGAGGCCCTTCATTCCCTGGACGTGGTTCGGGCTCTGATGGTGTATTTGTCTGCTACTATTCCCTTTTCGGAAGTCAGACTCCTTGTTTGTTTTGGTGGCTGGTCCGAAAAAAGGCATGGCGGTCTCGTCGGCCACCATTTCCAGGTGGGACAGATTGTAGTACAAGCCTACACCTTGAAGGGGCAGGCGCCCCCCCCCTTTCCGGTCACGGCCCACTCCACAAGGGCAATCGGAACATTTTGGGCCTTCCGACATCAAGCGTCTGTCGCTCAAGTGTGTAAAGCAGCGACTTGGTCGTCTGTTCACACCTTTACAAAATTCTACAAGGTAGATGTCAGTGCATCGGCTGATGCCTTTTTTGGCATCAAAGTTTTGCAGGCGGCCGTATAATTGCAATTACACTCACATTTTTTCCTGTTTTTTTGGTAAAAACACAGTACCTTAAGTAAATGCACTGTTGCATTTGTTACCGCAGTTCTGAGGCGGTTTGAAGGTAGTGATTTCCAGTTGAGGAGCACTCTGTTTTTTGTTTTTTTCGTGGGTAACAAAGTGTTTTAGTTCCCACACGCTGTTGTTTTTTGTGGGTAAAGTTATACTAGTTCCCACATGCCATGGTGGGTGAAGTTTTTATGCTGTTTTCCCACCCCTCGTTTTGGCACTGCTTGGGGACGTCCCAATGGTCTAAGAGAGGAGCTGTGTCAGTCGGTGAATATAGGAGAAAATAGGATTTTTTGTACTCACCGTAAAATCCTTTTCTCTGTAATTCACCGACTGACACAGCACCCGCCCCTCATATTTTTGTCTACGTTATACTGCTTGTTGACGTACTGAGGCTGCAGTAGCATGCGGTGGGGTTGTTACCTAAGGGACCGCCCCTTGGGCGGAACTAGAAAGTTCTAGTTTTATTATCACATGTTAACATGTAATGCCTAGTCTTCTCCTGAAGGTGGCATAACAACCCAATGGTCTAAGAGAGGAGCTGTGTCAGTCGGTGAATTACAGAGAATCGGTACAAAAAATCCTACAGAGAAAATATCAGGCATTTTTCTGTGAGTAAAAAAAATCCTATTTTTTGTAGCAGGGAGGTGTTCAATTTCCAAAAGCCTCTTCCCACTTTTTGTTCAGCTGGGCTTGAAACCTTGAAAATCACCACTTTGTGGTCTGAAATAACATTTTCTTTATGAATGCATGAAAATGGAACTAAACACTTAGCAGCAAATATGAAGTCAATTCTTGATCCAGCATCTTTACCTTGCCATGTAACTCTCTGTTAAGGGTATATTATTATTGAGGGCCATGAAAATATCTCTAAACTTGAAATCAGTTATCATTGCTTTCAAAAAGTTAGCTGATCTATCAGTCATTTTAACACCTGGACCATATCTATATGTGCCATTTAAAGTACAATTAAAATCACCTGCTACAAGCATTGGTTTAATATTTGTCATAAAGAGGTTCAAATCTTCAAACAGTTTAATACGGTCTCTTGTATCTGGAGATGCATATACATTTAGAAGATCCCACTTAATACCATCAATAGAGACAGAAACAAACAAAGCTCTCCCTGACACAAGTTCTTGTATATGATGAATTTTTGTTGGCCCATTAAAAAGAAAAGCAACTCCTGCACTTTTATTCTCATTTGAGCCTGACCACACAGAAGGGCCATGAGTCCAGTTTTTTGCAAAAGTCTTGTAATTGTTTATGTGTGGTATAGCACATTCTTGCGGGAAAAAAACACTTACATTAAAAGCCGCCAGAAAGGTAAACACAGTTATGCATCTTAGCTGACTTTTTATGCAGTGCACGTTAAAGGTTAAGCCTTCTAACACAGCCATGGTAAAATAAAGTAGGGATTCCTAAACCAGACTTACTCAGAAATCCATATTGCCCTCTGAAGGATCCATTCCCATCACTTTAGTCATTTGGTAGACTAAATCAGTTTTTAGGAAATCCTGCTTAGGAGATGCCAGGCTGACTGGATTTATAGTAATTTCATTATCAAATATTATATCGCCTGACATATTATCCACTGGAAAAGGGCTGAGCTCCACTTTCTCTGAATCTTTGCTAGCAGAGAACTTTACAATCTCTGCCCATGACTTCCCTTCAGCTTGTATATCCGCCCTTGCTCCTATAGCAGTTGGTGAACAAGTCCGTGTTTTCTTAGCTTTTGACTTTACAGCTTGTTATAAGTATTCACCCACAGGGTGCTTGCCTTCTTCCAAAGACTGCATTCCTTCCCTGGATCTTCCAAGCTGTTTTGTGGTAATTGTTAGGCATTTCCCCTTTCCCTTAGCTCCCTCTAATTATACAACCTCCATTTTTTCCAAGGCAGACTCTTCCTCCTCTGGTACAGAAAAATGGTGTGATGCTAATCCTTCTGCTTTGACAGATCCTCTTGCTTCAGAAATCTCAGAAGTTAATCCAGATGCAATTTTTTCCAAGTCATCATTAGAGGGCGCCGGACCAGCTGACTCTTCTTTCTTAGATGATGATACCCCCTCAGGATCAGCTGCAGCAGCCTGCCTTGGTTTCTCTGGGTTGTTACTATGTGGACAGTTTGAATAAACATGGCCAGGACAAAAGCAGAAATTGCATCTTTTTATTTTAGGACATACTAAAGTTTCATGCTCAAAAGAGTCACAATTTCTGCATCTATGTCTCTCTTTGTGTGGCCATACACATGGCATATGCAACAAAAACTGCCCATACCATAAAAAAAGAAGTCCCTATTATGCTTTTTAATTCTAAAACGAGCTGGGGGAAGAATGTGTTTTTTGAATCACACGAGATATTTCCTTTTGCCAATCCACAACCCAAACTGGTTAGTAATTTTATGTAAACATTTTACCTTATTACAAAATAGGGAAAGCCAGCTGGTAACGTCCTCCTGAGGTATATTCAAATTATAAATGTTTAACAGATTAACCTGTTTGCCAGGACTTTAGCAAAGATTTTATAATTCAGGTTTAGGAGTATTATAGGTCTCTAGTTCTTTAATTGGGCTCCATCGCCCTCTCTTGGAAGTAGAGTAACGACTCCTCTCCTTCAAGAATGTGGCAGCTCCTTGTACTGAAAATGTAAGGTCCTCAGTTACAGCCCCTCTTTCCCTTAGCTGGACTTTGATGGTCAATGGAAAAACTCTCTGTCCACACAGGTAATCATAGACACCATACACAGTATATGGTTGGTCACGAATACGGTGGTTTATTCCCTTCTGACAGAATATATGTCATTACAAAGAAAAGGCATTGTAGGGAAAGTCCCATGAACAACCAATCACATTCAAGGATTCATGTTATACAATTAATACTGATCTTGCAAAATATTCATAGTTCATAGTTTTTCTTCCCAGAGACAGACTCGTCATCACATTTTGTTGCAATGTCACAATTCTAAAGCCCCCTACACACGGTCAAACTTTTTCATGGATTCTGTCCGATCGGACAATGTTGTTGAAAAATCAGACCGTGTGTATGCACCATCGGACAGTGTACGTCGGATTGTCCGACGGACAAAGTCTTATCTCCTGCTGGAAAGATTTGCCGACAACACGGTCCGATCACACCAAATCCGATCGTGTGTACGGTTGTCCGTCCGGACAAAGTGCTACGCATGCTCACATCACATTACAAGACCAAAGCTATTGGCTACTAGCCTCTATGTAGTCCCGTCGTAGGCAACAAACGTCACCACGTTCAGAATGATCGGATTTTCCGACAACTTTGTCCGACCGTGTGTACGCAAAACCAACATCAGACAAAGTATGACGGACAGGATCCGACCGACCTGGTCCGCGGATTGTCCGACCGTGTGTATGGGGCTTAAGACTTAAAACTTATCACTAAACCTTATCACATTTGGCCGCAGTGGTCAAGCAGTATATATGTCCTGACATGTTTAATCTAAAAAGGCGTATCCTGTCTAACACCTCTTCTCAGCACTTCTTGCACAAGCTAACAAGCTAGATAAAGAAATAACTTTCTTGCAAAGAGCTTCTTGCAAAGTTAAAACTTAAAGAGTAACTCTACATTCCTTTGCAATAACCTTAAAGAGTGATCCCACATAAAAGTGATCCCACATTTCCTTACAATCCCTCCTTTGATCATAGGAGACTATAAAAAGTCTCTGCAGATCACTCACTGTACCACTTATGTCCTGAGTAGAACATGGTCGTGGCTGTTTCAGACCTATCAATTGGGTTCTTTAATTTTGGTACTTTACTTATCAGACAGAACACCAATTTGATTGTCACATAAATAGCATAAGAAGAAAAATTGTCCAGGTGCTGCATTTTGGCTCACGGGAATGTTATGGCAAGAATGTTTTGAGCGGCTAAGGGGTTTTGTGGGAGGGGGAAATAGTGGCTGAGTCTCTTCTTGTGCAGTTATTGGAGGGGGCTCCTCCATTTCCTTTCCTGTCTCCTTCATCTGTGGGCTCTTTTTCAACCTTGACGCATGGATCCATTGCGGGCTTTGATCCATCAGTATTGCTGTCCTGGAGACCTTGAGGACTTCAAATGGACCTTGGAAGATGGGGCCTGGTTGTTTGCAGACTGCAAGTTGTTTGATCAGTACTTTATCCCCCAGGACAAAAGGATGTGTTGGTTCTGTGGAAAAAGGAGGAAAGGTGACGGCAACCTTGTCATAAGTTTCAGCAAGGCTACTTACCAGATATTTCACGTGCTCTTCCTGTAAGGAATATAAGTTAGATTCCTCGCCTATCTTAGGGGCTCTTTGAGCAGGTTTTCCCATGAGAATCTCAAAGGGGGTGGTCCTTATCTGGAAGAGTACCCCGGGCAGAAAATGAAGCCAGTTCTTCATGGTACCTTGTGTGGCCTTTCTCAATTTGTCTTTAATGTTTCTATTCATTCATAGGGGATGTGGAGCTTCCATTGTATCCCCAGAACTCTCACTAACACTTTGGTAAGTTTTGCTGTAAAAGCGGGCCCTTGGTCAGAGTATATGGTAGCTGGCAGACCAAACCTGCTAATCCAATGATTGACCAAACACCTGGTGGCTATCCCTGCGGTCTCTCCTGTTACTGGAATAACTTCTGGCCATGAGGAAAATTTGTCTATTATTACGCAATGATATGTGATATTACCTTTCTGTTTGGGCATGTGTGTAAAATCAATCTGGCCTAAGGGCGCTAGTAAGTGTCCAGGAAGGCCATACTTTGGTCCCTGAACATTATTCTGGGCACAAGTTAAGCAGGAATCAATTAGTTGTTCAATCAATAGGTGAGTGGAATTGGTGCAAAAATTCTGGTTATACATTTGCTGTAGGGGTTTCTTACCTATGTGTCCGGGGCCATGGAGATAAGATAAAAATCAAAGGAGCTACTGTTTCTGGAATACCTATAATCCCCTCCTTGTTTGATCACAAACCGTCTGGCTTGTGTGTCAAACCATGCGATTCCCAACAGGTAATGTCAGACAATTGAGCTTTTTTCTGTAGTAATGTGGCTAGGGCTAGAGAATTTGGGGAGGAAGAATCTGTAGAAAACAATTGGAGGGTTGTTTTTTTTTTATTGCCTCCTCTGCAGCAATTTTGGCTGCTCTGTCTGCTAAGTTGTTTCCCATAGTAGCATCAAATGTGTCATAGGAATGACCTTTTACTTTTATGAGGGTAAATGGAGTGTGCTTAATAAATCCTCTACCCAGGCTTGATCTGAGATTTGCTTATTATCTGCCGTCTTGAACCCGCATATCTACTGTCAGTGTAAATGTTTACTTTCTGTCCTTTGAATAACTGACAGGCACGTGTCATAGCATAGAGCTCTGCCTGCTGAGCTGAAGTCGCTGCTAGTGGTTTTGCTTCTAATATTACGTCTGGTAAAGTCACTACAGCATACAGTATCATCTCTTGGTCTAGAACAGCTGCCGTCAACAAAAACATTTAGGTAGTCGGGATCAGAGTTGGGTTGGTCAGTGAGTTCAGGTCTTGGTGAGGTGGAATGTAGCAGTTGTGTGGAGCAATCATGCTCTACTGGGATTTCTAAGGATGGAAGTCTGAGCAATGCATGTAGAAGTCTGACTGCAGGTGTTGTTTCAGAGCAAGATTTGACAGTGAGACCGTGTGTGTTGAGAAGGATGATCTCATAGCCACTGGAGCGTTGTGCTGTCATGTGCTGTGTAGAAATGTTTTGTAAAAGGTGCACTACAGTATGTGTTGTGTACAATGTAGTATCAGTTCCTAAAGTGATTTTGGATGCTTCTTCTACTGCCATAGCACAGGCAGCGACAGCTTGTAGGCAAGCTGGCATTCCTTGTACCTGAACGGGGAGTTTTTTGGATAGATAAGCCACGGGTCGGTAGTGGGTGCCATGCGCTTGGGCCAGCATGGCAGCCAGCGCAGGGCCCCTGACTATACAGTAAAGCACAAAAGATTTCTTATGATCTGGTAAACCGAGTGCAGGAGCACTGACCAAAGACTGTAATAAGGCATGAAAGGCCTGTGTCATTTCCTCAGTGTAAATCACCTGCTTGGGGGCAATGGCTGCAGTAGAGGGGCGCAAGATTGAATCATAAAAAGAACTATCTGGGATCCACTGCCTGCAGTAGACAATAGAGCCAAGAAAAGAAAGGAGCGCTGCTTTATCTTTGGGTGGGCCGAGACAGGTCAGTCTTGACTCTTTCCGGGGACACTTGCCTGGTCCCGCCTGAGATAATACATCCTAGGTATTCCACCCTCTCCCTGCACCACTGGATCTCTTTGCGAGACGCCAAGTGACCCTTAAGAGATAAGTGAGTCATCGGGCTTTCAGAGTCTTCTGCACACTGTGCCCCGCTCTCACTACATAACAGTAGGTCATCTACATATTGCAGGAGTACTGATCCTTGTGGGGGCACCCAGTCATCCAGGGTTATTTTTAACACCATGGAAAATGCTGCAGGACTGTCCACAAATCCCTGAGGAAGACGTGCCCAAGTCAGTTGGCCCGAGCCCCAGGCAAAGGCAAAGATCTTTTGGAAATCCTCGTGAACATCAATGCTAAAGAAAGCATTGGACAAGTCTAGTACCGTATATACAGTGGAGGAAGCAGGGATGTTTATAAAAATTCCCGTGATGTCTGAGACTAGTGGTGGAAGTGGTTGAATACATTTGTTCACCCCCCTCAAATCCTGTACTAGCCTCCACTCGCCGCTGGCTTTCTTTACTGGATGGGTGTATTCCAGGGACTGATAATGGGTTTTAGAATGCCTTTCTGCATGTATGTGGTGATCTGTGGTGCTATACCCTGTACTTTGTCAGCATGAAGGTGGTATTGTTTCTGAAAGTATGGTATGATATTTGGTTTGAAAGTAGGGACATAGGGAGTACATTTGGCATGTCCTACGTCTGTCTTGGACTTTTCCCATATCGGGTGAGTCTCTAATGGCGCCGGTATGGTCATAAAGTAAAACGTCAAATCTTTTCTTTTTGGCATAGTCAAGTCACATCTTGCTGATTTGGCAGTCATTCCCCCTTGTAGGTCAAATTTAATGCTTATCCCCAACAAAGACATGAGGTCCTTACCCATTAGACATAAGGGGCAGTCAGTGAGGATGGCAAATGTTTGTCTGGTTAAGGGTTTATCCTGCAAGTCTGACACTTGCAGTGGTTCTGTTTATTTGTGTGTGACATCTGTCCCATTTATTCCCATTGAGCAGCCCTTGGTACAATGGCGGGGGGGGCGCTAAACGCAGATATGGAAGAGTGGAAAACTGCGCTTGGTGTAGTGAAAATAACCCTAAAAGAAAAAAGCTGCAACTTATTGTGGGATATACACAAACAAACAATAAAAAGGAGAAGTTGCGCTAATGTGAATACTAATCTCAGTGTATTTTGAACTGAGTGTTAATAACCGGTATGACCCTTCAAATGAGAACTAAATATAAATTCTAAAGTGACACACAAAAATTTGAAAATTATGTGAAATCTAATAGTGAGTATATTAATCCCAATGTGGTTATCAAAGGACTAAAAACAAAACCAGAAAAGGAATCCTTATTTAAAAAGTCCCATATTATAGTCCATAAATTAAGCCTTCAAACTAAATCAAAAATCGCATTCCATCCAAAGAAGTCGAAGGCAGTGAGAGTGGTTACTTCCAACTTGCATATAAAGGCAACACTTCTATCATCCAAATAGTATGCTTACCAGAAGATAAGCAAAATTGCGCAGTTGGCTTATAGCCAGCCTGGGCCTTTTGATGAACCAGATTGCAGCAGCTTATTCGGTCACCACAAAAATTTGGCTCCGTATATTTGTTGTGAAAAGAAAATCAAAGACATAGCGTAATATTGCCACAACACTATACTTTTAAATAAAAACAAAATTGTCACTTAAAAAGTGAAAAAAGTTTAAAAAAGAAAAAAGAAGAAAAAGTATAAGCACCCAGTGATCAACTCAACGGCTATAGAGTGATCCAGCAAGAAACATCTCCATCTTCCAAATAGTAGGCTTACCAGATAATATGCCAAATATACACCAGTGATTGGGACAAACCGTTACTTGTGACCCAACACCACACAGAGGGGCTTCTTACCAGATATAAATCAATTATTGCATAATGAATCTCAGATAAGGGTTGCAGATGGTTTGTGCTGGAGATGAAAAACTGTTTGCTCCAAGTCTGCGACAGCGATCGATCCGTTTTCTCTTAAATACAGCAGTTCATATGCACCCATAAAGAGAGAAAATAGCAGACCATGGTGGGGTACCGTCTAACGTTTTATTTAAATAAATTTAAAATTGCACTTACAGAAATGCAGATAACATCAAGCATAAAAAATGCGCCGGCCGGCTACATAGAACAAACTCCCGTCTTCGTCGACGGCGTGGTGACGTCAGCTAAATGCAGATTCCCCTCTGAATCTTCCATGTTTGAGTCATGGGGTTGGACTGGGGCAGAAGCAAGTGTTGTTTTTTTGTCTAAGGAATGAGGCTTCTCTAATGGATGAGGGAACCGCTTTCTATATTCTTTCAATGCTTTTGACCATATTTTATAACATTCAGTCATATATTATTTATCATAAGGAAACGGTGGATAATTATACTGTTAATATGTTTTTCCAGAAGGGTTGAGTATAATGTGTTCCATAGTTTCCAGACACGAAATCTAAAGGAGTGGGAAAAATATGCCAAATATACACCAGTGATTGGGACAAACCGCTACTTGTGACCCAACACCACACAGAGGGGCTTCTTACCAGATATAAATCAATTATTGCATAATGAATCTCAGATAAGGGTTGCAGATGGTTTGTGCTGGAGATGAAAAACTGTTTGCTCCAAGTCTGCGACAGCGATCGATCCGTTTTCTCTTAAATACAGCAGTTCATATGCACCCATAAAGAGAGAAAATAGCAGACCATGGTGGGGTACTGTCTAACAGTTTTATTTAAATAAATTTAAAATTGCACTTACAGAAATGCAGATAACATCAAGCATAAAAAATGCGCCGGCCGGCTACATAGAACAAACTCCCGTCTTCGTCGACGGCGTGGTGACGTCAGCTAAATGCAGATTCCCCTCTGAATCTTCCATGTTTGAGTCATGGGGTTGGACAGGGGCAGAAGCAAGTGTTGTTTTTTTGTCTAAGGAATGAGGCTTCTCTAATGGATGAGGGAACCGCTTTCTATATTCTTTCAATGCTTTTGACCATATTTTATAACATTCAGTCATATATTATTTATCATAAGGAAACGGTGGATAATTATACTGTTAATATGTTTTTCCAGAAGGGTTGAGTATAATGTGTTCCATAGTTTCCAGACACGAAATCTAAAGGAGTGGGCTGATCCGGCTTACCTTCCGAACCTCCCTTTCCCGGCAGATTTCCCATGTTTACAATTCTTATACTTTATATTATAACTCTATTTATACACATCAGCTGCAGAACATACAGTCAATGACTTAGAGCAAACCACAAAAGTTTCACCCGTTCCATATTCAATAGTACTTCTGACACCTTTAACAGTTAAAGCTTCTTGACATTTTTATTTATATTTCAAATTTCTTGGCAAAGTGCCAACAGGTTTTAACAGTACTTTCAATTGCTGTAATACTAATGCCACAAACAATTCCCCACTATCTATTATGGTTGGTGAGATATTAGCATTGTTGGCAAAACGCCAAAATATCCACATTTTGCACCTGACTTCCCCTGCACAAGAGATGTCAGTGACAAAAGGAATTATTCACATAGCACGTTTTGATCAAAAGTCAGCCTCACCAATCCATGTATTACCCTAGAAAAATGTTATAATGTCCCTGATGTCACAATGTATCAAAGACCCTCCTGGAACACAAAACTATTATGTATATTAAACCTGGTAATAACCTCCGGGAATACTAGCAACCAAATAAGTATTTGATCCCTCATACACAAATAATAGGCCTGTTAAACACTCTGGGCAGCATCCTGCCAAAAACACTTAAACATTACAAACATTAAAATGATTTGGAGGTTTCTAATGACCAGTCCTTCTGGTTAAAAACAAGGTTTTCAACCTCCTATGGTATTAATACAATATCTGGGAGGTATCCCTGTCCCCTATATTTTGATACCTGGGATCCTGGCCCACCTAGACAGGTATCCCTATTTATGAGCGAGCTGCCTTACAATTCTCCTGGGATCCTGGCCAACCTAGTGAGGCATCCCTTTAATGTCCCTGTCTCTCAGGCAAGTTAATTTAATTAATTCATCAATTATGCCTTGAGATCTATAATGCTATAATGTGACGGGGTACAACATTGACAGAGTAAGCTGTTTAAAAATACTTTGAAAAAGTAATTTTAAAGAAAGCTTACCTGTTCAAATGTACCCCACTTCTGGTACCATCTGTAAGGTCCTCAGTTACAGCCCCTCTTTCCCTTAGCTGGACTTTGACGGTCAATGGAAAAACTCTCTGTCCGGACAGGTAATCATAGACACCATACACAGTATATGGTTGGTCACGAATACAGTGGTTTATTCCCTTCTGACAGAAAATATGTCATTACAAAGAAAAGGCGTTGTAGGGAAAGTCCCATGAACAACCAATCACATTCAAGCATTTATGTTATACAATTAATACTGATCTTGCAAAATATTCATAGTTCATAGTTTTTCTGCCCAGAGACAGACTCGTCATCACATTTTGTTGCATTGTCACAATTCTAAGACTTAAAACTTATCACTAAACCTTATCACATTTGGCCGCAGTGGTCAAGCAGTATATATGTCCTGACATGTTTAATCTAAAAAGGCGTATCCTGTCTAACACCTCTTCTCAGCACTTCTTGCACAAGCTAACAAGCTAGATAAAGAAATAACTTTATTGCAAAGAGCTTCTTGCAGAGTTACAACTTAAAGATTAACTCTACATTCCCTTGCAATAACCTTAAAGAGTGATCCCACATAAAAGTGATCCCACATTTCCTTACAGAAAACATTTGCTGAATAGATTTAGCAAGACACTTTTCACAATATCCTAAAGCTGCAAATAAAATTCAACAGGTAACCAATCCAGTCCAGGTACTTTACTTTTTTGAAAACTTTGAATGGTTCTTAAAAGCGTATTTTCAGTTAAATTCTCATTTAGGGACTATGCATCATCTTTGATTTAGAATCATAGTTGCATCCTTGAGTATGTCTTTCATTAAATCAGTGTCAATGTTTTTTGTGTCATATAGGTATTGATAAAAGGTACACATGTTTCCCTTTATGCCACCCCTGGAATTTTCCCCTCTATTTCTGTTATCATTTCCCTAGAAATTTAAATTTTCCTAAAGAAGTACTTGGTACATTTTTCATTCTATCTTCTATATGCTTTTAAAAATGACTTACTTTGCTTTTTTCTCTAGATATTTTTCAATGTTCTTTTTTGCTGTAGAAATATTATCAACTTCATCACAACCAGCACCGGGACACGTTATCCAGTGCCCAAGGCAGAGATGCCAAATTGCTTACCTCCCCTTCATTATGTACAAACTTATGAGGAGGAGAGAGAGAGAGCACAGCCTGCACCTCCTCCCAGCTCCTCTCCTTGCCACTTCCAGCGCTGAGCTGACAGAAGTAGTGATGCCGCTGTCACTACTCCTGTCAGCCTTATAGTAGAAGGAACTTGCGGCGTCTCTATCCCTACAATACACGTTGTGCCCAGGGCAGCCATCCCTTCTGCCCACCCTTTGTCCCAGCCCTGATCACAACCTATTTCTTTAAGTTTATACAAAGTTTGTAGCTGGGTATTTAGATTATCAAAATATTATTTTTTCTTTAGCCTTGTGAACCCCAACATTTATTTGTCCCTTTTACGTCATCCCACCAGGTCAGAATATCAGCAGCATGCAACTTTTCTGTCTGCCGCTCCCTAAATACTTTACTGAAATCCTTATACACTTCATCATCTTGTAGCAGGGAGGTGTTCAATTTCCAAAAGCCTCTTCCCACTTTTTGTTCAGCTGGGCTTGAAACCTTGAAAATCACCACTTTGTGGTCTGAAATAACATTCTCTTTATGAACGCATGAAAATGGCACTAAACACTTAGCAGCAAATATGAAGTCAATTCTTGATCCAGCATCTTATCCTTGCCATGTAACTCTCTCAGTTAAGGGTATATTATTATTGAGGGCCATGAAAATATCTCTAAACTTGAAATCAGTTATCATTGCTTTCAAAAGGTTAGCTGATCTTTCAGTCATTTTAACACCTGAACCATATCTATATGTGCCATTTAAAGTACAATTTAAATTCCCTGCTACAAGCGTTGGTATAATATTTGTCATAAAGAGGTTCAAATTTTCAAACAGTTTAATAAGGTCTTTTGTATCTGGAGTTGCATATACATTTAGGAGATCCCGCTTAATACCATCAATAGAGACAGAAACAAAAAAAACTCTCCCTGACACAAGTTCTTGTATATGATGAATTTTTGTTGGCCCTTTAAAAAGAATAGCAACTCCTGCACTTTTATTCTCATTTGAGCCTGACCACACAGAAGGGCCATGAGTCCAGTCTTTTGCAAAAGTCTCATAATTGCTCATTTGTAATATAGCACATTCTTGCGGGAAAAAAACACTTACATTAAAAGCCACCAGAAAGGTAAACACAGTTATGCATCTTAGCTGACTTTTTATGCAGTGCACGTTAAAGGTTAAGCCTTCTAACACAGCCATGGTAAAATAAAGTAGGGATTCCTAAACCAGACTTACTCAGAAATCCATATTGCCCTCTGAAGGATCCATTCCCATCACTTTAGTCATTTGGTAGACTAAATCAGTTTTTAGGAAATCCTGCTTAGGAGATGCCAGGCTGACTGGATTTATAGTAATTTCATTATCAAATATTATATCGCCTGACATATATTATCCACTGGAAAAGGGAAAAAGTATTGGAATGAATCTGGTCTCCAACCAAGATTCTCCAACGGGGGGAGCTGTCGGACTATTGCGGTACATCGAGTATTGGTAATATTGTGTTATACCAAGAGAAATACATGGATAAAATATAACAATTTATTATAATGGTTCTTCACACATTAGAGAGGTTAAACAACTTTCATAAAATTAGACAAATGTACAAAATTTCAACTAGTTTCGCTAAAAAAGCTTCATCAGGAAATATGTAATTTACATCTGTAAAAAAGACAGAGAACAAAAAGAGCATTTGTGAAGGAAGACCATTCAATATTTAGTTTCACATGAGCTGGAGAAGGTATATATAAATGTATAAATTGGGCTAATTCTTACCCCATTGAGAAGCCTCTGTGGAGACGAAGGCGCACCCCCCAGAGTGCCTTACGTGGCGACTGGGGAGGGTATATAAATCCAGCAGGTTGATTGAAAATATCTAGGGGTAATACAATAATTTATGACTGCCAGGGTGGGCCATAAAGGATAAAGATAATAGATATATCGCCTGGATGTGATCCGGTGCCCAGGTTGAGGTACCGTAGGTGTAGTGCCCGATTAGCAGTTGTGAGAAGGGAGTGAATAGGAAAAAATGGGGAGGGAAGGGGAAAAAAAAAAAAAAAAAAAGGGGGGGGGAGGTGAAATGGCGTGTGGGGACAGGGGTGTGGAAGGAGATGAGTACAATGATTGGGAGGGGGAGGGTATGGGGGTAAGGGGAGGGAAAAGGAAGGGGGATGGGAAAAGGGGGAAGGAGTGGAAGGAAATGAAACTGGGAAGAAGGGTGAGGGAAAAGGGTGGAAAAAAGTGTTGGAGGTGGGGAAGCGGGGGGAAGGGGGGAGGGGGAAAAAGAAATTGGGGTAGGGTGTGTGGTCTGGAGTGGGTAGGAGTGAAGGGGGGGAGGGAAAGGAAAAAATGTGGGGAAGGAAAAAAGGGGAAGGGGGGAGAGGACGGGGAGGGAAAGGGAGGAAAGGGGGAGTGAAGGGAGGAAGGGAAGAAGAGTGTGGTCAGATATTGAAGTGAGGAAGTGGGGGGCAGGTCAGTGCGGTGTTATTTGCAAAAGTGGGTATAATATAGGTCCTGAGAAAGACAAATTTCAAGGATAAGTGAAAAGAAGTGATAGGACTAAATTAGAATAATTAGTGAATGAGTGTGAGGAAAGGGTCTGTGAAAAAAAGTATCTAAACTGTGACGGAATCAGTGAGGGAATGGGACAGGGTTGGGGTGTAAGAGAATGTGAGAGAGTGATGGGTGCAAAGATAATACGTCTAGTCTGACAGTGATGAGAATGACGATGTCATGCAAGGGTGAGAGGTGAAAGGGATAACATGCTGATATTTACCTGGGGACCAATGGACCATGTTATCCATTGGTCCCCAGGTACTATATTATACCCACTTTTGCAAATAACACCGCACTGACCTGCCCCCCACTTCCTCACTTCAATATCTGACCACACTCTTCTTCCCTTCCTCCCTTCACTCCCCCTTTCCTCCCTTTCCCTCCCCGTCCTCTCCCCCCTTCCCCTTTTTTCCTTCCCCACATTTTTTCCTTTCCCTCCCCCCCTTCACTCCTACCCACTCCAGACCACACACCCTACCCCAATTTCTTTTTCCCCCCTCCCCCCTTCCCCCCGCTTCCCCACCTCCAACACTTTTTTCCACCCTTTTCCCTCACCCTTCTTCCCAGTTTCATTTCCTTCCACTCCTTCCCCCTTTTCCCATCCCCCTTCCTTTTCCCTCCCCTTACCCCCATACCCTCCCCCTCCCAATCATTGTACTCATCTCCTTCCACACCCCTGTCCCCACACGCCATTTCACCTCCCCCCCCCCTTTTTTTTTTTTTTTTTTTTCCCCTTCCCTCCCCATTTTTTCCTATTCACTCCCTTCTCACAACTGCTAATCGGGCACTACACCTACGGTACCTCAACCTGGGCACCGGATCACATCCAGGCGATATATCTATTATCTTTATCCTTTATGGCCCACCCTGGCAGTCATAAATTATTGTATTACCCCTAGATATTTTCAATCAACCTGCTGGATTTATATACCCTCCCCTGTCGCCACGTAAGGCACTCTGGGGGGTGCGCCTTCGTCTCCACAGAGGCTTCTCAATGGGGTAAGAATTAGCCCAATTTATACATTTATATATACCTTCTCCAGCTCATGTGAAACTAAATATTGAATGGTCTTCCTTCACAAATGCTCTTTTTGTTCTCTGTCTTTTTTGCAGATGTAAATTACATATTTCCTGATGAAGCTTTTTTAGCGAAACTAGTTGAAATTTTGTACATTTGTCTAATTTTATGAAAGTTGTTTAACCTCTCTAATGTGTGAAGAACCATTATAATAAATTGTTATATTTTATCCATGTATTTCTCTTGGTGTAACACAATATTACCAATACTCGATGTACCGCAATAGTCCGACAGCTCCCCCCGTTGGAGAATCTTGGTTGGAGACCAGATTCATTCCAATACTTTTTCTCTAGATTTCATACGGATGATGGTACACATTTACATGTAATTGCCTTGCTTATACTTGACAGTTAGGCCAAACCTTTTTCCAAATCCACTGGAAAAGGGCTGAGCTCCACTTTCTCTGAATCTTTGCTAGGAGAGAACTTTACAATCTATGCCCATGACTTCCCTTCAGCTTGTATATCCGCCCTTGCTCTTATAGCAGTTGGCAAACCAGTCCATGTTTTCTTAGCTTTTGACTTTACAGCTTGTTATGGGTATTCACCCACAGGGGCTTTCCTTTTTCTAAAGACTGCATTCCTTCCCTGGATCTTCCAAGTTGTTTTGTGGTAATTATTAGGCACTGCCCATTTCTCTTTGCTCCCTCTGATTATACAACCTCCATTTTTTCCAAGGCAGATTCTTCCTCCTCTGGTACAGAACAATGGTGTGATGCTAATCTTTCTGCTTTGACAGATCCTCTTGCTTCAGAAATCTCCGAAGTTGGGGAGGGCATGGACGTGCTGACGTAGTACGCGGCGCGGAGGGAGGGGTTTGAACCCGCAGGTTGATGAGAGCGGATGTGAGGCCGGGGAGAGCGCCGGACCGCCATGGAGTGTGAGAGACCTCGTGGACGAGTCCGTCACTCCCCGGGTAAGGACACCGCCGATGGATCAGCAGTACGATATCAGCAGGCAGGCTATGGTGCCCTTTTTTTTTTTTTTAAGAAACGCACATTGGTTTTGTGACTCATGATTAAATAGCCTGAAATGTTATAGCGGGACAATCTGCTTCAGTCCCTCTCCCCTCTTCCCCTCTTTTCTCTGGATCTCTTCTTTCTGAAGACTGTTTTTGTCTCATATTTTCTGCTTATGAAAAGAAAAAAATATATTATTTCCGAGCTGGTTCCTAAGTATTGGCAGTGTGAAAGTGGAGGAAACGCTTAAGAGGGAGGAAAAAGGAGAGAAAAGAGAAGGTTAAATTAAGCCCATATCAGCTGTGAATACCCTGTGGAGTGGTTTGTAGATCTCTCCCAAAGTACCACATGTAGACATAAGCACAGGCAATCTCAAACTTGGCCAAGACCATGTCACAGTAAGAGGCTTGGCGGGACAATATTCTTTGTAAAAAGAAGAATAAAGTGGTCCTATTCAGTTCTGGTGCATGAGGATTGGAGGGCCAAAAGATTGATAAGTGTGTGCATGGTCTCCAAGACTACACTATCAGATGGTAAAGCCATTTGCAGATGCAGGTTCCAGCAGGGGCTGATATAATATTCCTCAGTGGGCTAAGTGGATGCAGTTTTTTTTTTTTTTTTCTTTTTCTTTGTTTTTTCTTTTTTTTTTCTTCCCGTTTGCAACTGAAAATCGCACAAGGGCTTTAAAATATCTAGCCTGAGCTCCGGGTCGCATAAGGAAAAACATTCAAGGGTCCATGCCCACTATTTCTCTATGTTCCCTAAATAGGGGTTTCAGCACAGCTCACAATTCTCAGTACCTGTGGTAAAAGAAAAACAGCTGATAGAGGCTTTGCTGGACAAAGAGGGGTCTGAACGATAAAAAACTGGGTAAAAGGATAAGAGGCAACAAGAAGGACAATATGAGTAAAGATACAAGCAAACCGTCAAAGAAAGGAGCCTCAAAAATGCCGAAAGGCGATTTACAAGTACAATAAAACATTATCTCAGACAAGGTGCAAGCCCGACAACTGTGGTGGCGGACCCCTCTTTAAAGGTGAATATGGAAACGAGTAAGGGGGCAGAAAAGAGAACAGAAGGTATAGGCGATCAATCGAGAGCAGATTGCACAAATGAGAGCGAGATTGATATAAGCAGATCTGATGACCAGCAGGATGGAGCTCATTTACCCACTAAAATAGAAATGGAAGAGATGCTGTTGAGACTGGAAAACGCTATAAAAACAGAAATTAACTCCTTAAGAGAGGACATGGGCCATTTACTGACCAGGGTGGAGGCGATTGAAGGGAGAGCAGACAACATAGATCAAGAAATTATTGAATTAAAGACCCAATTTAAAAAGACTCAATTAAATCAGAGAGACACTCTATACAGGATCGAAGACCAAGAAAACAGAGACAGAAGACAAAACTTGAGAATACGAGCGATTCCGGAACATAGGGGGGAAGACCTGGAGAAAACAGTCAGGACCATATTTGGCCCGATTAGCGGAAAAGATGAAGCTCAGTTTCCCAAAATTGAAAGGGTGCACCGTGTAGGAAGGATGGAGCATGCCGAATCCAGTAGATTCCGGGACGTTATAATAAGATTTCACCACTTTAAAGACAAAGAGGATCTCTGGTTTAAAATCAGAGGAAAAACCCCCTTGAAATACGAGGACACTGAAATTCAGATTTATGCTGATTTATCCGCACAAACTTTAGAAAGACGAAGGCTCCAAAAACCTTTACTGGAGATCTTACGTAGAGAGAACATCAAATATAATTGGGGCTTTCCATCCTGCCTAATAGGCATTAAAGAAGGTCGCTCGGCCAGATTAAGATTCCCAGAGGAGTTGCAGGGTTTCTGCAAGAAACTAGAAATTCAAGTCCCGGATTTACCAGGCTGGACTGGGACAGGAGGTTTAGATGAAATAACTTAAAATTTTGTAGTGTTGGTGGGGGGGGGGGGGGGGGCGGGGGAGGAGGGGACATGAAGAAACAACTTTAAAGAAGATCATGCTAGATCAGCTTACTCGCTACCATACCCCTGAGAAATCTGGGGTATGGGTGAGTGAGGAAGGGTGGGGAAAAAAAATACCCCACCTCACCATAGTTCTAGAGTCAGAGGAAGGCCACGAGAAGATGGCCTCCACTGACTCAGAGACCCAGGATGGGGTCAGAGTGGGCAGGGAAGTAGGGGAGGGGGAGGGAGAGAGAGGGGGGTGGGGAAAGAGGGGAGGAAGGGGGGGATTTGGGAAGGGACAAGGAGGAAGGGAAAGGAGGGAGGGCAGTTGGGATGTCGGGGGGCAGGTAGGGGGGAAGGTTAGGAAACCCCATCGATACGTGTTGCTTAAAGGCTTTATAAAGAAAGAAACAGGGATATGGCGTTAGAAATTAATTTCCTCACTTACAATGTAAGAGGCCTGAATTCATCCGGTAAACGACACAAGGTCTTAGAGGAGGTTGCGAGATATAGGGCCAGTGTTGTTTTTCTACAGGAGACTCATCTGTCTCACACCTCAAATATCAAACTTTTTTCAAAATTATACCCAACTTGGTATTATGGTGACACAATCTCAAATAGAGCCAGGGGGGTGGCCATCGGGTTCGCCAGAGATACACACTTCAAGCTAGAAGACAGGAAGGTAGACATAGAGGGGAGGTATCTTTTCTTAAAGGGTTCCCTTTATGGGACAACATTCACCCTAGCCAATATATATGCCCCCAATATAAGGCCTATAAAATACCTGGAGGAGATATTAACAAAACTAAGGGCCTTTAAGAAGGGATATGTAATTTTAATGGGAGACTTAAACCTCACTATGGACCCTGGCCTAGATAGTACGTCCGGTGTGCAGGGGACAGGGAACGTACAGCTAAAATCTTTAAAAAAAATGTTAACCAGTGACCAATTGGTAGATATCTGGAGGGTCCAGCACCCACAAACAAGGGACTATACGTTCTTCTCCCCTGTACACGGGACGTACTCCCGACTTGATTATATACTCATTGATCATGGATTATTGGAGAGAGTTATTAAAACTAATATTGAAATAGTGTCATTGTCAGATCATGCCCCTGTTTCCATGAAACTAAAGGTACCAGAATTTAAGCAACCCTCGAGCGGGTGGAAGTTAAATGATGAATTACTACATGACAACGAGATACAGGAATACGTCAGAAAAGAACTTGAATGGTTCTTTCAAATTAACGATAATGGCGAAGTGCTGGGGTCGTATCTCTGGGACGCTCATAAGGCCTTCATAAGGGGGATTTTAATAGCTAAAGCGTCTTGGAAGAAAAAGGAAAGGATGAGAAAAGCTGAAGATTTGACGGCGGAAATTAATAAACTAGAACAAAAACATAAGACTGATCCGATCCACAACCAGGGAATATACCAAGAAATGGCAGGAAAGAGGGAGGAACTGAAAGAACTGGCAGAACAGGAGGCAAAACAGGTCTATAATAGGATCGCTAAAGAACGTTACTTATGGGGAAATAAACCAGGTAAATATCTAGCTAGAATGCTTCAAAAAAATAAATCCAAAAATTATATAGAAAAAATTCAAACAAAAAATGGAGAGATGAAATATGTATCTAAAGATATAGCCTCGTCTTTTAAGGAATACTATGCAGAATTATATTCTGTGGACCCCAAGGGCAATAAAAAGGGAGATAACAGCGAGAAAATAAATAATTTCCTGAGTGGGGCAGGGCTGGTCACTCTGGGATCCGAGGAGAGTGAGGCACTAGAAAGACCTATTACTGAGGACGAGATTCTGAGAGCATTAAATAATTCACCTCTGGGCAAGAGCCCGGGTCCCGATGGATTTACGGTGTCTTATTATAAAACCTTCAGAGAGATTCTGATCCCTAGATTACAGCGGTATATGAATGGCCTGGGGACGGATTTCGGTATGAGTGAGGCCTCCCTGTCGGCGACGATCACGGTGCTGCTGAAGGAGGGTAAGGATGGATCAGTGTGCTCAGGATATAGGCCCATTTCTTTGTTAAACTTTGATACGAAGCTATATGCTAAAATTTTGGCAGATCGCATAAAGGGGCACCTGGACACACTGATCCATCCGGACCAAGTGGGATTCATACCGGGAAGAGAGGGCAGAGATAATGGCGTTCGGACCCTACTTGCCTTGCAGAGGATGAGGGATACACAAACCCCCAGTCTACTACTGTCTATAGACGCAGAAAAAGCGTTCAACAGGGTAGACTCCGGTTCCTGTTTAAAACACTAGAGACCATGGGGTTTGGCCCTAAAATTATTCAGAAAAATAAAGTATTATATAACCATCCAAAAGCTAATATAAAAGTAAATGGGATTGTCTCTTCCCTCTTCGAAATGTGCAACGGGACCAGACAGGGTTGCCCCCTGTCCCCTCTCTCCCCTTTTGGCTCCTTTTTGTTTTGTCTTGTTTTATTTTATGTAGGTTCCCCTCAGAAGTCATTGCCCATTCTCTTAAAAACTATACTCGAATATGGAAAAATATCTAACTTTAGAATCAATTCTTCCAAGACGTTTATACTAGATGAAATTAAAGGAAAAAACAAATAAAATATTTGGGAATTGATCTGGCTGACACTATAGGAAAAATTTATGACCAAGCCTCTGTCGTGGCTAGGTCGGATAAATGCCATAAAAATTATGATATTGCCCATCATAACATATAAGTTCCAGATGCTCCCAATTCCTCTTCCAGATCAGTACTTGAGGAAACTTAAAGCCCTGATTATGAACTTGGTGTGGAAACACAAGAGCCATAGAACTTCACTACAAATTCTAAAACAAGATAAAAGCCAGGGTGGCTTAGCGGTTCCAGATATTGAGAATTATTACTATGCGATAGTCTTACTTAGAATCCCAGAATGGGTGAAAGAGCACAGGAATAAGAGATGGGTGAAAATGGAAGAAACACTTAGTGAAGCACAGTTGGGGAAGATCCTATGGAATCCTCCAAAGTTTAGAGCACTAGGAGAAAAAACACACATAATTACACGGAATACACTTAAAATTTGGGATAGGATATATAAAATTTTCAATAGAAATTATAATTCACCTCTAATTGCACTTAAAGAGAATGAACTCTTCCCTCCAGGGAGAAAAGAGATGGGTGGAGATTGGATTATAAACGATAATACACGTTTAGGGGAAGTAATAAGTAAGGGTAAAATTTTGACACTTCAGGATATACAAAAAAAATATGAAATGATCACGATTGACGGATGGCGGTATCTCCAGTTAGGGCACTTTGTGAAGTCGTTACCCCTCCCTTTAAGGGATGCGGACGACTTGACAAGGCTGGAACGTATATTCACAGCAGAAAATACTAAAAAAATAATATCAAAAATTTACAAATTGCTACTGGAGAAAGACAGACAGGAGATACCGCCATTCCTCAAAAAATGGGAGAGAGAGTTAGGGGTATAAATAGACACATGCACGGTTAAGAAAATATTAAAATTGGCCCATAGTTCTGCGGTAGATATAAAGACCGCTGAAACAAACTACAAGTGTATGGTCGGATGGTATGTGTCTCTGGATAAATTAAACAAATTCCAGCAGGGAACATCGGCAAACTGCTGGCGGGGTTGCAAACAAAGAGGGACCATGGGCCACTTGTGGTGGGATTGTCAAAAAATAAAAAAATATTGGGACTCTATTTTAAAATACATTAAGGAAATAACAAACGTAGAAGTAAAAAATGACCCTTGGGTCGTATTGATGCATGCCACCTCGGGAGGAGCCAGGCAATATAAAGGCTCACTGATTCCTCATTTGCTAAACGCTGCGAAATGGGTGATCCCAAGGAGGTGGAAGGACCAGGACAGCCCTCCTTTGTGGGAATGGGTGGATGCGGTGGAAAGTACATATATAAAAGAGTGCCTAAAAAACAGCTTAGAGGAGGATAGGGAGGGAACGAAGGAGAAATGGGAGAGCTGGAAAAAATTTAAGAAAACCTGGAGTTACGCAGAGGGCTTGAGGATTTAGTTGCAGAAGTTTGAAAGGAAAAGTAAGTATAGCATATTCAGTTCCCTGAAAATTTAAAAAAAGGATAAGCAAGGAAGAGAATGGAATTAATTAAAAAAAAAAACACAGTATCGAAGGAGTGGGGAAGGGGGGTGGGAGGAGGGAAATAGAATATAGTTTGGCTTAGAAATGCACACCCAAGGAAGGGGAATACAGGGGAGAGGAGGTAGAGCAAGCTGATGAATTTCTTGTTGTGCCCACCTTGTTTTAGCCACCTGTGATGGTTCACCCCCATATGTGTGTGTGTATAGTATTAAACTAAGAAGAGGAAAAGAGAAGGGAAAAAAGAAGGGAAAAAAAAGCACAACCCTTAAAAGGGAAAATGTTAAGCATATAACAAACCACAATGATGTTAAGACAATATGGGACTGAGATGAGCGCGTAACTGACTAAGTCCTACAAAAGTTTTATCTGAAGTGGAAAAAAAAAAAAAAAAAAAAGAAATCTCAGAATTTAATCCAGATGCAATTTATTCCAAGTCATCATTAGAGGGCGCCGGACCAGCTGACTCTTCTTTCTTAGATGATGATACCCCCTCAGGATCAGCTGCAGCAGCCTGCCTTGGTTTCTCTGGGTTGTTACGATGTGGACAGTTTGAATAAACATGGCCAGGACTAGGGATGAGCCGAACACCCCGGGTTCGGTTCGCACCAGAACCCGCGAACAGACCTAAAGTCCGTGCGAGCATTAGAACCCTATTAATTACAATGGACGCGAATGTTCGAAATCAAAAGTGCTAATTTTAAAGGCTAATAGGCATTTTATTGTCATAAAAAAGTGTTTGGGGACCTGGGTCCTGCCCCAGGGGACATGTATCAATGCAAATTGTTTTTTAAAAAACGGCTGTTTTTTCAGGAGCAGTGATTTTAATAATGCTTAAAGTGAAACAATAAAAGTGTAATATTCCTTTAACCACTTGACCACTGGGCACTTAAACACCCTTAATAACCAGACCAATTTTCAGCTTTCAGTGCTCTCACACTTTGAATGACAATTACTCAGTCATACAACACTGTACCGATATGAAATTTTTGTCCTTTTTTTCACACAAATAGAGATTTCTTTTGGTGGTATTTAATCACCTCTGGGTTTTTTATTTTTTGCGCTATAAAAGAAAAAAGACTGAAAATTCCATAAAAAAATATATTTTTCTTTGTTTCGGTTATAAAATTTAGCAAATTTGTAATTTTTTCTTGATAAATTTTGGCCAAAATTTATACTGCTACATATCTTTGGTAAAAATAAGTACAAATTGGGGTATATTATTTGGTCTTTGTGAAAGTTTTAGAGTCCACAAGCTATGGTGCCAATATCTGAAAATGGATCACACCTGAAGTACTGACGGCCTATCTTTGAGTCCCTAACATGGCAGGAAAGTACAAATACCCCCAAATGACCCCTTTTTGGAAAGAAGACATTCCAAGGTGTTTAGAAAGAGGCATGGTGAGTTTTTTGAAGTTGTCATTTTTTCCCACAATTCTTTGAAAAAGCAAGATTTTTTTTTCTTTTTCACAAAATTGTCATATTAGCAGGTTATTTCTCACACACAGCATATGCATAGCACAAATTACACCCCAAAACACATTCTACTATTACTCCTGAGTATGGCGATATCACATGTGTGAGACTTTTACACAGTGTGGCCACATACAGAGGCCCAACATGCAGGGAGCACCATCAGGTGTTCTGGAGCACCCAGGACAAGTCTGACATTTCTCTCCTACATGTAAAAATCATAATTTATTCTCTAGAAAATTACATAGAACCCCAAAACATTATATATGTTTTTTTAGCAAAGACCCTAGAAAATACAATGGCGGTCGTTGCAACTTTTTATCTAGCACGGTACTTGCGCAGCAATTTTTTTCGAACGCGTTTTTTTTTGGAAAAAAAAAATGTTTTGTGCTTTACAAAAAACAAAACCGTGAATTTAGCCCAATGTTTTTGTATAATGTGAAAGATGAAGTTACGCCGAGTAAATAGATACCTAACATGTCACACTTCAAAATTGCACACGCTCGTGGAATGGCGCCAAACTTCGCTACTTAAAAATCCCAATAGGCGACGCTTTTACATTTTTTACTGGTTACATGTTTTGAGTTACAGAGAAGGTCTAGGGTCAAAAGTATTGTTCTCGCTATAACGTTCGCAGCAATACCTCACATGTGTGGTTTGAACACCGGTTTCATATGTGGGCGGGACTTATGTATGCGTTCGCTTCTGCATGCGAACACACGGGGACAGGGATGCTTTAAAAAAAAAAAAAAAAAAATGTTATTGTTCATTTTACTTTATTTATTTTAGTTTGACACTTTTTTCCCCCAAAAAATTTTTTTGATCACTTTTTTATTCCTAATACAAGGAATGTAAACATCCCTTGTAATAGAAATATGGCATGACAGGTCCTCTTTACAGTGAGATATGGGGTCAATAAGACCCCACATCTCACCTCTAGGCTGGAAAGCCTGAAATAAAAAAAAAAAGATCCTGGCTTCGATCGCAGCGAGTATCGGAGGGTGTATGGCTGGGTATCGCAGGGTGTATGGCTGGGTATCGCAGGGTGTATGGCTGGGTATGGCAGGGGGTATCGCAGGGTATGGCAGGGGGTATCGCAGAGTATGGCAGGGGTATCGCAGGGGGTATCGCAGAGTATGGCAGGGGGTATGGCAGGGGGTATTGCAGAGTATCGCAGGGGGTATCGCAGGGGGTATGGCAGAGTATGGCAGAGTATGGCAGGGGGTATGGCAGAGTATGGCAGGGGGTATTGCAGGGGGTATCGCAGAGTATGGCAGGGGGTATCGCAGAGTATGGCAGGGGGTATCGCAGAGTATGGCAGGGGTATCGCAGGGGGTATCGCAGAGTATGGCAGGGGGTATCGCAGAGTATGGCAGGGGGTATCGCAGGGGGTAATGCAGAGTATGGCAGGGGGTATCGCAGGGGGTATGGCAGAGTATGGCAGGGGGTATGGCAGAGTATGGCAGGGGGTATGGCAGAGTATGACAGAGTATGGCAGGGGGTATGGCAGAGTATGGCAGGGGGTATGACAGAGTATGGCAGGGGGGTATCGCAGAGTATGGCAGGGGGTATGGCAGGGGGTATGGCTGGGTACTGCTGGTTATCTATCCATCCATGCTCAGCCATCCCTCCATACCCTGCAATACACTGCAGGCTATTGCTGTGTATTGCAGGGTATGGAGGGATGGCTGAGTATGGATGGATGGATTGGTGGTGACTGCAGAGCAGGCTGTGGGCACTACAGATCCCGCTCACAGCACTGCTGCCACCGATCCCTCCCCCTCTCCTCTCACACTGTACCGAACGGTACAGAGAGAGGAACCGGCGTCATGATATTTCCTTTTGCCAATCCACAACCCAAAACTGTTAGTAATTTTATGTAAACATTTTACCTTATCACAAAATAGGGAAAGCCAGCTGGTAATGTCCTCTGAGTTATATTCAAATTATAAATGTTTAACAGATTAACCTGTTTGCCAGGACTTTAGCAAAAGATTTTTATAATTCAGGTTTAGGAATATTTTAGATCTCTAGTTCTTTAATTGGGCTCCATCGCCCTCTCTTGGAAGTAGAGTAACAACTCCTCTCCTTCAAGAATGTGGCAGCTCCTTGTACCGAAAACATTTGCTGGATAGATTTAGAAAGTCACTTTTCACAATATCCTAAAGCTGCAAATACAATTCAACAGGTAACCCATCCAGTCCAGGTACTTTACTTTTTTGAAAACTTTGAATGGTTCTTAAAAGCTAATTTTTAAGTTAAATTCTCATTTAGGGTCTATGCATCATCTTTGGTTTAGAATCATAGTTGCATCCTTGAGTGTGTCTTTCATTAAATCAGTGTCAAAGTTTTTTGTGTCAAATAGGTATTGATAAAAGGTACACGTTTCCCTTTATGCCACCCCTGGAATTCTCCCCTCTATGTTTGTTATCATTTCCCTAGAAATTAAAATTTTCCTAAAGAAGTACTTGGTACATTTTTCATTCTTTCCTAAATGTTTTACACAGCTTTTAAAAATGACTTACTTTGCTTTTTTCTCTAGATATTTTTTAATGTTCTTTTTTGCTGTAGAAATATTATCAACTACATCACAACCAGCATCGGGACAGGTTATCCAGTGCCCAGGGCAGAGATGCCAAATTGCGTACCCCCCTTCATTATGTGCAAACTTATGAGGAGAGGGAGAGAGAGAGCACAGCCATCACCTCCTCCCAGCTCTCTCCTCCTCTCCTTGCCACTTCCAGCACTGAGCTGACAGAAGTAGTGATGACCCTGTCACTTACTCCTATCAGCCTTATAGTAGAAGGAACTTGCAGCGTCTCTATCCCTACAATACACGTTGTGCCCCAGTGCAGCTATCCCTTCTGCCCACCCCTTGTCCCAACCTGATCACAAAACCTATTCCTTTAAGTTTATACAAAGTTTGTAGCTGGGTATATAGACTATCAAAATATTATTTTTTCTTTAGCCTTGTGAACCTCAACATTTAATTGTCCCTTTTACTTCATCACCAGGTCAGGAATATCAGCAGCATGCAACTTTTCTGTCTGCCACTCCCTAAATACTTTACTGAAATCCTTATACACTTCATCATCTTGTAGCCGGGAGGTGTTCAATTTCCAAAAGCCTCTTCCCACTTTTTGTTCAGCTGGGCTTGAAAACCTTGAAAATCACCACTTTGTGGTCTGAAATAACATTCTCTTTATGAAACGCATGAAAATGGCACTAAACACTTAGCAGCAAATATGAAGTTAATTCTTGATCCAGCATCTTTACCTTGCATGTAACTCTCTCAGTTAAGGGTATATTATTATTGAGGGCCATGATTAACCACTTGCCGACCGCCCCATGTAGATATACGTCGGCAGACTGGCACGTACAGGCCGAACCACGTACCTGTACGTGCCATTCTTCAGGGGTTGGGGGGTCCGATCGGACCCCCCTCCGCCGGCGGGGACGGTCGGCATCGCTTCAGGAGCGATCCGGGACGAGGGGACGGCCAGTGGTTTCTGGCCACCCCCTCGCGATCGCTCCTGGCGAATGAAAAGCTTCCCCTTCCTGTCTATTGTATAGACAGGAAGGCGGAAGTGATGTCACGCTCGGTGCGCCGGTCTATGTGACCGGACCGCCGAGCAGAGAAGATGTCAAGGTTAGTGCACAAACAGTACACTGACACCAGTACACATAGGCACACAATCCACCCCCCTGTCACCCCCAGATCACCCCCCAGATCACCCCCGCCCCCCCCCGTCCCAGTGTCACTAATTGCAGTGATCATTTATTTACTGATCACTGCATTTAGTGTCAGTGTGACTGTAATAACTGTCAGGGCAGTTAGTTTTAGGTCCTAGGTAGCCCCCCCCCCCCCCTAATAAAGGTTTAACCCCCTGATTGCCCCTAGTTAACCCCTTCACCCCCTTTTGCCAGTGTCACTAAGCGATCGTTTTTCTGATCGCTGCATTGTGTCGCTAGGTAACCATTTTTTTTTTTATTTTAACCGCCATGTTTTATATAGGTTCATAAATAGTTTTATAGGTCAGGTACCCCCATATTACAACCTAAATAAAGGTTTTAACCCCCTGATTGCCCCTAGAGTTAACCCTTTCACCAGTAATCACCGTATAACTGTCACTGGTGACGCTGGTTAGCCAGTTAGTTATTTCGTTATTTAGGTTCCCCGTCAGGTTTTTATATAGCGTCAGGTACCCCCATATATTACCTAATAAAGGTTTAACCCCTGATTGCCCCTAGTTAACCCTTTCACCCCCTTTTGCCAGTGTCACTAAGCGATCGTTTTTCTGATCGCTGCATTAGTGTCGCTAGGTAACCAGTTTTTTTTTAGGTTAACCGCCATGTTTATATAGGTTCATAAATAGGTTTATAGGTCAGGTACCCCCATATTACAACCTAAATAAAGGTTTTAACCCCCTGATTGCCCCTAGAGTTAACCCTTTCACCAGTGATCACCGTATAAAATGTCACTGGTGACGCTGGTTAGCCAGTTAGTTATTTCGTTATTTAGGTTCCCCGTCAGGTTTTTATATAGCGTCAGGTACCCCCATATATTACCTAATAAAGGTTTAACCCCCTGATTGCCCCTAGTTAACCCTTTCACCCCCTTTTGCCAGTGTCACTAAGCGATCGTTTTTCTGATCGCTGCATTAGTGTCGCTAGGTAACCAGTTTTTTTTTGTATTACTGTTACGGGTGACGCTGGTTAGTTAGCTTGTTTTTTATACTGTCAGGGCACCCGCCATTTATTACCCAATAACGGTTTAACCCCCTGATCGCCCGGCGGGTGATATCAATTAGGTTTTAGGGTCAAATAAGGTCTGCGTCGCCCCAGGTTAGTGCCAGTACCGCAAACACCCACGCGCAAAGCATACACCTCCCTTAGTGGTATAGTATCTGAACAGATCAATATCTGATCTGATCAGATCTATACTAGCGTCCCAGCAGTTTAGGGTTCCAAAAAAACGCATTGTTAGCGGGATCAGCCCAGATACCTGCTAGCACCTGCGTTTTCCCCCTCCGCCCAGCCCAGCCCACCCAAGTGCAGTATCGATCGATCACTGTCACTTACAAAACAATAAGCACACATAACTGCAGCGTTCGCAGAGTCAGGCCTGATCCCTGCGATCGCTAACATTTTTTTTGTGGTAGCGTTTTGATTCAGTCGCTAACAGTCAGGAGCTTTTTTACCTGTGAATCTCAAAAAAAAAAAAAAAAAACAAAAATAGTTGTCGTTTTATTGTTCTCTCTCTCTCTCTATTGTTGCTCTTTTTTTACTCCATTCTATTCTGCAATGTTTTATTATGTTTTATCATGTTTTATCATGCTTGCTTTTCAGGTATGTAATTTTGTTTACTGTGTTTTAGTGTTAAGCATTTTTTTGTTTTCAGGTGCGCCATTCAGTTGCAGCGCGGATTTATTTATCTTGACAGCAACAGCGTTTTGCTCCCACGATACATAAAGCCGCGACTCCAACGCTGTAGGAGGTGATTTCACCACCACAGTTAAAAAAAAGAGCATATGTGCCGAAGCATGGGGGCAGCAGGGGGGGGGGAGGAGCGATTGGCTCCTAATGCCACGTACATACGGTCGAAATTCCGACCGTGTGTACACGGCATAACTTTTGCGGGAGGATGCCCCCATGCATCGGCATATATAAATGGTGCATGTATGCCCATCATTAGAAGTGGGTGGATGAAGGGAGGTATTCTAATGGTGGGCATACCCACCAATCAATCTCTTTTTTTCGTTCAGCCAAGAGGCTGCATGAAAAAAAAAAAAGATTACAATATATGTCCAGTATGTTGCTGGACTTTGAATGGTTATACCAGAATGATGCCTGCAGGTTTAGGTATCATCTTGGTATCATTCTTTTCAGCCAGTGATCGGCTTTCATGTAAAAGCAATTCTAGCGGGTAATTAGCCTCTAGACTGCTTTTACAAGCAGTAGGAGGGAATGTCCCCCCTCCCGGATATAAACCGCGCCATTGGGAAATTGGGAAAGCATTTTATCACACCAATCTTGGTGTGGTCAGATGCTTTGAGGGCAGAGGAAAGATCTAGGGTCTAATAGACCCCAATTTTTTCAAAAAAAGAGTACCTGTCACTGCCTATTGCTATCATAGGGGATATTTACATTCCCTGAGATAACAATAAAAATCATAACAAAGAAAAAAAATGGAAGGAACAGTTTAAAAATAGAATAAAAAATCAAAAAAAATAAAAAAAAAAAAAAAAAAAAAAAAAAAAAAGCACCCCTGCCCCCCCTTCTCTTGCGCAAAGGCGTACACAAGCGTTGGTCTGGCGTCATATGTAAACAGCAATTGCAGCATGCATGTGAGGTATCACCGCGAAGGTCAGATCGAGGGCAGTAATTTTAGCAGTAGACCTCCTCCGTGAATCTAATGTGGTATCATGTAAAGGCTTTTAAAGGCTTTTAAAAATGTATGTAGTTTGTCGCCACTGCGTGTTTGTGCGCAATTTTAAAGCATGTCGTGTTTGGTATCCATGTACTCGGCCTAAGATCATATTTTTTATTTCATCAAAAATTTGAGCAATATAGTGTGTTTTAGTGCATTAAAATAAAAAAAAGTGTATTTTTTCCACAAAAAATGCGTTTGAAAAATCGCTGCGCAAATACTGTGTGGAAAAAAAAAATGCAACACCCACCATTTTAATCTGTAGGGCCTTTGCTTTAACAATATATATAGTGTTTGGGGGTTCAACGTAATTTTCTTGCAAAAAAAAAATATGTTTTCATGTAAACAAAAAGTGTCAGAAAGGGCTTTGTCTTCAAGTGGTTAGAAGAGTGGGTGACGTGTGACATAGGCTTCTAAATGTTGTGCATAAAATGCCAGGACAGTTCAAACCCCCCCCAAATGACCCCATTTTGGAAAGTAGACACCCCAAGCTATTTGCTGAGAGCAATGTTGAGCCCATTAAATATTTTTTTTTTTTGTCCCAAGAGATTGAATAATGAAAAAAAAAAAAAATATATATATTTTTTTTACAAAAAGTTGTCACTAAATGATATATTGCTCAAACATGTCATGGGCATATGTGGAAATACACCCCAAAATACATTCTGTTGCTTCTCCTGAGTACGGGGATACCACATGTGTGGGACTTTTTGGGAGCCTAGCTGCGTACGGAACCCCAAAAACCAAGCACCGCCTTCAGGCTTTCTAAGGGAGTAATTTTTTTATTTCACTTCTCACTGCCAATCACAGTTTCGGAGGCCATGGAATGCCCAGATGGCATAAAACCCCCCAAAATGACCCCATTTTGGAAAGTAGACACCCCAAGCTATTTGCTGAGAGGTATTGTGAGTATTTTGCAGATGTCGCTTTTTGTCACAAAGTTTTGAAAATTGAAAAAAAAGAAAAAAAAAATTTTTTTTTCTTTACTTTCTACATTTTCAAAAACAAATGAGAGCTGTAAAATACTCACCATGCCTCTCAACAAATAGCTTGGGGTGTCTACTTTCCAAAATGGGGTCATTTGGGGGGGTTTTGTGCTATTTTGGCATTTTATGGCCTTCGAAACTGTGATAGGTAGTGAGGAGTGAAATCAAAAATTTGCACCCTTAGAAATCCTGAAGGCGGTGCTTGGGTTTCGGGGCCCCGTACGCGGCTAGGCTCCCAAAAAGTCCCACACATGTGGTATCCCCATACTCAGGAGAAGCAGCAAAATGTATTTTGGGGTGCAATTCCACATATAACTATGGCATGTGTGAGCAATATATCATTTAGTGACAACTTTTTGAAGAAAAAAAAAAATTATTTTTTATTTTTGTCTTTATTCAATCACTTGGGACTAAAAAAAAAAATATTCAATGGGCTCAACATGCCTCTCAGCAAATAGCTTGGGGTGTCTACTTTCCAAAATGGGGTCATTTGGGGGGGTTTTGTACTTCTCTGCCATTTTAGCACCTCAAGAAATGAAATAGGCAGTCATAAATTAAAAGCGGTGTAAATTCCAGAAAATGTACTCTAGTTTGTAGACGCTATAACTTTTGCGCAAACCAATAAATATACGCTTATTGGCATTTTTTTTTTTTTTACTAAAGACATGTGGCTGAATACATTTTGGCCCAAATGTTTGACTAAAATTGAGTTTTTATTAGATTTTTCTTATAACAAAAATTAGAAAATCTCTTTTTTTTTCAAAATTTTCGCTCTTTTTCCGTTTATATCGCAAAAAATAAAAATCACAGAGGCAATCAAATACCATCAAAAGAAAGCTCTATTTGTGGGAAGAAAAGGACGCAAATTTCGTTTCGTTACAAAATTGCATGACCGCACAATTACCAGTTAAAGTAGTGCAGTGCGAAATTGAAAAAAGACCTCTGGTCCTTAAGCTGACAATTGGTCCGGGGCTGAAGTGGTTAAATGCATTAATTGCTGTAAAAATGACAATGGTCCCAAAAATGCCCGATAATGTCGCAGTCACAAAAAAAATCGCAGATCTCCGCCATTACTAATAAAAAAAAATTATTAATAAAAATGCTATAAAACTATCCCCTATCTTGTAAACGCTATAACTTCTGCGCAAACCGATCAATAATCGCTTATTGCGATTTTTTTTTTTACCAAAAATTTGTAGAAGAATACGTATCGGCCTAAACTGAGGAAAAAAAATGTTTTTTTTTATATTTTTTGGGGATATTTATTATAGCAAAAAATAAAAAATAATGCATTTTTTTCAAAATTGTCGCTCTGTTTTTGTTTATAGCGCAAAAAATAAAAACCGCAGGGGCGATCAAATACCACCAAAAGAAAGCTCTATTTGTGGGAAAAAAAGGACGTCAATTTTGTTTGGGAGCCACGTCGCACGACCGCGCACGACCGCGCAATTGTCAGTTAAAGCGACGCAGTGCCGAATCGCAAAAAGGGGCCTGGTCCTTTGGCTGCAAATTGGTCCGGTCTGAAAGTGGTTAAAATCACCTGCTACAAGCATTGGTTTAATATTTGTCATAAAGAGGTTCAAATCGTCAAACAGTTTAATATGGTCTCTTGTATCTGGAGATGCATATACATTTAGAAGATCCCACTTAATACCATCAATAGAGACAGAAACAAACAAAGCTCTCCCTGACACAAGTTCTTGTATATGATGAATTTTTGTTGGCCCTTTAAAAAGAAAAGCAACTCCTGCACTTTTATTCTCATTTGAGCCTGACCACACAGAAGGGCCATGAGTCCAGTTTTTTGCAAAAGTCTCGTAATTGTTTGTGTGGTATAGCACATTCTTGCGGGGAAAAAACACTTACATTAAAAGCCGCCAGAAAGGTAAACAC
This sequence comes from Lithobates sylvaticus, assembly GCA_028564925.1. NCBI lineage: Eukaryota > Metazoa > Chordata > Amphibia > Anura > Ranidae > Lithobates > Lithobates sylvaticus. Next base: position 91,804,356 of record CM053026.1, read on the forward strand.
AGTTATGCATCTTAGCTGACTTTTTATGCAGTGCACGTTAAAGGTTAAGCCTTCTAACACAGCCATGGTAAAATAAAGTAGGGATTCCTAAACCAGACTTACTCAGAAATCCATATTGCCCTCTGAAGGATCCATTCCCATCACTTTAGTCATTTGGTAGACTAAATCAGTTTTTAGGAAATCCTGCTTAGGAGATGCCAGGCTGACTGGATTTATAGTAATTTCATTATCAAATATTATATCGCCTGACATATTATCCACTGGAAAAGGGCTGAGCTCCACTTTCTCTGAATCTTTGCTAGCAGAGAACTTTACAATCTCTGCCCATGACTTCCCTTCAGCTTGTATATCCGCCCTTGCTCCTATAGCAATTGGCAAACCAGTCTGTGTTTTCTTAGCTTTTGACTTTACAGCTTGTTATGGGTATTCACCCACAGGGGGCTTGCCTTTTTCCACAGACTGCGTTCCTTCCCTGGATCTTTCAAGTTGTTTTGTGGTAATTGTTAGGCATTGCCCCTTTCCCTTTGCTCCCTCTGATTATACAACCTCAATTTTTTCCAAGGAAGATTCTTCCTCCTCTGGTACAGAAAAATGGTGTGATGCTAATCTTTCTGCTTTGACAGATCCTCTTGCTTCAGAAATCTCTGAAGTTAACCCAGATGCAATTTTTTCAAAGTCATCATTAGAGGGCGCCGGACCAGCTGACTCTTCTTTCTTAGATGATGATGCCCCCTCAGGATCAGCTGCAGCAGCCTGCCTTGGTTTCTCTGGGTTGTTACGATGTGGACAGTTTGCATGGTCAGGACAAAAGCAAAAATTGCACCTTTTTTATTTTAGGACATACTAAAGTTTCATGCTCTAAAGAGTCACAATTTCTGCATCTATGTCTCTCTTTGTGTGGCCATACACATGGCATATGCAACAAAAACTGCCCATACCATAAAAAAAGAAGTCCCTATTATGCTATTCAATTCTAAAGCGAGCTGGGGGAAGAATGATTTTTTTGAATGACACAAGATATTTCCTTTTGCCAATCCTCAACCCAAACTGGTTAGTAATTTTATGTAAACATTTTTCCTTATCACAAAATAGGGAAAGCCAGCTGGTAACGTCCCCCTGAGGTATATTCAAATAATAAATGTTTAACAGATTAACCTGTTTGCCAGGACTTTAGCAAATATTTTATAATTCAGATTTAGGAGTATTATAGGTCTCTAGTTCTTTAATTGGGCTCCATCGCCCTCTCTTGGAAGTAGAGTAACGACTCCTCTCCTTTAAGAATGTGGCAGCTCCTTGTACCGAAAACTTTAGCTGAATAGATTTAGCAAGTCACTTTTCACAATATCCTAAAGCTGCAAATAAAATTCAATAGGTAACCCATCCAGTCCATGTACTTTACTTTTTTGAAAACTTTTAATGGTTCTTAAAAGCTAATTTTCAGTTAAATTCTCATTTAGGGACTATGCATCATCTTTGGTTTAGAATCCTAGTTGCATCCTTGAGTGTGTCTTTCATTAAATCAGTGTCAATGTTTTTTGTGTCATATAGGTATTGATAAAAGGTACACATGTCTCCCTTCATGCCACCCCTGAAATTCTCCCCTCTATTTCTGTTATCATTTCCCTAGAAATTTTAATTTTCCTAAAGAAGTACTTGGTACATTTTTCATTCTCTTCTATATGTTTTACACAGCTTTTAAAAATGACTTACTGTAGAAATATTATCAACTACATCACAACCAGCACCGGGACAGGTTATCCAGTGCCCAGGGCAGAGATGCCAAATTGCGTACCCCCCCTTCATTATGTGCAAACTTATGAGGAGGAGAGGGAAAGAGAGCACAGCCTGCACCTCCTCCCAGTTCTCTCCTCCTCTCCTTGCCACTTCCAGCGCTGAGCTGACAGAAGTAGTGATGCCGCTGTCACTACTCCTGTCAGCCTTATAGTAGAAGGAACTTGTGGTGTCTCTATCCCTACAATATACATTGTTCCCAGGGCAGCCATCCCTTCTGCCCACCCCTTGTCCCAGCCCTGATCACAACCTATTCCTTTAAGTTTATACAAAGTTTGTAGCTGGGTATTTAGATTATCAAAATATTAATTTTTCTTTAGCCTTGTGAACCCCAACATTTAATTGTCCCTTTTACGTCATCCCACCAGGTCAGAATATCAGCAGCATGCAACTTTTCTGTCTGCCACTCCCTAAATACTTTACTGAAATCCTTATACACTTCATCATCTTGTAGCAGGGAGGTGTTCAATTTCCAAAAGCCTCTTCCCACTTTTTGTTCAGCTGGGCTTGAAACCTTGAAAATCACCACTTTGTGGTCTGAAATAACATTTTCTTTATGAATGCATGAAAATGGCACTAAACACTTAGCAGCAAATATTAAGTCAATTCTTGATCCAGCATCTTTACCTTGCCATGTAACTCTCTCAGTTAAGGGTATATTATTATTGAGGGCCATGAAAATATCTCTAAAATTGAAATCAGTTATCATTGCTTTCAAAATGTTAGCTGATCTATCAGTCATTTTAACACCTGGACCATATCTATATGTGCCATTTAAAGTACAATTAAAATCACCTGCTACAAGCGTTGGTTTAATATTTGTCATAAAGAGGTTCAAATTTTCAAACAGTTTAATAATGTCTTTTGTATCTGGAGATGCATATACATTTAGAAGATCCCACTTAATACCATCAATAGAGACAGAAACAAACAAAACTCTCCCTGACACAAGTTCTTGTATACGATTAATTTTTGTTGGCCCTTTAAAAAGAATAGCAACTCCTGCACATTTATTCTCATTTGAGCCTGACCACACAGAAGGGCCATGAGTCCAGTCTTTTGCAAAAGTCTCGTAATTGTTCATGTGTGGTATAGCACATTCTTGTGGGAAAAAAAACACACACATTAAAAGCCGCCAGAAAGTTAAACACAGTTATGCATCTTAGCTGACTTTTTATGCAGTGCACGTTAAAGGTTAAACCTTCTAACACAGCCATGGTGAAATAAAGTAGGGATTCCTAAACCAGACTTACTCAGAAATCCATATTGCCCGCTGAAGGATCCATTCCCATCACTTTAGTCATTTGGTAGACTAAATCAGTTTTTAGGAAATCCTGCTTAGGAGATGCCAGGCTGACTGGATTAATAGGAATTTCATTATCAAACAATATATCGCCTGACATATTATCTACTGGAAAAGGACTGAGCTCCACTTTCTCTGAATCTTTGCTAGGAGAGAACTTTACAATCTCTGCCCATGACTTCCCTTAAGCTTGTATATCCGCCCTTGCTCCTATAGCAGTTGGTGAACAAGTCCGTGTTTTCTTAGCTTTTGACTTTACAGCTTGTTATAAGTATTCACCCATAGGGTGCTTGCCTTCTTCCAAAGACTGCATTCCTTCCCTGGATCTTCCAAGCTGTTTTGTGGTAATTGTTAGGCATTTCCCCTTTCCCTTAGCTCCCTCTAATTATACAACCTCCATTTTTTCCAAGGCAGACTCTTCCTCCTCTGGTACAGAAAAATGGTGTGATGCTAATCCTTCTGCTTTGACAGATCCTCTTGCTTCAGAAATCTCAGAAGTTAATCCAGATGCAATTTTTTACAAGTCATCATTAGAGGGCGCCGGACCAGCTGACTCTTTTTTCTTAGATGATTATACCCCCTCAGGATCAGCTGCAGCAGCCTGCCTTGGTTTCTCTGGGTTGTTACTATGTGGACAGTTTGAATAAACATGGCCAGGACAAAAGCAGAAATTGCATCTTTTTATTTTAGGACATACTAAAGTTTCATGCTCAAAAGAGTCACAATTTCTGCATCTATGTCTCTCTTTGTGTGGCCATACACATGGCATATGCAACAAAAACTGCCCATACCATAAAAAAAGAAGTCCCTATTATGCTTTTTAATTCTAAAACGAGCTGGGGGAAGAATGTGTTTTTTGAATCACACAAGATATTTCCTTTTGCCAATCCACAACCCAAACTGGGTAGTAATTTTATGTAAACATTTTACCTTATTACAAAATAGGGAAAGCCAGCTGGTAACGTCCTCCTGAGGTATATTCAAATTATAAATGTTTAACAGATTAACCTGTTTGCCAGGACTTTAGCAAAGATTTTATAATTCAGGTTTAGGAGTATTATAGGTCTCTAGTTCTTTAATTGGGCTCCATCGCCCTCTCTTGGAAGTAGAGTAACGACTCCTCTCCTTCAAGAATGTGGCAGCTCCTTGTACTGAAAATGTAAGGTCCTCAGTTACAGCCCCTCTTTCCCTTAGCTGGACTTTGATGGTCAATGGAAAAACTCTCTGTCCGGACAGGTAATCATAGACACCATACACAGTATATGGTTGGTCACGAATACGGTGGTTTATTCCCTTCTGACATAATATATGTCATTACAAAGAAAAGGCATTGTAGGGAAAGTCCCATGAACAACCAATCACATTCAAGCATTCATGTTATACAATTAATACTGATCTTGCAAAATATTCATAGTTCATAGTTTTTCTTCCCAGAGACAGACTCGTCATCACATTTTGTTGCAACGTCACAATTCTAAGACTTAAAACTTATCACTAAACCTTATCACATTTGGCCGCAGTGGTCAAGCAGTATATATGTCCTGACATGTTTAATCTAAAAAGGCGTATCCTGTCTAACACCTCTTCTCAGCACTTCTTGCACAAGCTAAATAGCTAGATAAAGAAATAACTTTCTTGCAAAGAGCTTCTTGCAAAGTTAAAACTTAAAGGGTAACTCTACATTCCCTTGCAATAACCTTAAAGAGTGATCCCACATAAAAGTGATCCCACATTTCCTTACAATCCCTCCTTTGATCATAGGAGACTATAAAAAGTCTCCGCAGATCACTCACTGTACCACTTATGTCCTGAGTAGAACATGGTCGTGGCTGTTTCAGACCTATCAATTGGGTTCTTTAATTTTGGTACTTTACTTATCAGACAGAACACCAATTTGATTGTCACATAAATAGCAAAAGAAGAAAAATTGTCCAGGTGCTGCATTTTGGCTCACGGGAATGTTATGGCAAGAATGGTTTGAGCGGCTAAGGGGTTTTGTGGGAGGGGGCAATAGTGGCTGAGTCTCTTCTTGTGCAGTTATTGGAGGGGGCTCCTCCATTTCCTTTCCTGTCTCCTTCATCTGTGGGCTCTTTTTCAACCTTGACGCATGGATCCATTGCGGGCTTTGATCCATCAGTATTGCTGTCCTGGAGACCTTGAGGACTTCAAATGGACCTTGGAAGATGGGGCCTGGTTGTTTGCAGACTGCAAGTTGTTTGATCAGTACTTTATCCCCCAGGACAAAAGGATGTGTTGGTTCTGTGGAAAAAGGAGGAAAGGTGACAGCAACCTTGTCATAAGTTTCAGCAAGGCTACTTACCAGATATTTCACGTGCTTTTCCTGTAAGGAATATAAGTTAGATTCCTCGCCTATCTTAGGGGCTCTTTGAGCAGGTTTTCCCATGAGAATCTCAAAGGGGGGTGGTCCTTATCTGGAAGAGTACCCCAGGCAGAAAATGAAGCCAGTTCTTCATGGTACCTTGTGTGGCCTTTCTCAATTTGTCTTTAATGTTTCTATTCATTCATAGGGGATGTGGAGCTTCCATTGTATCCCCAGAACTCTCACTAACACTTTGGTAAGTTTTGCTGTAAAAGTGGGCCCTTGGTCAGAGTATATGGTAGCTGGCAGACCAAACCTGCTAATCCAATGATTGACCAAACACCTGGTGGCTATCCCTGCGGTCTCTCCTGTTACTGGAATAACTTCTGGCCATGAGGAAAATTTGTCTATTACGCAATGATATGTGATATTACCTTTCTGTTTGGGCATGTGTGTAAAATCAATCTGGCCTAAGGGCGCTAGTAAGTGTCCAGGAAGGCCATACTTTGGTCCCTGAACATTATTCTGGGCACACGTTAAGCAGGAATCAATTAGTTGTTCAATCAATAGGTGAGTGGAATTGGTGCAAAAATTCTGGTTATACATTTGCTGTAGGGGTTTCTTACCTATGTGTCCGGGGCCATGGAGATGAGATAAAATCAAAGGAGCTACTGTTTCTGGAATACCTATAATCCCCTCCTTGTTTGATCACAAACCGTCTGGCTTGTGTGTCAAACCATGCGATTCCCAACAGGTAATGTCAGACAATTGAGCTTTTTTCTGTAGTAATGTGGCTAGGGCTGGAAAATTTGGGGAGGAAGAATCTGTAGAAAACAATTGGAGGGTTATTTTTTTTTTATTGCCTCCTCTGCAGCAATTTTGACTGCTCTGTCTGCTAAGTTGTTTCCCATAGTAGCATCAAATGTGTCATAGGAATGACCTTTTACTTTTATGAGGGTAAATGGAGTGTGCTTAATAAATCCTCTACCCAGGCTTGATCTGAGATTTGCTTATTATCTGCCGTCTTGAACCCGCATATCTACTGTCAGTGTAAATGTTTACTTTCTGTCCTTTGAATAACTGACAGGCATGTGTCATAGCATAGAGCTCTGCCTGCTAAGCTGAAGTTGCTGCTAGTGGTTTTGCTTCTAATATTACGTCTGGTAAAGTCACTACAGCATACAGTATCATCGCTTGGTCTAGAACAGCTGCCGTCAACAAAAACATTTATGTAGTCGGGATCAGAGTTGGGTTGGTCAGTGAGTTCAGGTCTTGGTGAGGTGGAATGTAGCAGTTGTGTGGAGCAATCATGCTCTACTGGGATTTCTAAGGATGGAAGTCTGAGCAATGCATGTAGAAGTCTGACTGCAGGTGTTGTTTCAGAGCAAGATTTGACAGTGAGACCCGTGTGTGTTGAGAAGGATGATCTCATAGCCACTGGAGCGTTGTGCTGTCATGTGCTGTGTAGAAATGTTTTGTAAAAGGTGCACTACAGTATGTGTTGTGTACAATGTAGTATCAGTTCCTAAAGTGATTTTGGATGCTTCTTTTACTGCCATAGCACAGGCAGCGACAGCTTGTAGGCAAGCTGGCATTCCTTGTACCTGAACGGGGAGTTTTTTGGATAGATAAGCCACGGGTCGGTAGTGCGTGCCATGCGCTTGGGCCAGCATGGCAGCCAGCGCAGGGCCCCTGACTATACAGTAAAGCACAAAAGATTTCTTATGATCTGGTAAACCGAGTGCAGGAGCACTGACCAGACACTGTAATAAGGCATGAAAGGCCTGTGTCATTTCCTCAGTGTAAATCACCTGCTTGGGGGCAATGGCTGCAGTAGAGGGGCGCAAGATTGAATCATAAAAAGAACAATCTGGGATCCACTGCCTGCAGTAGACAATAGAGCCAAGAAAAGAAAGGAGCGCTGCTTTATCTTTGGGTGGGCCGAGACAGGTCAGTCTTGACTCTTTCCGGGGACACTTGCCTGGTCCCGCCTGAGATAATACATCCTAGGTATTCCACCCTCTCCCTGCACCACTGGATCTCTTTGCGAGACGCCAAGTGACCCTTAAGAGATAAGTGAGTCATCAGGCTTTCAGAGTCTTCTGCACACTGTGCCCCGCTCTCACTACATAACAGTAGGTCATCTACATATTGCAGGAGTACTGATCCTTGTGGGGGCACCCAGTCATCCAGGGTTATTTTTAACACCATGGAAAATGCTGCAGGACTGTCCACAAATCCCTGAGGAAGACGGGCCCAAGTCAGTTGGCCCGAGCCCCAGGCAAAGGCAAAGATCTTTTGGAAATCCTCGTGAACATCAATGCTAAAGAAAGCATTGGACAAGTCTAGAACCGTATATACAGTGGAGGAAGCAGGGATGTTTATAAAAATTCCCGTGATGTCTGAGACTAGTGGTGGAAGTGGTTGAATACATTTGTTCACCCCCCTCAAATCCTGTACTAGCCTCCACTCGCCGCTGGCTTTCTTTACTGGATGGGTGTATTCCAGGGACTGATAATGGGTTTTAGAATGCCTTTCTGCATGTATGTGGTGATCTGTGGTGCTATACCCTGTACTTTGTCAGCATGAAGGTGGTATTGTTTCTGAAAGTATGGTATGATGTTTGGTTTGAAAGTAGGGACATAGGGAGTACATTTGGCATGTCCTACGTCTGTCTTGGACTTTTCCCATATCGGGTGAGTCTCTAATGGCGCCGATATGGTCATAAAGTAAAACGTCAAATCTTTTCTTTTTGGCATAGTCAAGTCACATCTTGCTGATTTGGCAGTCATCCCCCTTGTAGGTCAAATTTAATGCTTATCCCCAACAAAGACATGAGGTCCCTACCCATTAGACATAAGGGGTAGTCAGTGAGGATGGCAAATGTTTGTCTGGTTAAGGGTTTATCCTGCAAGTCTGACACTTGCAGTGGTTCTATTTATTTGTGTGTGACATCTGTCCCATTTATTCCCATTGAGCAGCCCTTGGTACAATGGCGGGGGGGGGGGGGGGGCGCTAAACGCAGATATGGAAGAGTGGAAAACTGCGCTTGGTGTAGTGAAAATAACCCTAAAAGAAAAAAGCTGCAACTTATTGTGGGATATACACAAACAAACAATAAAAAGGAGAAGTTGCGCTAATGTGAATACTAATCTCAGTGTATTTTGAACTGAGTGTTAATAACCGGTATGACCCTTCAAATGAGAACTAAATATAAATTCTAAAGTGACACACAAAAATTTGAAAATTATGTGAAATCTAATAGTGAGTATATTAATCCCAATGTGGTTATCAAAGGACTAAAAACAAAACCAGAAAAGGAATCCTTATTTAAAAAGTCCCATATTATAGTCCATAAATTAAGCCTTCAAACTAAATCAAAAATCGCATTCCATCCAAAGAAGTCGAAGGCAGTGAGAGTGGTTACTTCCAACTTGCATATAAAGGCAACACTTCTATCATCCAAATAATATGCTTACCAGAAGATAAGCAAAATTGCGCAGTTGGCTTATACCCAGCCTGGGCCTTTTGATGAACCAGATTGCAGCAGCTTTGCGATTATTCGGTCACCACAAAAATTTGGCTCCATATATTTGTTGTGAAAAGAAAATCAAAGACATAGTGTAATATTGCCACAACACTATACTTTTAAATAAAAACAAAATTGTCACTTAAAAAGTGAAAAAAGTTTAAAAAAGAAAAAAGAAGAAAAAGTAAAAGCACCCAGTGATCAACTCAACGGCTATAGAGTGATCCAGCAAGAAACACCTCCACCTTCCAAATAGTAGGCTTACCAGATAATATGCCAAATATACACCAGTGATTAGGACAAACCGCTACTTGTGACCCGACACCACACAGAGGGGCTTCTTACCAGATATAAATCAATTATTGCATAATGAATCTCAGATAAGGGTTGCAGATGGTTTGTGCTGGAGATGAAAAACTGTTTGCTCCAAGTCTGCGACAGCGATCGATCCGTTTTCTCTTAAATACAGCAGTTCATATGCACCCATAAAGAGAGAAAATAGCAGACCATGGTGGGGTACCGTCTAACAGTTTTATTTAAATAAATTTAAAATTGCACTTACAGAAATGCAGATAACATCAAGCATAAAAAATGCGCCGGCCGGCTACATAGAACAAACTCCCGTCTTCGTCGACGGCGTGGTGACGTCAGCTAAATGCAGATTCCCCTCTGAATCTTCCATGTTTGAGTCATGGGGTTGGACAGGGGCAGAAGCAAGTGTTGTTTTTTTGTCTAAGGAATGAGGCTTCTCTAATGGATGAGGGAACCGCTTTCTATATTCTTTCAATGCTTTTGACCATATTTTATAACATTCAGTCATATATTATTTATCATAAGGAAACGGTGGATAATTATACTGTTAATATGTTTTTCCAGAAGGGTTGAGTATAATGTGTTCCATAGTTTACAGACGCGAAATCTAAAGGAGTGGGCTGATCCGGCTTACCTTCCGAACCTCCCTTTCCCGGCAGATTTCCCATGTTTACAATTCTTATACTTTATATTACAACTCTATTTATACACATCAGCTGCAGAACATACAGTCAATGACTTAGAGCAAACCACAAAAGTTTCACCCGTTCCACATTCAATAGTACTTCTGACACCTTTAACAGTTAAAGCTTCTTGAAATTTTTATTTATATTTCAAATTTCTTGGCAAAGTGCCAACAGGTTTTAACAGTACTTTCAATTGCTGTAATACTAATGCCACAAACAATTCCCCACTATCTATTATGGTTGGTGAGATATTAGCATTGTTGGCAAAACGCCAAAATATCCACATTTTGCACCTGACTTCCCCTGCACAAGAGATGTCAGTGACAAAAGGAATTATTCACATAGCACGTTTTGATCAAAAGTTAGCCTCACCAATCCATGTATTACCCTAGAAAAATGTTATAATGTCCCTGATGTCACAATGTATCAAAGACCCTCCTGGAACACAAAACTATTATGTATATTAAACCTGGTAATAACCTCCGGGAATACTATCAACCAAATAAGTATTTGATCCCTCATACACAAATAATAGGCCTGTTAAACACTCTGGGCAGCATCCTGCCAAAAACACTTAAACATTACAAACATGACATTAAAATGATTTAGAGGTTTCTAATGACCAGTCCTTCTGGTTAAAAACAAGGTTTTCAACCTCCTATGGTATTAATACAATATCTGGGAGGTATCCCTGTCCCCTATATTTTGATACCGGGGATCCTGGCCCACCTAGACAGGTATCCCTATTTATGAGCGAGCTGCCTTACAATTCTCCTGGGATCCTGGCCAACCTAGTGAGGCATCCCTTTAATGTCCCTGTCTCTCAGGCAAGTTAATTTAATTCATCAATTATGCCTTGAGATCTATAATGCTATAATGTGACGGGGTACAACATTGACAGAGTAAGCTGTTTAAAAATACTTTGAAAAAGTAATTTTAAAGAAAGTTTACCTGTTCAAATGTAACCCACTTCTGGTACCATCTGTAAGGTCCTCAGTTACAGCCCCTCTTTCCCTTAGCTGGACTTTGACGGTCAATGGAAAAACTCTCTGTCCGGACAGGTAATCATAGACACCATACACAGTATATGGTTGGTCACGAATACAGTGGTTTATTCCCTTCTGACAGAAAATATGTCATTACAAAGAAAAGGCGTTGTAGGGAAAGTCCCATGAACAACCAATCACATTCAAGCATTTATGTTATACAATTAATACTGATCTTGCAAAATATTCATAGTTCATAGTTTTTCTGCTCAGAGACAGACTCGTCATCACATTTTGTTGCATTGTCACAATTCTAAGACTTAAAACTTATCACTAAACCTTATCACATTTGGCCGCAGTGGTCAAGCAGTATATATGTCCTGACATGTTTAATCTAAAAAGGCGTATCCCGTCTAACACCTCTTCTCAGCACTTCTTGCACAAGCTAACAAGCTAGATAAAGAAATAACTTTCTTGCAAAGAGCTTCTTGCAAAGTTACAACTTAAAGATTACATTCCCTTGCAATAACCTTAACCACTTCAGCCCCGGACCATTTGGCAGCCAAAGGACCAGAGGTCTTTTTGCAATTCGGCACTGCGTCGCTTTAACTAGCAATTGCGCGGTCATGCGACGTGGCTCCAAAACAAAATTGGCGTCCTTTTTTTCCCACAAATAGAGCTTTCTTTTGGTGGTATTTGATCGCCCCTGCGGTTTTTATTTTTTGCGCTATAAACAAAAATAGAGCGACAATTTTGAAAAAAATGCAATATTTTTTACTTTTTGCTATAATAAATATCCCCAAAAAATATATAAAAAAACATTTTTTTTCCTCAGTTTAGGCCGATACGTATTCTTCTACATATTTTTGGTAAAAAAAATCGCAATTAGCGATTATTGATTAGTTTGCGCAAAAGTTATAGCGTTTACAAAATAGGGGATAGTTTTATAGCATTTTTATTAATATATTTTTTTTTATTAGTAATGGCGGCGATCAGCGATTTTTATTGTGACTGCGACATTTTGGCGGACACATCGGACATTTTTGACACATTTTTGGGACATTTGTCATTTATACAGAAATCAGTGCTATTTAAATAGCACTGATTCCTATGTAAATGACAGTTGTAGTTAGGGGGTTAACCACAAGGGGGCGGGGAGGAGTCAGTGTGACGTGATGTGTTGTGTTTACTGTAGGGGGGCGTGGCTGTACGTCTGACGTCATTGATCGGCGTTCCCGATGACAGGGAACCGCCGATCACTGACAGTCAGTGTAGGAAGCGCGGGGAGAGGTTTGTTTACATAGACCTCTCCCCGTTCTTCCGCTCCGTAACCCGATCGCGGGATACCAGCGGCGATCGGGTCCGCTGGTCCCGCGGCCGGGGTCACGGAGCTCCCGACCGGGTCGCGAGCGCGACCCACGGGCAGGCACATGCACGATCACGTACAGGTACGTGATTCTGCCTGCCCGTGCCATTCTGCTGACGTATATATGCAGTGGCCGGTCGGGAAGCGGTTTAAAGAGTGATCCCACATAAAAGTAATTCCACATTTCCTTACAGAAAACATTTGCTGAATAGATTTAGCAAGACACTTTTCACAATATCCTAAAGCTGCAAATAAAATTCAACAGGTAACCAATCCAGTCCAGGTACTTTACTTTTTTGAAAACTTTGAATGGTTCTTAAAAGCGTATTTTCAGTTAAATTCTCATTTAGGGACTATGCATCATCTTTGGTTTAGAATCGTAGTTGCATCCTTGAGTATGTCTTTCATTAAATCAGTGTCAATGTTTTTTGTGTCATATAGGTATTGATAAAAGGTACACATGTTTCCCTTTATGCCACCCCTGGAATTTTCCCCTCTATTTCTGTTATCATTTCCCTAGAAATGTAAATTTTCCTAAAGAAGTACTTGGTACATTTTTCATTCTATCTTCTATATGCTTTTAAAAATGACTTACTTTTCTTTTTTCTCTAGATATTTTTCAATGTTCTTTTTTGCTGTAGAAATATTATCAACTACATCACAACCAGCACCGGGACACGTTATCCAGTGCCCAAGGCAGAGATGCCAAATTGCTTACCTCCCCTTCATTATGTACAAACTTATGAGGAGCAGAGAGAGAGAGCACAGCCTGCACCTCCTCCCAGCTCCTCTCCTTGCCACTTCCAGCGCTGAGCTGACAGAAGTAGTGATGCCGCTGTCACTACTCCTGTCAGCCTTATAGTAGAAGGAACTTGCGGCGTCTCTATCCCTACAATACACGTTGTGCCCAGGGCAGCCATCCCTTCTGCCCACCCCTTGTCCCAGCCCTGATCACAACCTATTTCTTTAAGTTTATACAAAGTTTGTAGCTGGGTATTTAGATTATCAAAATATTATTTTTTCTTTAGCTTTGTGAACCCCAACATTTATTTGTCCCTTTTACGTCATCCCACCAGGTCAGAATATCAGCAGCATGCAACTTTTCTGTCTGACGCTCCCTAAATACTTTACTGAAATCCTTATACACTTCATCATCTTGTAGCAGGGAGGTGTTCAATTTCCAAAAGCCTCTTCCCACTTTTTGTTCAGCTGGGCTTGAAACCTTGAAAATCAACACTTTGTGGTCTGAAATAACATTCTCTTAATGAACGCATGAAAATGGCACTAAACACTTAGCAGCAAATATGAAGTCAATTCTTGATCCAGCATCTTATCCTTGCCATGTAACTCTCTCAGTTAAGGGTATATTATTATTGAGGGCCATGAAAATATCTCTAAACTTGAAATCAGTTATCATTGCTTTCAAAAGGTTAGCTGATCTTTCAGTCATTTTAACACCTGAACCATATCTATATGTGCCATTTAAAGTACAATTTAAATTCCCTGCTACAAGCGTTGATTTAATATTTGTCATAAAGAGGTTCAAATTTTCAAACAGTTTAATAAGGTCTTTTGTATCTGGAGATGCATATACATTTTAGACATGGGAACTGTCAAAAAAATTCGTTTCGTTTCGTCCCGTTTCGTATATAAAAAAATTCGTAATTCGTGTACGAAATTCCGTTCGAATTCGTACGAAATACGAAATTCGGACGAATCGTAATTTTTTTTACGAATCGTTAGTAAAGTTACGAATCGTTACGAATCGTTAACGCGGCTAATGAATTGTTGGTTCTCATAACACAGAGAACAATTCGAATCCAACTACAAATATCGAATTTCAATTTCAAGTTACGAATCGTTACGAATCGTTATGAATAGTTACGAATCGTTATGAATAGTTACGAATCGTTAGTAAATCCAACTACCAATATCGAATTTCAACTAATTTTAGTACAAACGTTTTTATTGAAAAACAATAGAAAAATACAGACATTTGACAGTCGGTACAATACAAAATCTCCATCAAAATATACGTATGCCTCTGTCAAAACAGTAATAACAAGATAAATAATAAGAAAATAAAAAATAAACTGTGAAGCATCCGAAAAAAGATAGTTGCAAACACTATAATGTTTATAGAAAACATAGTCTTATATAGGCCAGAGCATAGGGGTAAGGGTATGCAGCAGTGGACAATGGTCTAGAGTAGTTTAATAACCTGATTAGAGGTTAAGTTTATGGCGACAGGGTTTGTCTATGAGAAGTCCAAGGAGTCCATCTCTGGTCAAATAAATGCATCCTGTCATTCAGTGTATAGAGAATCCTTTCCATCAACATAATGGTATCTATCCTATGAATGATGGAGGAGAAAGGGACTGTGGGGGACTTCCAGTGTAGGGCAATGGCCCACAATGTGGCCAGGCAGACAGTGTGAATAAGGCATTCTTCAGAACGAAGCACGCCCGGGATAGGTGCTCCAAGTAGGCCCATAGAGGGTGTAAGTTGTATAGGGGACCCTGCAATTGTTGATGCTATAGACATCACTGAGGTCCAGGTGGTGGAGAGCCTGGGGCAGTCCCAAAATATATGTATGAAAGTACCTGGGAGGTGGCATCCTCTGAAACATAGTTCAGAGGTCCCGGGGAAGATGGAATGGAGTCTGGAAGGGGTATAATACCATCTGGTTAAAACTTTGTATGCTGTTTCTCTGACGGCCAGGGATTTAGAGGCTTTGCGTAAATTAGTCAGCATTGTGTCCCAATCATCCGAGTCAAAAATTTCGTTGCAATCAGCCTCCCATTTGTGTTTATAGGAGACCTCTCCAGGAAATATAGCAGTTAGAGCTGATCTGTAAAGGATAGAAATAAGGCCCTTTCCTCTGGGGGAGTCACGGCATAGTTGCTCAAATGTAGTAGAGGGGGATGATGGAGAGAGAGCAAAGTGGGAGGTGTAATAGTGTCTAATCTGCATGTAGTGAAAGTGCTCTCTTAGTGGAATTTGCTTATGTGTACGGAGAAGATCAAATGCGGCAAAGGAGTTACCCATTTGCAAGTCAGCTAAGGTGTCTAAAGAGTTGGAGGTCCACCAAGAGAAGCTTTCAGGGTGATTAAAGGCCAATTTAAATAGGGGTTCGCCAATAAATGAGGAGCCACGTGGTGCCTGGGATACTAGGTTTAGTTTATGTTTGTATCGGTACCACAGGGTAAGTGAGTGGGCTACAAGGGAGTTAAGGGAGATAATTTTATGAACCAATTTGGAGGGAGACCAAAGTATGGTAGAAAGCCTATATGGTATGATGGATTGCGATTCAAAGTCTACCCAGGGGACTCTGGAGTTAGGAATATTCCATTGTGCAATCTGGGAAAAGCGCGCCGCTAAGAAATAGAGCCAGAGGTTTGGTAGGCCTAGCCCACCTTTCGTTTGTGGGTTGAATAGGACTTGTTTGGAGAACCTAGGTCTCTTGTTCTGCCAGATAAATCTGTGGATGTCCTGTTGTAGTCTATCTATAAAGGATTTGGGGATAAGAATTGGTAGGGCTCTGAAGAGAAAAAGAATCTTGGGTAAAAGGGTCATTTTGATTGCCGTGACTCTCCCGAGGAACGAGATGTGGTATGTGCTCCATATTTTGAGCATGTTGCGGAGTTGGGACACACATGCCGGATAATTGGCCGCGAAAATAGAGGACCAATGGGGGGTAATGTGAATGCCTAGATAAGGAATCTTGTCAGTAGACCATTGCAGGGGGAAGGAGCTCCGGAGAGTCTCACACTGAGCAGGGGGAATGTTAATTGGAAGTGCAGTGGATTTGGACATATTTACTGAGAGTCCAGAGATGGAGGCGAATCGGGATAACAAGTCAAACAGGTTAGGTAGGGAGATAAGGGGCTGAGTTAGAAAAAGCATGACATCGTCAGCATACATGCATAGGTGGGATGTGGAAGAAGCCATAGGGTAACCCGATATGTCAGGGTGTTGTTTAATAGCGATAGCAAGGGGTTCTAGGGCTAGGGCGAATAACAGTGGAGATAGGGGACATCCCTGACGGGTACCCCTGCCCAGTGTGAAAGAGCCGGAGCTACAGCCTGGGATTTTGATTCTCGTATGAGGATGATGGTACAGGGCTTGTACCCCCATCAAGAATTCATCTCTGAAGCCAAGTCGCTGCAGTACTGCGATTAAGTAGGGCCATAGTACGCTGTCGAATGCTTTATTTATATCTAAGCTTAAGAGAAGGACTTGCTGTTTGCGTATATTAGCATCCTGAAGGACATTAAGAGTCAGACGAATATTATCTGTGATGAGTCTATTGGGGATGAAACCAGATTGGGCAGGGGAGGTCAGGGTCTCGATAATGGCAGCTAGTCTGTCAGCTAGGGCACGACTAAAGATCTTAAGGTCATTATTAATGACCGAGATTGGTCTATAATTTTGGGGGAGAGAGTGATCTTTCAATGGTTTAGGTAAGAGGGACATATTGGCCAAGGTCATCTCAGAGGGGAATTGTTCCCCCTCGAGAATCTTGTTAAACATATTAGTGAGACGTGGAAGTAATATAGGGGCATAATGTTTATAGTAACTGGCCGTGAAACCGTCTGGGCCAGGAGCTACAGAGCGTTTCAGGGACTTGATAACGCCAAGCAGTTCTTCTTCCGTGAAGGGGGCATTTAGAGATTCAACTTGTGTGTTGGTTAGAGTAGGTAGGGGTAGGGAGGCTAGCCAGTCTTGGGAGGTTTGGGCCGGGTATGGAGGAGGGCGTGAGAGTAGTTTAGAATAGAAGTCTTCAAAGATGTTGAGGACTTCTTTGGGATGGGATACTATTCTGCCAGCAGAGTTGCGGAGTTTGTAAACGTGTGGGGGGCGTAGTGAGTGATTCAATTTGCGTGCAAACATGGCGGAGGCCGTGTTGCTATTGAGAAGAAAGTTGGCTTTGGACCATCTTAGAGATTTTTCAGTTTTAGTGGATAACAAGGTGTCCAAATCTAATCTTTTCTGTGCTACAAGACGTGCGTTGGCCTGTGTTGGGTTACCTATTTGGGCTTTGTGAAGAGCGTCTAGTTCAGAAGTCAGTGTATAAATGAGTCGCCATCTTTCTTTGTTCAGTCTCGAAGCAATACTAATGAGGCGGCCCCGGAGTACCGCCTTATGGGCCATCCATAGAGTGCTAGGGGATATGTCTGGGGTGGAGTTGATTGTGAAATATTCCTGAATAGCAGTGGAGATCTCCTGTTGTGTTATAGGGTCAGTCAGGAGGGAGTCATTTAATCTCCATGTGTAGGGAGTGTCAGATAGTCCGATAAAGGTGGTGGTCAAGGCAACCATACTATGATCCGACCAAGGGCAAAGATGGATGTCAGAATGTGTGGAGTTGGCAAGAATGATGGGTGTGCAGAAGATATAGTCTAATCTGGCAAAAGAGTTATGGGGGTGAGAGTAGAAGGTGAAGTCTTTTGCACCGGTGTTATGTGCTCTCCAGGCATCGGATAGCTGGAACGATTGTAGCGTCCTAGATAGCGACTTAGGGAAAGCAGAATTCAGTTGTGAGGAGTTATTTCTGTCTAGTTGGGGATGTGCCACAAGGTTGAAATCTCCCCCAACGAACATATGCGTTGAGGAGTATTTCTCAAGTGTTCTGAAGAAAGATGAAAAAAAAGTGGCCTGCGCAGTATTAGGTGCATAAACGTTAGCAATCGTAAGTTCACGACCAGCTATCAAACCTTTAATAATGAGAAACCTACTATCAGGATCTTTAAAGACTTGTTTAACCTCTAAGGGGAAAGAATTGTGAAGGAAGATTGCTACCCCTCTACATTTAGAGTCAAATACAGTGTAAAATGCTTGCTTATATGAATTATGAAAAAAGGTTGGGTGCTTATCAGCAGCAAAGTGGGTTTCCTGTAATAACAGGATCTTGGCCCCTAATTTTTTGTAGGAAGTGAATGCTTTTTTCCGTTTGTGAGGAGAATTAAAACCCTGCACATTATGTGTGATACAAGTAATCACCATTTATGTGGTGTGAGCAAAATAGGTTCACCTGGAGGGACCGAGGGCCCTGGACGTGTAGTGATAAAATTCTCCGTCACGAGGGGAACAGCAATCTGGAGGATTTCTAGGCAATAGGCAACATCAGAAGTACTATAGTACGATCTATATTTGGAGTGCTTCAGTAACCTAAACAAAAAAAACAAAACAAAAGGAATGGCAAATGAAAATGCAACAAAACATGGTGCCAGCGTAGCAAGTGCTAGCTGGAACAACAGCGGGTCAGGGTGCAAATAGCATAATCCTGAAACAGTGAAAAGGTCAGAATAAGGGGCAAAAGCTCCCTTAGTTCCCCAGATCATATCCAGAGTTCAGGAGGAAATCGGGATATGAGGGGGGTGGGGCAGCACGGCATCGACATCAACCGAACTAGCCTGCTGAAAATAAAATATTATAAACAGAGAAAAAAAAATCAAAATAGAAATTGTGGTAAAGCATGTGCATGCGAAGGCTCATTGGATAGGAATATATGAGATCAACTAACGTTCTGAGAACCAGTAATCTATGATATATCATATAAGGAAGTCCCGAAGCCAACATCCTGTTAAGAAAAAAAAAATAAAAATAAAAATAAAAATAAAAAATAGAAGCAGGAAGGGGGTTGGCAAAAGCGTAGGTCATGCTTCAAAAATGTAGGTTAAGGTGTTGGGGTATGTAGGACCCTAGATCGGTGGCGTGTTCTGGAACCTATGGGTCCAACCTGCCAGAAAAACAAATAGGATGAAGCGATGTATAATGGTATTGTTTATTCGGAAGTTCCAAAAGGGGCCAGTAGATGGTGCTCAGATACCATGGAAGTCAAACAGAGCACAGAAGATCAAAAAGAGCAGAAAAATGAACTATTTGAATATAGCAGAAATGGGGCCCATGATCAGTTCTGAAAGGCATTGTGGCCAACTTCATGTCTGGAACGTCTGCGATCATGTCTTGGTGGTGGGGTATTCCATATGGGCGTTGGTCTGGGTGTAGCAGGTTGGCGAGGGAGGGCTTCAGCGTCCAGGAGGCCTAGTTTCACCAGAATTTCCTTGCCCTCTAGCAGTGTGGTGGCAGTATAGGTGGTGCCATTATGGGGAATAGAGAGCTTAAAGGGGAAGCCCCATCTATAGCGAATACGCGCTTTAGCCAGTTCTGTGGTGACCTCCTTCATCTTGCGGCGTCTGTCAAGCGTGGCAGGGGAAATGTCCGGGTAAATTTGGACTGGAGAGCCATCCAGAGAGATGTTGTGAGAGTTGCGTGCAGCTCTGAGGATCTCCTCCTTGATTAAAAAGTCCTTTAGACAGAGGACAATGTCCCTGGGAGGCTTGTCTGGAGGGGGTTTGGGGCGAAGCGCCCTATGGATACGGTCGCATGTAAATGCTTCCACCGCATGGTCAGGGAGTAGAGATTGAAACAGCTTATGTATGGCAGGGATAAGGTCTGTGGTCGTTTCAGGGATACCACGCACCCTAAGATTATGCCTGCGATTACGATTGTCGAGGTCCTCGACTTGGGATTGCAGCTGGGTGACAGTCGCAGTGAGAGATTCAAATTCCCTGGAGAGGTCATTGTGGGCAATATTGAGTTCGTCATGCTTAGTTTCTAAGCGGTCAGTGCGGGCGCCCAGTGCAGAGATTTCCTGTGTCAGGGTATTAGTGCTTTTGTGCAGTTCGGTTTGGAATTTGGTGGCAATCTTGCTATATATGGATTCTAAGCTCCTGTCCAGATCTGCTTTCGTCAGGGGGGGAGAGTACTCACAGTCTTGTGTGGCGTCCTGTGGAATTTCAACTAATTTGAACGAAATTATTATAGCAGATATAACGAATGAATTCGAATGACAAAGTGTCATTTTTGCAGAAAAAAAAAAAGCGTAGGGGTCCCCCCAAATTCAATAACCAGGCCCTTCAGGTCTGGTATGGATATTAAGGGGGACCCCAGCCAAAACAAAAAAAAAAAATGGCGTGGGGTCCCCCCCAAATATCCATACCAGACCCTTCAGGTCTGGGATGGATTTTAAGGGGAACCCCGGCCAAAAAAAAAAAAAAAAAAATGGCGTGGGGTCCCCCTCAAAATCCATACCAGACCCTTTATCCGAGCACGCAACCTGGCAGGCCGCAGGAAAGGAGGGGGGACGAGAGCGGCCCCCCCTCCCGCCTGAACCATACCAGGCCACATGCCCTCAACATTGGGAGGGTGCTTTTGGGGTCCCCCCCAAAGCACCTTGTCCCCATGTTGATGAGGACAAGGGCCTCTTCCCCACAACCCTGGACGGTGGTTGTGGGGGTCTGCGGGCGGGGGGCTTATCGGAATCTGGAAGCCCCCTTTAACAAGGGGACCCCCAGATCCCGGCCCCCCCCTGTGTGAAATGGTAAGGGGGTACAAAAGTACCCCTACCATTTCACCAAAAAAGTGTCAAAATGGTAAAAATGACAGGAGACGGTCTTTGACAATTCCTTTATTAAAATCTTCTTTCTTCTTTCTTCTGGTCTTCCTTCTTCATCTTCTCCTTCCGGCATCTTCTTCCATCGTCTTCTTCCTTCGATTCGCTTCTTCTTCCTCCGGTCTTCTCGTCCTTCTCGTCCGGCGTCGTCCTTCTCGTCCGGCATCGGCGTCTCTTCTCGCAGGCCGCTCCTCGCAATGGGAGGCTCCAGCTCTGTGAGGCTCCGCTCCGGGTGACAGGTCTTTTATAACGAAGGCACCTGGTGACCCCGCCCCCTCTGACGCACGGGGACGTCATGTGGAATTCCCTATGGCTTTCCCCATGACGTCAGAGGGGGGGCGGGGTCACCAGGTGCCTTCGTTATACAAGACCTGTCACCCGGAGCGGAGCCTCACAGAGCGGGAGCCTCCCATTGCGAGGAGCGGCCTGCGAGAAGAGACGCCGATGCCGGACGAGAAGGACGACGCCGGACGAGAAGGACGAGAAGACCGGAGGAAGAAGAAACGAATCGAAGGAAGAAGAAGATGGAAGAAGATGCCGGAAGGAGAAGATGAAGAAGGAAGACCAGAAGAAAGAAGATTTTAATAAAGGAATTGTCAAAGACCGTCTCCTGTCATTTTTACAATTTTTGACACTTTTTTGGTGAAATGGTAGGGGTACTTTTGTACCCCCTTACCATTTCACACAGGGGGGGGGGCCGGGATCTGGGGGTCCCCTTGTTAAAGGGGGCTTCCAGATTCCGATAAGCCCCCCGCCCGCAGACCCCCACAACCACCGGGCACGGTTGTGGGGATGAGGCCCTTGTCCTCATCAACATGGGGACAAGGTGCTTTGGGGGGGACCCCAAAGCACCCTCCCAATGTTGAGGGCATGTGGCCTGGTACGGTTCAGGCGGGAGGGGGGGCCGCTCTCGTCCCCCCCTCCTTTCCTGCGGCCTGCCAGGTTGCGTGCTCGGATAAGGGTCTGGTATGGATTTTGAGGGGGACCCTACGCCATTTTTTTTTTTTTTTTTTGGCTGGGGTCCCCCTTAATATCCATCCCAGACCTGAAGGGCCTGGTTATTGAATTTGGGGGGACCCCTACGCTTTTTTTTATCAATGACTTCAATGAATGACAGTTCTCTGTATTACGGATCCGACAATTCATTTGCCGGCAAATAGCTGCGAGTGATTTTAAATAGTTTTTTTTTCCTGCAAAAATGACACATTGTACAGAGACAGTTCTCTATATTAGATATACTGAATCTCGAATCATTCGAAGCATTCGTTATATCCGCTATTATAATTTCTTTCATATTAGTTGAAATTAGATATTTGTTAGTTACAATACAACATTCGAATTGTTCTCTGTATTACGGGAATCGGCAATTAGCCGCGAGTGATTTTAAATGTCTTTTTTTTTTCCTGCAAAAAATGACACATTGTACAGAGAGAGTTGTAAGCACAGGAAACATGACCCCATTCATAGGCATACTATAGAGTATATAGTATATAGAAGGGGGTCATGTTTCCCGTGTTTAGAACTCTCTCTGTACAATGTGTCATTTTTGCAGGAAAAAAAAAAATATTTAAAATCACTCGCGGCTAATTGCCGATTCCCGTAATACAGAGAACAATTCGAATGTTGTATTGTAACTAACAAATATGTAATTTCAACTAATATGAAAGAAATTATAATAGCGGATATAACGAATGCTTCGAATGCTTCGAGATTCAGTATATCTAATATAGAGAACTGTTCCTGCACAGTGTCATTTTTGCAGGAAAAAAAAAACTATTTAAAATCGAGTCGCAGCTATTTGCCGGCAAATGAATTGTTGGATCCGTAATACAGAGAACTGTCATTCATTGAAGTCATTGATAAAAAAATGCGTAGGGGTCCCCCCAAATTCAATAACCAGGCCCTTCAGGTCTGGGATGGATATTAAGGGGGACCCCAGCCAAAAAAAAAAAATAAATGGCGTAGGGTCCCCCTCAAAATCCATACCAGACCCTTGAGGTCTGGGATGGATTTTAAGGGGAACCCTAGCCAAAAAAAATGGCGTGGGGTCCCCCATAAAATCCATACCAGACCCTTATCCGAGCACGCAACCTGGCAGGCCGCAGGAAAGGAGGGGGGGACGAGAGCGGGCCCCCCCTCCCGCCTGAACCGTACCAGGCCACATGCCCTCAACATTGGGAGGGTGCTTTGGGGTCCCCCCAAAGCACCTTGTCCCCATGTTGATGAGGACAAGGGCCTCATCCCCACAACCGTGCCCGGTGGTTGTGGGGGTCTGCGGGCGGGAGGCTTATCGGAATCTGGAAGCCCCCTTTAACAAGGGGACCCCCAGATCCCGCCCCCCCCCCTGTGTGAAATGGTAAGGGGGTACAAAAGTACCCCTACCATTTCACCAAAAAAGTGTCAAAAATTGTAAAAATGACAGGAGACGGTCTTTGACAATTCCTTTATTAAAATCTTCTTTCTTCTTTCTTCATCCTTCGGTTTCTTCATCTTCTCCTTCCGGCATCTTCTTCCATCTTCTCCTTCCATCTTCTTCTTCCTTCGATTCGCTTCTTCTTCCTCCGGTCTTCTCATCCTTCTCGTCCGGCGTCGTCCTTCTCGTCCGGCATCGTCGTCTCTTCTCGCAGGCCGCTCCTCGCAATGGGAGGCTCCCGCTCTGTGAGGCTCCGCTCCGGGTGACAGGTCTTGTATAACGAAGGCACCTGGTGACCCCGCCCCCTCTCTGACGTCATGGGGAAAGCCATAGGGAATTCCACATGACGTCCCCGTGCGTCAGAGGGGGCGGGGTCACCAGGTGCCTTCGTTATAAAAGACCTGTCACCCGGAGCGGAGCCTCACAGAGCGGGAGCCTCCCATTGCGAGGAGCGGCCTGCGAGAAGAGACGACGATGCCGGACGAGAAGGACGACGCCGGACGAGAAGGACGAGAAGACCGGAGGAAGAAGAAGCGAATCGAAGGAAGAAGAAGATGGAAGAAGATGGAAGAAGATGCCGGAAGGAGAAGATGAAGAAAGGAAGACCAGAAGAAAGAAGAAAGAAGATTTTAATAAAGGAATTGTCAAAGACCGTCTCCTGTCATTTTTACCATTTTTGCCACTTTTTTGGTGAAATGGTAGGGGTACTTTTGTACCCCCTTACCATTTCACACAGGGGGGGGGCCGGGATCTGGGGGTCCCCTTGTTAAAGGGGGCTTCCAGATTCCGATAAGCCCCCCGCCCGCAGACCCCCACAACCACCGGCCAGGGTTGTGGGGATGAGGCCCTTGTCCTCATCAACATGGGGACAAGGTGCTTTGGGGGGGACCCCAAAGCACCCTCCCAATGTTGAGGGTATGTGGCCTGGTACGGTTCAGGCGGGAGGGGGGGCTGCTCTCGTCCCCCCCTCCTTTCCTGCGGCCTGCCAGGTTGCGTGCTCGGATAAAGGGTCTGGTATGGATTTTGAGGGGGACCCCCACGCCATTTTTTTTTTTTTTTTTTTGGCCGGGGTTCCCCTTAAAATCCATCCCAGACCTGAAGGGTCTGGTATGGATATTTGGGGGGGACCCTACGCCATTTTTTTTTTGGCTGGGGTCCCCCTTAATATCCATACCAGACCTGAAGGGCCTGGTTATTGAATTTGGGGGGACCCCTACGCTTTTTTTTTTTTTTTTTTTTATATCAATGAATGACTGTTTTTTAAATAGCTTTTTTTTCTGCAAAAATGACACTTTGTCATTCGAATTCATTCGAATGCATTCGAATTCATTCGTTATATCTGCTATAATAATTTCGTTTGAATTAGTTGAAATTTGATATTGGTAGTTGGATTCGAATAATTTGGAGCTGAAATTCGTAAACGGAATTTTTCCTGCAAAAATGACACTTTGTCATTCGAATTCATTCGAATCCATTCGAATTCATTCGAATCATTCGGCGACGAAATTCATAAACGGAATTTCGTATTCCGTACGGAATTCGTAAAAAAAAAAAATTTCGTACTACAGATTCGTAAATTCGTACGAATTTCGAAAAATTCGTACGAATTACGAATTCGTACGAAACGAATCGCACATGTCTAATACATTTAGGAGATCCCGCTTAATACCATCAATAGAGACAGAAACAAACAAAACTCTCCCTGACACAAGTTCTTGTATATGATGAATTTTTGTTGGCCCTTTAAAAAGAATAGCAACTCCTGCACTTTTATTCTCATTTGAGCCTGACCACACAGAAGGGCCATGAGTCCAGTCTTTTGCAAAAGTCTCATAATTGCTCATTTGTAATATAGCACATTCTTGCGGGAAAAAAACACTTACATTAAAAGCCGCCAGAAAGGTAAACACAGTTATGCATCTTAGCTGACTTTTTATGCAGTGCACGTTAAAGGTTAAGCCTTCTAACACAGCCATGGTAAAATAAAGTAGGGATTCCTAAACCAGACTTACTCAGAAATCCATATTGCCCTCTGAAGGATCCATTCCCATCACTTTAGTCATTTGGTAGACTAAATCAGTTTTTAGGAAATCCTGCTTAGGAGATGCCAGGCTGACTGGATTAATAGGAATTTCATTATCAAATATTATATCGCCTGACATATTATCCACTGGAAAAGGGCTGAGCTCCACTTTCTCTGAATCTTTGCTAGGAGAGAACTTTACAATCTATGCCCATGACTTCCCTTCAGCTTGTATATCCGCCCTTGGCGAACCAGTCCATGTTTTCTTAGCTTTTGACTTTACAGCTTGTTATGGGTATTCACCCACAGGGGTTTGCCTTTTTCTAAAGACTGCATTCCTTCCCTGGATCTTCCAAGTTGTTTTGTGGTAATTGTTAGGCACTGCCCATTTCTCTTTGCTCCCTCTGATTATACAACCTCCATTTTTTCCAAGGCAGATTCTTCCTCCTCTGGTACAGAACAATGGTGTGATGCTAATCTTTTTGCTTTGACAGATCCTCTTGCTTCAGAAATCTCAGAAGTTGGGGAGGGCATGGACGTGCTGACGTAGTACGCGGCGCGGAGGGAGGGGTTTGAACCCGCAGGTCGATGAGAGCAGATGTGAGGCCTGGGAGAGCGCCGGACCGCCATGGAGAGTGAGAGACCTCGTGGACGAGTCCGTCACTCCCCGGGTAAGGAATCCAGGACACCGCCGATGGATCAGCAGTACGATATCAGCAGGCAGGCTATGGTGCCCTTTTTTTTTTTTAAGAAACGCACATTGGTTTTGTGACTCATGATTAAATAGCCTGGAATGTTATAGCGGGACAATCTGCTTCAGTCCGTCCTCTCTTCCCCTCTTTTCTCTGGATCTCTTCTTTCTGAAGACTGTTTTTGTCTCATATTTTCTGCTTATGAAAAGAAAAAAATATATTATTTCCGAGCTGGTTCCTAAGTATTGGCAGTGTGAAAGTGGAGGAAACGCTTAAGAGGGAGGAAAAAGGAGAGAAAAGAGAAGGTTAAATAAAGCCCATATCAGCTGTGAATACCCTGTGGAGTGGTTTGTAGATCTCTCCCAAAGTACCACATGTAGACATAAGCACAGGCAATCTCAAACTTGGCCAGGACCATGTCACAGTAAGAGGCTTGGCGGGACAATATTCTTTGTAAAAAGAAGAATAAAGTGGTCCTATTCAGTTCTGGTGCATGAGGATTGGAGGGCCAAAAGATTGATAAGTGTGTGCATGGTCTCCAAGACTACACTATCAGATGGTAAAGCCTTTTGCAGATGCAGGTTCCAGCAGGGGCTGATATAATATTCCTCAGTGGGCTAAGTGGATGCAGTTTTTTTTTTTTCTTTGTTTTTTTTCTTTTTTTTTTTTCTTCCCGTTTGCATCTGAAAATCGCACAAGGGCTTTAAAATATCTAGCCTGAGCTCCGGGTCGCATAAGGAAAAACATTCAAGGGTCCATGCCCACTATTTCTCTATGTTCCCTAAATAGGGGTTTCAGCACAGCTCACAATTCTCAGTACCTGTGGTAAAAGAAAAACAGCTGATAGAGGCTTTGCTGGACAAACAGGGGTCTGAACGATAAAAAACTGGGTAAAAGGATAAGAGGAAATAAGAAGGACAATATGAGTAAAGATACAAGCAAACCGTCAAAGAAAGGAGCCTCAAAAATGCCGAAAGGCGATACAAGTACAATAAAACATTATCTAAGACAAGGTGCAAGCCCGACAATTGTGGTGGCGGACCCCTCTTTAAAGGTGAATATGGAAACGAGTAAGGGGGCAGAAAAGAGAACAGAAGATATAGGCGATCAATCGAGAGCAGATTGCACAAATGAGAGTGAGATTGATATAAGCAGATCTGATGACCAGCAGGACGGAGCTCATTTACCCACTAAAATAGAAATGGAAGAGATGCTGTTGAGACTGGAAAACGCTATAAAAACAGAAATTAACTCCTTAAGAGAGGACATGGGCCATTTAATGACCAGGGTGGAGGTGATTGAAGGGAGAGCAGATAACATAGATCAAGAAATTATTGAATTAAAGACCCAATTGAAAAAGACTCAATTAAATCAGAGAGACACTTTATACAGGATCGAAGACCAAGAAAACAGAGACAGAAGACAAAACTTGAGAATACGAGCGATTCCGGAACATAGGGGGGGAAGACCTGGAGAAAATAGTCAGGACCATATTTGGCCCTATTAACGGAAAAGATGAAGCTCAGTTTCCCAAAATTGAAAGGGTGCACCGTGTAGGAAGGATGGAGCATGCCGAATCCGGTAGATTCCGGGACGTTATAATAAGATTTCACCACTTTAAAGATAAAGAGGATCTCTGGTTCAAAATCAGAGGAAAAACCCCCTTGAAATACGAGGACACTGAAATTCAGATTTATGCTGATTTATCCGCACGAACTTTAGAAAGACGAAGGCTCCAAAGACCTTTATTGGAGATCTTGCATAGAGAGAACATCACATATAACTGGGGCTTTCCATCTTGCCTAATAGGCATTAAAGAAGGTCGCTCGGCCAGATTAAGATTCCCAGAAGAGTTGCAGGGTTTCTGCAAGAAACTAGAAATTCAAGTCCCGGATTTACCAGGCTGGACTGGGACAGGAGGTTTAGATGAAATAACTTAAAATTTTGTAGTGTTGGTGGGGGCGGGGGAGGAGGGGACATGAAGAAACAACTTTAAAGAAGATCATGCTAGATCGGCTTACTCACTACCATACCCCTGAGAAATCTGGGGTATGGGTGAGTGAGGAAGGGCGGGAAAAAAAAAAAAAAATACCCCACCTCACCATAGTTCTAGAGTCAGAGGAAGGCCACGAGAAGATGGCCTCCACTGACTCAGAGACCCAGGATGGGGTCAGAGTGGGCAGGGAAGTAGGGGAGGGGGAGGGAGAGAGAGGGGGTTTGGGTGAGGGGAGAGGGGAGGAGGAGGGGGGGGATTTGGGAAGGGACAAGGAGGAAGGGAAAGGAGGGAGGGCAGTTGGGATGTGGGGGGGCAGGTAGGGGGGGGTTAGGAAACCCCAGAAATACATGTCGTTTAAAGGCTTTAAAATGAAAGAAACAGGGAAGTGGGTTTAGAAATTAATTGTCTCACATACAATGTAAGAGGCTTGAATTCATCCGGTAAACGACACAAGGTTTTAGAGGAGGTTGGGAGATATGGGGCTAGTGTTGTTTTTTTACAGGAGACCCATCTGTCTCACACCTCAAATATCAAACTTTTTTCAAAATTATACCCAACTTGGTATTATGGTGACACAATCTCAAATAGAGCTAGGGGGGTGGCCATCGTGTTTGCCAGAGATACACACTTCAAACTAGAAGACAGAAAGGTAGACATAGAGGGGAGGTATCTTTTCTTAAAGGGTTCCCTTTATGGGACAACATTCACCCTAGCCAATATATATGCCCCCAATATAAGGTCTATAAAATATCTGGAGGCGATATTATCAAAACTAAGGGCCTTTAAGAAGGGATACGTAATCTTAATGGGAGACTTAAACCTCACTATGGACCCTGGCCTAGATAGTACGTCCGGTGTGCAGGGGACAGGGAACGTACAGCTAAAATCTTTAAAAAAAATGTTAACCAGTGACCAATTGGTAGATATCTGGAGGGTCCAACACCCACAAACAAGGGACTATACGTTCTTCTCCCCTGTACACGGGACGTACTCCCGACTTGATTATATACTCATTGATCATGGATTATTGGAGAGAGTTATTAAAACTAATATTGAAATAGTGTCATTGTCAGATCATGCCCCTGTTTTCATGAAACTAAATGTCCCAGAATACAAGCAACCCTTGAGCGGGTGGAAGTTAAATGATGAATTACTACATGACAACGAGATACAGGAATACGTCGGAAAAGAACGAACTCGAATGGTTCTTTCAAATTAACGATAATGGCGAAGTGCTGGGGTCGTATCTTTGGGACGCTCATAAGGCCTTTATAAGGGGGATTTTAATAGCCAAAGCGTCTTGGAAGAAAAAGGAAAGGATGAGAAAAGCTGAAGATTTGACGGCGGAAATGAATAAACTAGAACAAAAACATAAGACTGATCCGATCCACAACCAGGGAATATACCAAGAAATGGCAGGCAAGAGGGAGGAACTGAAAGAACTGGCAGAACAGGAGGCAAAACAGGTCTATAATAGGATCGCTAAAGAACGTTACTTATGGGGAAATAAACCAAGTAAATATCTAGCTAGAATGCTTCAAAAAAATAAATCCAAAAATGATATAGAAAAAATTCAAACAAAAAATGGAGAGATGAAATATGTATCTAAAGATATAGCCTCGTCTTTTAAAGAATACTATGCAGAATTATATTCTGTGGACCCCAAGGGCAATAAAAAGGGAGATAACAGCGAGAAAATAAATAATTTCCTGAGTGGGGCAGGGCTGGTCACTCTGGGATCCGAGGAGAGTGAGGCACTAGAAAGACCTATTACGGAGGATGAGATACTGAGTGCACTAAATAATTCACCTCTGGGCAAGAGCCCGGTCCCGATGGGTTTACGGTGTCCTACTATAAAACTTTCAGAGAGATTCTGATCCCTAGATTACAGCGGTATATGAATGGCCTGGGGACGGATTTCGGTATGAGCGAGGCCTCCCTGCCGGCGACGATCACGGTGCTGCTGAAAAAAGGTAAGGATGGATCGGTGTGCTCAGGATATAGGCCCATTTCTTTGTTAAACTTTGATACGAAGCTTCAGTGGTGTGAAAAAGTGTTTGCCCCCTTCCTCATTTCCTGTTCCTTTGCATGTTTGTCACACTTAAGTGTTTCGGAACATCAAACCAATTTAAACAATAGTCAAGGACAACACAAGTAAACACAAAATGCAATTTGTAAATGAAGGTGTTTATTATTAAAGGTGAAAAAAAATCCAAACCATCATGGCCCTGTGTGAAAAAGTGATTGCCCCCTAAACCTAATAACTGGTTGGGCCACCCTTAGCAGCAACAACTGCAACCAAGCGTTTGCGATAACGTGCAATGAGGCTTTTACAGCGTCCTGGAGGAATTTTGGCCCACTCATCCTTGCAGAATTGTCCTAATTCAGTTACATTAGAGGGTTTTCGAGCATGAACGGCCTTTTTAAGGTCATACCACAACATCTCAATAGGATTCAGGTCAGGACTTTGGCTAGGCCACTCCAAAGTCTTCATTTTGTTTTTCTTCAGCCATTCGGTGGTGGACTTGCTGGTGTGTTTAGGATCATTGTCCTGCTGCAGAACCCAAGTTCGTTTCAGCTTGAGTACACGAACAGATGGTCGGACATTCTCCTTCAGGATCTCTTGGTAGACAGCAGAATTCATAGTTCCTTTTATCACGGCAAGTCTTCCAGGTCCTGAAGCAGCAAAACAGTCCCAGACCATCACACTACCACCACCATATTTTACTGTTGGTATAATGTTCTTTTTCTGAAATGCAGTGTTCCTTCTACGCCAGATATACTTGGACACACACCTTCCAAAGAGTTCCACTTTTGTCTCATCGGTCCACAGAATGTTGTCCCAAAAGTCTTGGGGATCATCAAGATGTGTTGTGGAGAAATTGAGACGAGCTTTGATGTTCTTTTTGCTCAGCAGTGGTTTTCTCCTTGGAACTCTGCCATGCAGGCCATTTTTGCCAAGTCTTTTCCTGATGGTGGAGGCATGAACACTGACCTTAACTGAGGCAAGTGAGGCCTGCAGTTCCTTGGACGTTGTTGTGGGGTCTTTTGTGACCTCTTGGATGAGTCGTCGCTGCGCTCTTGGGGTAATTTTGGGCGGCCGGCCACTCCTGGGAAGGTTCACCACTGTTCCATGTCTTCGCCATTTGTGGATAATGGCTCTCACTGGTTCGCTGGATTCCCAAAGCTTTGGAAATGGCTTTATAACCCTTTCCAGACTGATAGATCTCAATTACTTTCTTTCTCAATTGTTCCTGAATTTCTTTGGGTCTCGGCATGATGTGTAGCTTTTAAGGATCTTCTGGTGGACCTTACTGTGTCAAGCAGCTTCTATTTAAGTGATGCCTTGATTGTGAACAGGTGTGGCAATAATCAGGCCTGGGTGTGGCTAGAGAAATTGAACTCAGGTGTGGACAACCACAGTTATAGTATGTTTTAACAAGGGAGGCAATCACTTTTTCACACAGGGCCATGATGGTTTGGATTTTTTTTCACCTTTAATAATAAACACCTTCATTTACAAATTGCATTTTGTGTTTACTTGTGTTGTCCTTGACTATTGTTTAAATTGGTTTAATGTTCCGAAACACTTAAGTGTGACAAACATGCAAAGGAACAGGAAATGAGGAAGGGGGCAAACACTTTTTCACACCACTGTATATGCTAAAATTTTGGCAGATCGCATAAAGGGGCACCTGGGCACACTGATCCATCCGGATCAAGTGGGATTCATACCGGGAAGAGAGGGCAGAGATAATGGCGTTCGGACCCTACTTGCCTTGCAGAGGATGAGGGATACACAAAACCCCAGTCTACTATTGTCCATAGACGCAGAAAAAGCATTCAACAGGGTAGACTCCGGTTCCTGTTTAAAACAATAGAGACCATGGGGTTTGGCCCTAAAATTATTCAGAAAATTAAAGTATTATATAACCATCCAAAAGCTAATATAAAAGTAAACGGTATTGTTTCTTATCTCTTCGAAATGTGCAATGGGACCAGACAGGGCTGCCCCCTCTCCTTTTTGTTTTGTCTTTGGAACAATGTATAAGATAAACTATCTCCCACTATTAGATGAAATTAAAAAAAAGTGCCAAGAATTTATGACCAAGCCTCTGTCGTGGCTAGGCCGGATAAATGCCATAAAAATTAGGATATTGCCCATCATAACATATAAGTTCCAGATGCTCCCAATCCCTCTCCCAGATCAGTACTTAAGGAAACTTAAAGCCCTGATTATGAACTTGGTGTGGAAACACGAGAGCCATAGAACTTCACTACAAATTCTAAAACAAGATAAAAACCAGGGTGGCTTAGCGGTTCCAGATATTGAGAATTATTACTATGCAATAGTTTTACTTAGAATCCCAGAATGGGTGAAAGAGCACAGGAATAAGAGATGGGTGAAAATGGAAGAAACACTTAGCGAAGCACAGTTGGGGAAGATCCTATGGAATCCCCCAAAGTTCAGAGCACTAGGAGAAAAAACACACATAATCACACGGAATACACTTAAAATTTGGGATAGGATATATAAAATTTTCAATAGAAATTATAATTCACCTCTAATTACACTTAAAGACAACGAACTCTTCCCTCCAGGGAGAAAAGATATGGGTGGAGATTGGATTATAAACGATAATACACGCTTAGGGGAAGTAATAAGTAAGGGTAAAATTTTGACACTTCAGGGATTTACAAAAAAAATTGAAATGATCACGATTGACGGATGGCGGTATCTCCAGTTGGGTCACTTTGTGAAGTCGTTACCCCTCCCTTTAAGGGATGTGGACGACTTGACAAGGCTGGAACGAATATTCACAGCAGAAAATACTAAAAAGATAATATCAAAAATGTACAAATTGCTACTGGAGAAAGACAGACAGGAGATACCGCCATTACTCAAAAAATGGGAGAGAGAGTTAGGGGTACAAATAGACACATGCACGGTTAAGAAAATATTAAAATTGGCCTATAGTTCAATAGTATAAAGACCACAGAAACAAACTACAAGTGTATGGTCGGATGGTATGCGTCTCCGGATAAATTAAACAAATTCCAGCAGGGAACATCGGCAAACTGCTGGAGGGGTTGCAAACAAAGAGGGACCATGGGCCACTTGTGGTGGGATCGTCAAAAAATCAAAAAATATTGGGATTCTATATTAAAATATATCAAGGAAATAACAAATACAGAAGTAAAAAATGACCCTTGGGTCGTATTGATGCATGCCACCTCGGGAGGAACTAGGCAATATAAAGGCTCACTGATTCCTCATTTGCTAAACGCTGCGAAACGGGTGATCCCAAGGAGGTGGAAGGATCAGGACAGCCCTCCTTTGTGGGAATGGGTGGATGCGGTGGAAAGTACATATATAAAGGAGTGCCTAAAAAACAGCTTAGAGGAGGATAGGGAGGGAACGAAGGAGAAATGGGAGAGCTGGAAAAAATTTAAGAAAACCTGGAGTTACGCAGAGGCCTTGAGGATTTAGTTGCAGAAGTTTGAAAGGAAAAGTAACTATAGCATATTCAGTTCCCTGAAAATTTTAAAAAAGGATAAGCAAGGAAGAGAATGGAATAAAAAAAAAAAAAAACCCACAGTATCGAAGGGGTGGGGAAGGGGGGTGGGAGGAGGGAAATAGAATATAGTTTGGCTTAGAAATGCACACCCAAGGAAGGGGAATACAGGGGAGAGGAGGTAGAGCAAGCTGATGAATTTCTTGTTGTGCCCACCTTGTTTTAGCCACCTGTGATGGTTCACCCCCATATGTGTGTGTGTAAAGTATTAAACTAAGAAGAGGAAAAGAGAAGGGAAAAAAAAGAAGGGAAAAAAATCACAACCCTTAAAAGGGAAAATGTTAAGCAGATAACAAACCACAATGATGTTAAGACAATATGGGACTGAGATGAGGGCGTAACTGACTGAAGTCCTACAAAAGTTTTATCTGAAGTGGAAAAAAATAAAAAATAAATAAATCTCAGAATTTAATCCAGATGCAATTTGTTCCAAGTCATCATTAGAGGGCGCCGGACCAGCTGACTCTTCTTTCTTAGATGATGATACCCCCTCAGGATCAGCTGCAGCAGCCTGCCTTGGTTTCTCTGGGTTGTTACGATGTGGACAGTTTGAATAAACATGGCCAGGACTAGGGATGAGCCGAACACCCCCCTGTTCGGTTCGCACCAGAACCCGCGAACGGACCTAAAGTCCGTGCGAACATTAGAACCCTATTAATTACAATGGACTTTAACCACTTGACCACTGGGCACTTAAACACCCTTAATAACCAGACCAATTTTCAGCTTTCGGTGCTCTCACACTTTGAATGACAATTACTCAGTCATACAACACTGTACCCATATGAAATTTTTGTCCTTTTTTTCACACAAATAGAGCTTTCTTTTGGTGGTATTTAATCACCTCTGGGTTTTTTATTTTTTGCGCTATAAAAGAAAAAAGACTGAAAATTCCATAAAAAAATACATTTTTCTTTGTTTCGGTTATAAAATTTAGCAAATTTGTAATTTTTCTTGATACATTTTGGCCAAAATTTATACTGCTACATATCTTTGGTAAAAATAAGTACAAATTGGGGTATATTATTTGGTCTTTGTGAAAGTTTTAGAGTCCACAAGCTATGGTGCCAATATCTGAAAATGGATCACACCTGAAGTACTGACGGCCTATCTCATTTCTTGAGTCCCTAACATGCCAGGAAAGTACAAATACCCCCCAAATGACCCCTTTTTGGAAAGAAGACATTCCAAGGTATTTAGAAAGAGGCATGGTGAGTTTTTTGAAGTTGTCATTTTTTCCCACAATTCTTTGAAAAATCAAGATTTTTTTTTTCTTTTCACAAAATTGTCATATTAGCAGGTTATTTCTCACACACAGCATATGCATAGCACAAATTACACCCCAAAACACATTCTACTATTACTCCCGAGTATGGCGATACCACATGTGTGAGACTTTTACACAGTGTGGCCACATACAGAGGCCCAACATGCAGGGAGCACGGAGCACCCAGGACAAGTCTGACATTTCTCTCCTACATGTAAAAATCATCATTTATTCTCTAGAAAATTACATAGAACCCCAAAACATTATATATGTTTTTTTAGCAAAGACCCTAGAAAATACAATGGCGGTTGTTGCAACTTTTTATGTAGCACGGTACTTGCGCAGCAATTTTTCGAACGCGTTTTTTTTTGGAAAAAAAAATGTTTTGTGCTTTACAAAAAACAAAACCGTAAATTTAGCCCAATGTTTTTGTATAATGTGAAAGATGAAGTTACGCCGAGTAAATAGATACCTAACATGTCACACTTCAAAATTGCACACGCTCGTGGAATGGCGCCAAACTTCGCTACTTAAAAATCCCAATAGGCGACGCTTTTACATTTTTTACTGGTTACATGTTTTGAGTTACAGAGAAGGTCTAGGGTCAAAAGTATTGTTCTCGCTATAACGTTCGCAGCAATGCCTCACATGTGTGGTTTGAACACCGGTTTCATATGTGGGTGGGACTTATGTATGCGTTCGCTTCTGCATGCGGGCACACGGGGACAGGGACGCTTTAAAAAAAAAATATTTTTTTTTATTGTTCATTTTACTTTATTTATTTTAGTTTGACACTTTTTTCCCCCCAAAATTTTTTTTTGATCACTTTTATTCCTAATACAAGGAGTTTTTGTATAATGTGAAAGATGAAGTTACGCCGAGTAAATAGATACCTAACATGTCACACTTCAAAATTGCACACGCTCGTGGAATGGCGCCAAACTTCGCTACTTAAAAATCACAATAGGCGACGCTTTTACATTTTTTACTGGTTACATGTTTTGAGTTACAGAGAAGGTCTAGGGTCAAAAGTATTGTTCTCGCTATAACGTTCGCAGCAATGCCTCACATGTGTGGTTTGAACACCGGTTTCATATGTGGGCGGGACTTATGTATGCGTTCGCTTCTGCATGCGAGCACACGGGGACAGGGACGCTTTAAAAAAAAAATATTTTTTTTTATTGTTCATTTTACTTTATTTATTTTAGTTTGACACTTTTTCCCCCCCCAAAATTTTTTTTTGATCACTTTTATTCCTAATACAAGGAATGTAAACATCCCTTGTAATAGAAATATGGCATGACAGGTCCTCTTTACAGTGAGATATGGGGTCAATAAGACCCCACATCTCACCTCTAGGCTGGAAAGCCTGAAATAAAAAAAAAAAGATCCTGGCTTCGATCGCAGCGAGTATCGCAGGGTGTATGGCTGGGTATCGCAGGGTGTATGGCTGGGTATCGCAGCGTGTATGGCTGGGTATGGCAGGGGGTATCGCAGGGTATGGCAGGGGGTATCGCAGAGTATGGCAGGGGGTATCGCAGGGGGTATCGCAGAGTATGGCAGGGGGTATCGCAGGGGGTATCGCAGAGTATGGCAGGGGGTATGGCAGAGTATGGCAGGGGGTATGGCAGAGTATGGCAGGGGGTATGGCAGAGTATGGCAGGGGGTATGGCAGAGTATGGCAGGGGGTATCGCAGGGGGTATGGCAGGGGGTATGGCAGAGTATGGCAGGGGGTATTGCAGGGGGTATCGCAGAGTATGGCAGGGGGTATCGCAGGGTATGGCAGGGGTATCGCAGAGTATGGCAGGGGGTATCGCAGAGTATGGCAGGGGGTATCGCAGGGGGTATCGCAGAGTATGGCAGGGGGTATCGCAGGGGTATCGCAGAGTATGGCAGGGGGTATCGCAGGGGGTATGGCAGGGGGTATGGCAGGGAGTATGGCAGGGGGTATGGCAGAGTATGGCAGGGGGTATGGCAGAGTATGGCAGGGGGTATGGCAGAGTATGGCAGGGGGTATGGCAGAGTATGGCAGGGGGTATCGCAGAGTATGGCAGGGGGTATGGCAGGGGGTATGGCTGGGTACT
The DNA here is from genome assembly GCA_028564925.1 of Lithobates sylvaticus. Taxonomy (NCBI): domain Eukaryota; kingdom Metazoa; phylum Chordata; class Amphibia; order Anura; family Ranidae; genus Lithobates; species Lithobates sylvaticus. The sequence goes on from CM053026.1 coordinate 91,841,159, forward strand.
GCTGGTTATCTATCCATCCATGCTCAGCCATCCCTCCATACCCTGCAATACACTGCAGGCTATTGCTGTGTATTGCAGGGTATGGAGGGATGGCTGAGCATGGATGGATGGATGGTGGTGACTGCAGAGCAGGCTGTGGGCACTACAGATCCCGCCCACAGCACTGCTGCCACCGATCCCTCCCCCTCTCCTCTCACACTGTACCGATCGGTACAGAGAGAGGAACCGGCGTCATGAAATGATGCCGGTTTGCTTACATGTGATCGCTCCGTCATTTGACGGAGCGATCACGTGGTAAACGGACGCGATGAGCGCCCGTTTACCGTGATCCGCCGGGTCCTCTTGGCGCGCAAGAGGGGAATTCTGGGAGGACGTCACTGTACGCCCTCCCAGAGTTAAACAACCGCCCTGTAGCCGTCTTTTGGCTATGGGCCGGTTGTTGAGCGGTTAAATTTCGTACCTGGGGGGCGTCTATAGTATGCCTGTGAAGGGGCGCATGTTTCCCGTGCTTAGAACTGTCTCTGCACAAAGTGTCATTTTTGCAGGAAAACTATTTAAAATCACTCGCGGATAATGAATTGTCGTCTCCCGTAACACAGAGAACAGTCATTCATTGAAAGTCATTCATAAAAAAAAAGTCATTCATAAAAAAAAGCGTGGGGGTCCCCCCAAATTCAATTACCAGGCCCTTCAGGTCTGCTATGGATATTAAGGGAAACCCCGGCCAAAAAAAAAAAAATGGCGTGGGGTCCCCCTCAAAATCCATACCAGACCCTTATCCGAGCACGCAACCTGGCAGGCCGCAGGAAAAGAGGGGGGACGAGAGCGGCCCCCCTTCCTCCTGAACCATACCAGGCCACATGCCCTCAACATTGGGAGGGTGCTTTAGGGTCCCCCCCAAAGCACCTTGTCCCCATGTTGATGAGGACAAGGGCCTCATCCCCACTACCCTGGCCATTGGTTGTGGGGGTCTGCGGGCGGGGGACTTATCAGAATCTGGAAGCCCCCTTTAACAAGGGGACCCCCAGATCCCACCCCCCCTGTGTGAAATGGTAAGGGTACCCCTACCATTTCACCAAAAAAGTGTCAAAAATGGTAAAAATTACAGGAGACGGTCTTTGAAAATTACTTTATTAAAATCTTCTTTCTTCTGGTCTTCCTTCTTCTTTTCTTCATCCTTCGGTTTCTTCATCTTCTCCTTCCGGCATCTTCTTCCTTCGATCCGCTTCTTCTTGCTCTGGTCTTCTCGTCCGGCATCTTCTTCCATGGCGTCGGTGTCTCTTCTGGGCCGCTCCGCGCAATAGGAGGCTCCCGCTGTGTGAGGCTTCGCTGCGTCTGACAGGTCTTTTATAACGGAGGGCGGGGCCACCTGGTGACCCCGCCCCCCGCTGACATCATGGGGAAAGCCATATGGAATTCCCCATGACGTATCCGTGCGTCAGAGGGGGCGGGGTTACCAGGTGGCCCCGCCCTCCGTTATAAAAGACCCGTCAGATGCAGCGAAGCCTCACACAGCGGGAGCCTCCCATTGCGCGGAGCGGCCCAGAAGAGACACAACGCCATGGAAGAAGATGCCGGACGAGAAGACCAGAGCCAAGAAGAAGCGGATCGGAGGAAGAAGATGATGGAAGAAGAAGATGGAAGAAGATGCCGGAAGGAGAAGATGAAGAAACCGAAGGATGAAGAAAGGAAGAAGGAAGACCAGAAGAAAGAAGATTTTAATAAAGGAATTGTCAAAGACCGTCTCCTGTCTTTTTTACCATTTTTGACACTTTTTTGGTTAAATGGTAGGTACCCCCTTACCATTTCACACAGGGGGGGGGGCAGGATCTGGGGGTCCCCTTGTTAAAGGGGGCTTCCAGATTCCGATAAGCCCCCCGCCCGCAGACCCCCACAACCAATGGCCAGGGTTTTGGGGAAGAGGCCCTTGTCCTCATCAACATGGGGACAAGGTGCTTTGGGGGGGACCCCAAAGCACCCTCCCAATGTTGAGGGCATGTGGCCTGGTACGGTTCAGGAGGGGGGGGGGCGCTCTCGTCCCCCCCTCTTCTCCTGCGGCCTGCCAGGTTGCGTGCTCAGATAAGGGTCTGGTATGGATTTTGAGGGGGACCCCACGCCATTTTTTTTTTTTTTTTGGCCGGGGTTCCCCTTAATATCCATAGCAGACCTGAAGGGCCTGGTAATTGAATTTGGGGGGACCCCCACGCTTTTTATTTTTTATCAATGACTTTTTTTTTATCAATGACTTTCAATAAATGACTGTTCTCTGTGTTACGGGAGCCGTCAATTCATTAGCCGCAAGAGATTTTAAATAGCTTTTTTTCCTGCAAAAATTACACTTTGTGCAGGGACAGTTCTAAGCACAGGAAACATGCGCCCCTTCACAGGCATACTATAGACACCCCCCAGATGTGATACTGCAATTCTGTACTAACAGCACGCACACACTAATCCCCAGAATCACAGCACATAATGTCAGCAGTCAGCACACTGACACTGGAACACAATATACGAGGCCGCTGACGCGGCGGCCTTTTATAATGTGGGGCGTGTACTAAACCCCCTGAGCTATGATTGGCCAAGCATGCAGGTCACAGTGCATGCTTGGCCAATCATCAGCGACTGGCGCAGTGCATTGCGGGCCGATTGCATCACACAAATTTGATGCGAGCTGCCCAAATAGTTCTGGGCTCGCCGAGGGGGCGAACGCCCGATGTTCAATTCGAACATGGGTTCGAATCGAACACCGGGCCCATCCCTAGCCAGGACAAAAGCAGAAATTGCATCTTTTTTTATTTTAGGACATACTAAAGTCATGCTCAAAAGAGTCACAATTTCTGCATCTGTGTCTCTCTTTGTGTGGCCATACACATGGCATATGCAACAAAAACTGCCCATGCCATAAAAAAAGAAATCCATATTATGCTTTTCAATTCTAAAGCGAGCTGGGGGAAGAATGTCTTTTTTGTATGACACAAGATATTTCCTTTTGCCAATCCACAACCCAAACTTGTTAGCAATTTTATGTAAACATTTTACTTTATCACAAAATAGGGAAAGCCAGCTGGTAACGTCCTCCTGAGGTATATTCAAATTATAAATGTTTAACAGATTAACCTGTTTGCCAGGACTTTAGCAATGATTTTATAATTCAGGTTTAGGAGTATTATAGGTCTCTAGTAGAGTTGAGCGGACACCTGGATGTTTCGGGTTCGGCCGAACTTCAGAAAAAAGTTCGGGTTCGGGACCAAACTTGACCCTGAACACCGAACCCCATTGAAGTCAATGGGGACCCGAACGGCTATAATAAAGTGTCGGCTCCCGTCCCCCTTAATACAGAGAACAGTCATTGAAGTCATTTATTTTTAAAAAGTTAGTCATAAAAAGTGTTTGGGGACCCGGGTCCTGCCCCAGGGGACATGTATCAATGCAAAAAAAACGTTTAAAAACGGCCGTTTTTTCGGGAGCAGTGATTTTAATAATGATTAAAGTGAAACAATAAAAGTGTAATATTCCTTTAAATTTCGTACCTGGGGGGTGTCTATAGTATGCATGTAAAGGGGCGCATGTTTCCAGTGCTTAGAACTGTCTCTGCAAAAAGTGTAATTTTTGCAGGAAAGAAAGCTATTTAAAATCACTTGCGGCTAATGTGTATTGTCGGCTCCCGTAACACAGAGAACAGTCATTCATTGAAAGTCATTGATAAAAAAAAAGTCATTGATAAAAAAAAAAAAAGCGTGGGGGTCCCCCCAAATTCAATAACCAGGCCCTTCAGGTCTGGGATGGATATTAAGGGGGGCCCAAGCCAAAAAAAAAAAATGGCGTAGGGTCCCCCTCAAAATCCATACCT